>BMAV01026031.1:119890-217574 GCA_019973955.1 Trichonephila inaurata madagascariensis | reverse complement strand
TATATATATATATATATATATATATATATATATATATATATATATATTAATTGTGACACACACACTTTCCCTTTTTTCATTATATGTATATTTTCAGGAAATTATTTTGTATAATGACCGTTCTTTTAAAAGTACGATAGTAATTTAAACTTCAAGAAAATTTAAAGATCTCTTTCCATTTGAATTAACTATATACATAACATCCAAAAAAAATTCGCATTGTAATTAAAAGTAAAAAAAAATCTTTATTTAACATTATATTGAAATACAATTTTTTAATATTGTTTTCTGAATACATGTTAATTCTTTTTCTCAATTTAGTTTGTTGAGACATTTTCTTAAGAGAATTTTGAACGTAAAAAAGTTCTACATTTTTTTTATTTTTCATTTACTACTTCAAACTATTCTTAATTTAATTTCATTTTAATGAAAGCATTTCCAGTCTTAGGAAGTAATTTTTATTTATCCAGAAATAAAAGTACCGAAGACAAAATAATTCCTTGGCCCTCTCGTTTCAGCATATTTTGGTAAATAAATGAAGGAAATTCGTAATCATTACACAGCATTTTGGAATACTTTAATGTAAATATAATTAATTATTTTTCAAAGTTAATATTTATCATTCAATGTTTTTATTTACGGAAAGTACATTTAAAGGAGAAAAAATAACATACATTACGATATAGCCATTTATTTATTTATTTATTTATTGTAAATTGAAACATAGCGTAAACATTTTTTATATAAATTAAAATAATAGCTCAATCAACATACTATATAAAAACAGTCCAAAAAATTAGAAAAAATACATTGAAAATATCATAAATGTTTTACTTACTCTTTCTATTGAAATTTCCTTGAAAGGGAAAATATATTTAATATTTACAGCATTTATTGAAAGGAAGCTAAGGTATGAAACATTATAAACTCAAATTCAAACTCAGTAGCGCAACAGCTCATGAGGGCCAGGACCTACTGTGCCCATCCCAGTATACGTGACCATTGGGCGCTGAGGTGCCTAAGCAGATGTCCTGATCAGGTTGTCAGTCTGAAGCGAGACCCCCTGTGTTTAAGTCCCCAAGCAAGCTTGGTACTCAACGCAAAGTTACTGCCAAATGTTTGACTTGAATGCTGCTTACTGTATCATCCCTTAAAAGGTTGGAAAAAATCTTGAATAAACTGCCAAAATATTTGCTTCAAATAATAGTGCGCACTTCATTTTAAGTTAGACGGTCTTTTACTTATATCATTCATAATAAGTCTTTTGATTAATGGGGATACATTATACTGCATATTAAGACATCTATCTGTATTTCGGATATATTTCAGTTAAATTACACAACAAAATTAAAGAACTAATCGAAACTCACCCATATTTGCTGCACCTAGTAAATATAAAAAGTAGTATTAAATTCACGAGATGAACTATATTTTTTATATGAAATACATAGAAGGCAACATATTTAATTCTGTACAAAGAGTAACTGTTCAAATTAAATACAAAGAAGTAATCTACACATATAAATGCACATTGGATATTATATAATTATAAAAACAGGAGGGCCATAAACAAGGCCGTTCCATTCAAACATTCAAAAAAAGATGTTCTATTTAGTAATTCAGAGGTATGAGCTTGGATTTCTCTGTGAACAGCAACACATTAGTGCACACAGTTATGGTTATACGTAGAGAAACTCTGAATTTTCAAATGCCCAGATTTCTTCAATTAATCTTTTCATTATTAGAATGATATTACGTGCATTTGTGTTCCAGGGTCACCCTGACCCTCCACGGCGATAAGCAATCACTTTTATGACCCACTGTTTCCAATACCGAGAAATTACTATATCGTTCCGACTGAAGTGGGCGCCGATACGCCGGTTTAAATAACCTGCTTCTTTGAGGCCTACTATACGGCCCCTATCAAAGTCTGAAAATTGTTCATACTGTCGCCGGTTACGTTTTCGAGACTTCTCTAATCACAATACCGTCTATCCTAGTCGACGGATTTGTTTGAAAAACTCGATGGCTCGAGCAATCACGCTTTTAAACACTCCCAGCTGCCCATCTCACATGCGCATAGCACGTTTACCCTCGTCCAATTGGCGTCGAAATTTTGATTATGTGCATATCTCATACTAGACTACTTAACTGCCAAGTTTCGTCATAACTCGATTACTTCCGGGTGCATACATTTTTTTGAGAGAGTGTGCATGAAAATCTGATATCTGTAAATCACTACAAATTCCTACTTTCAAAAACCACATGCAAGATATAGCCATTAAATTATTTGATAACCTCACTCGCACGAAAAATCAAAATATGATAATGCGGCGGTGTGAAACCTATACGAACTAGTTCCAAATTCACACGAAGACGATCGTTTTGGCATGATTGGTAAAGTACTTGGTTCGGAACGGAAGGTACCCAGAACTAACCTTCCTTCCTTCATTGGTGACCCTGGCCGTGCAAAGGAACCGCACCCTTCAAGCGCCGCAGTCCTGGCGCCATCTATCCACAGCAAAAGCAACCAAGCCGTCAAACATTGACGCAAATAAGCCGTTACTTCTCAAAGTCGTCTCACACAAATGACGCAATTCTCAAGCTGTCACACACGAATGACGCAACCCACCAAGTGACTCAACTGCTTACATGCTCGCCACGAATATGATATCGTTTGTTCGCCTATTCGCCGAAATACTGGCAGGAGAGTATGTGGCGGTGTAATATCTATATGAACTAGTTCCAACATCACGCGAAGACGATCGTTTTGGCGTGATTGGTTAAGTACTCACGTTTGGAACAGAAGGTACCCAGAACGAACCTTCTTCCTTCAATAATATTAATTCTTCATGATAACCTTCAAAAACCGAGGAGAATTCTCCTCGACTCATATATTATTCCTCTTAA
This sequence comes from Trichonephila inaurata madagascariensis, assembly GCA_019973955.1. Taxonomy (NCBI): domain Eukaryota; kingdom Metazoa; phylum Arthropoda; class Arachnida; order Araneae; family Nephilidae; genus Trichonephila; species Trichonephila inaurata. The sequence goes on along the minus strand of BMAV01026031.1, from coordinate 214,664 downwards.
GCTCTAATCTCTCGCCTCGGTAGCAGTACTGCGCACAATGCACTTGTAAAATTCTAAGCACTATCAAAACGCAGTCAATCTCTGGGAGGGGAACCTGTATGAAAACTGCTTGCTGAGATAGTATTAATCTTTTCTTAACTTTTAGTATATATTTCATTTAATTCTCCAACTTTAATGTAATGCTGCTCCCACACACAGGCTTCGTCTCCTTTAGCTATTAATCTACATTATTTTTATTCAGAGAAGTCAATTCAGAACCATTTCACTATTCCACATGATGATATTTGATGAGCGGTTATGGCTGTATATTTACTTATAACCATACTCAGGAGTGCTACTTTGTTACCGTTCTCAAAATCCCGAGTTCATACCTCTGCATAATTGGATCTGTTGTCTAATCTTAATATGTTAAATGCACGGGCTTTTATGAGCCAAGATATCAGTGGTTTTTATGGCTATCATTTATTTATATGCATGCATAAGTAACAATATCTCTTAACGCTAATTTAAATTTTAGTTTGAAAAAATTTTTTAGTTCTTAAAATTTAATCTCGAATGCCTTTTTTCTAAATGTTTGTCTTTTCCATTTCCCTCGTGTTACAAGATTAACTCTTGTCTTATGAATAATTTATTTCCCATTCCTAGAAAGCAGAATACTTTAACAGATTACTTGAGCGTTACTCAACGACTCAATGGCACCTTACTGTAACCTAAAACCATATATGCAATTTCTCAACTTTTTTTTTTTCCATTTTCTTTTATTTTATCAAGTGTGAGATTTTAACATCCCTAATATTTTCATTATTAATTTCCCTAGATGAGAAGTTGTAAGAACGAGAATAAACGGAATGAGAGTGAACGTAACTAGAATGAACACCAGAACACTCTTTTGATGTTTAAGGTAGCCGACTACGTTCGGAACCGTGATTTTGCAAAAGCGTGTAAATGGATAATATTTATGATATTTAGCATAACTTAAATTAGACAATGCATATGAAATTGGGTTAAGAATAGTATTACAACACAAAATTATTTAAGTTCAATATTTTGACAAAAAATTAACTTAGAATAAACTTTTTTCAAAATGTTCTCCTTTTGTAAAAAATGCTTCTATTGTATTAATATTTTGCCTGTATATAGCTCGAATCTCTGTATAGAGGCTCAACAAGAATTTTTGAAACACATCACTTGGAAGTCGGTTTATCCATGTTTTACGAAAACAGAAGGGAGAAATTTTAAGAAAATACGCCGATAATTATTTCAAATGGTTGTAACTCTGAAAATAATGTGAATTTTTCAAAAATCGTAGTTGAGACTCTGAACAGAGGTCTGAGCTATAGACAGGCAAAATATTAATACAATAGAAGCATTTTTTACAAAAGGGGAACATTTGAAAAAAAAGGTTATTCTAAGTTAAGTTTTTGCCAAAATATTGTACTTAAATATTTTTTTTGTCATAATGTCCTTAAAACAATTGTAGACATGTATTCTGATCTAAGTGACACTAAATATCATGAAAATTACCCATTTATGCGCTTTTTTAAAATCATGGTTCCGAACTTAGTCGGATACCTTAAACAACATTAAGCTTCTATAGTCGGTGATCTTCTTATGAAGACTATGTTAAAAATGTGATTGTTAAAAAGGATGAAAGAAAAACGCGATGCTAACAGTTTATCAATAAGTAGTAAAATTAATTAAAAAAGGAAAAAAAAATTGTGACAAAAGTATAGAATTTCTTTTTACCATTTCCATGAAAATGTCCTGAAAAGAAAAAGTACCAATGTTAAGTACTCATATAATTTATTCGAAAATGAGTCACAAGTATGACCGGTTATCACTGGTTGGAAAATGAAATAAAATTTTTATTTTAATTGAAATTTAAAAGGAAATATTTCGAAAAATTTATTTTCATTTTTTCATATCACGTTACATTTTTTTATACGAATGCTGAATTTTATTAATAAATATTGCTAGGAACTCCACAGTTTCCTTCTGTTGGAAGGAAACATATTATGAAATAAAACTATACAGAACTATGGAGATGAAACTTTGTAGGATTCATTATAGTATTTCATTAAATGAACTAAAGTGTTTCTTGGAATTATTCTTTTCAACCTCATTATTTGAGGAATTTAATATTATATGTAACTTTTTGATTTTTTTAAGTTAAATTGTATTAATTATGTTTAACATTACAATGTTGTTTGCATCATAACATGTTTATATTCACGATATAATTATGTGTGATGTCCTACCATAAACTTTTAAAAAAGCAATATTTTTTTTAGAATAATATCTCTCTGTAGCGTTGTACTTTATTTTTACAAGAGTATAAATGTATAGGATAAAGACCATTTCATATTTTCATATTTTGAGTTAAACTAAATCCAAATATATCATAACATAGTATTTAACTACAGGAAATTTTGATGTAGAAGGTCTTTCTACTTTTCTTAAGAGAATGTATATGCCTTTTTGAATAATAATTTAAATTATATATGTCAACTTAAGACATTCTGTTAACCCGCGATCACTCGCGCGGGGTGTTCTGTACACCCCAGCAACAAGAAAAGTCTCCTACAATTCTAAAAAGAATGCGCAGAGCCACGATTTTTTCTGTAGCTACCCATTTTAGGTCAATGAACCTTCAGGCCTGGTGTAATCAATCTCGCTAGGACGGTTGGAATGTTATGACCTTCAAAAGTTTATTTGGGGTGCTGAGAACACCCCGCGAGTGATTGAGTTATGTTTTTGTACTCGAAGCATCTACGGAAGAATACGTTTTAATCTTTCCGTTTACATTTTTTTATCAAATATATTAATATACATGAAAATTTTATTTAAAATATCAATAAATGTGGTATTAAAATAATATAATTCTATAAAATAATTGTAAAATATAATTTTTTTTAAAAATTATTCAAAACATTTTCCAGAAATTTTGACAAAAACTCCATGGGAAAGGGAGAAATAGCGACTTCGTAGTCTATTAGATACTGTATCAACAGATTGTCAAGATGAACTAAATGAATTCGATGTAACCAAAGTTGGAGGGATAAAACTTGAAATCGTAAATATTTATAATACCACTGATGGAATGTGCAGTATATATGATGTATCGCGAATATGTAACCTTTGGCTATTGCGAATATTTTATCATTTACTTAATACTGCAGGAATTAATGTTTCCTTTGCCTATCATTCGGTTCTTCCTGAAAATAAATGAGACATTCAATATTATTAAAGATTAGAATGGATCTCTCTCTTGTTTAGCCACAGTGGGATATGAGATTGGATCTCCCAAACCTTAACAAAACACTCAAAAGAAGCTTTACTGACACAGAATATAATAAAAAGGGCATTAATCCACTAAAAAAAGGGGCTTTGCACTGTTTGTCCACGGGTAAAAGAATAAAAATTATTTTTTTGTCTTCAATGTAAGAAAAATATGTGCTTAAAGCATATGAATACAGTCTGCTCTGAATGTTTGAAAAATGATTAAAATGTTATTTTTCTACTTTTTACTATCCTTATCATTAATTGTAAAGTATATTTATTACTGGTATATATGTTTTATTTGTGGTTTATGGAAAAATATAAAATTGTGTACTTCAAAATGAAAATTTTGTAGGTTTAGTTTAAATTAATGCGCTAGTCTCATTTGAATGCAATAAATTTAACAATTTTGTTTGTATAATACAAAAAACATCTTATACTTCATAAATATATATCATAATTGGCTTAAAAAATTTGCATATTTAAATACACGTGTTAAGAGTTTGGGGTGTTCTCTACACCCCGCGCGAGTAACGACGGTAGAAAAACAGGTGTGAGTGTGTGTGACCGCGGGTTAAATATTTAGGATATTTTTCAATTCAATTACGTACAACATTAAAACAAAATTAGTTTAAACTCACCACCAGCATTTACTTGACCTAGTACAGAAAAAAATTTAATTAAATGATAAATTTTATTTTTATATGCTTTTTATTAGATTATATATTTCTTTTTGTATAAAAGATATGTTACATAATTTTATCTAATTTATGCTATGAAAAGAGCAAAATACTTCATATTTTACAAAAATAATTGACCATGACACAATAATTAACATTCAATATTTTTTAGTTTTAAATGTACAGATATAGGAGTAGACCTTTGATATATTCTTGTTGATCTAATCTACTACAACAAGTTTACATTTGTCCTTATAATTAAGTCAATTCGGTAGAAATACAGTTATCCCAATTAAATGTTTTAATGGGTTTTGTAATGTGGTCCACATTCTCTGGAATACATTTCAATTGATACTACTGTATGAAAAAAAAAAACCCTTATTTGAAATGTCCATTTGCGCACAAACCCCCCAAACAAAAAGACACTTCTTAACTTACTTCGTTTAAACAAGTGTTTTCATTACTGTAAATGAGTAAATTTCTGACCTCTATATTACAAAAAAAAAAAGAAAAAAATCGTGGGAACATGAAATTCTCACTACAAAGGTACGATGTAGCATTTAACCATTTGTCAACCGCATTATGATTTACTGCAGTTTTTTCCATGCGATATTTTTTATGGATCACTACATTGAAAATTAAGGGATATACATAAACAAAATACTCAACTGTGGGAAATTTAATCCGTTAGAGCTAATTAATTAATTAAAGATATTCAACTGTAAAATTAATTATACACACTGCTCACTTAAAATAAAGAGCCAAATAATTTTCTAAGAACGACATACAAAAAAATTAAGGCACTTAAATTTTGACATTAACTATTTTTTCAGAACAAAAATGATAATTTTCACAATCCACTGAAAACGCCGTCAGCTAAAAACGCAATTTCTGCTATAAAACTATTCGCCTTTCCCGCTAAAATACTCATCATAGAACCCTTGCTGTCATATATCTTGGAAGAGTGGATTTCAAAGAATATTCCTGCCTAGTATCGTCAGAATACTCGAAAAAATGGTTATTGGTTATTCTATGCAATTTTAGTGGTACTTAGAAGTACCGTTGGTAGATAAAGAATTGATGTTTGATGAAAGTATAATGGGCAACAAAAGAATTGTGCACGTACATTATGGAGCAAGGCAGAAAAAGGCGTCGTTAGTTAAAAACATGGATTGCCCTTGAGTTAACGAATTATAGTAGAAATTTGACGTCTCCTTGCTCCAATGGTTGGGTGACACCGTTTGAATATTCTCAATACCTAATTATCCAGGAATTCTTGAGATAAGTTGTGCCGCTCTTCAAGGAACATATGTTTCAGATGTCTAATGTTCTCCGGATGATGCAGGACTGCTGCCAACCGTTTCTCCAAAGCATATCACATAGGTTAGATGAGACTTAAATCAGGGAAGTATTTTAACCAACACATTTTGTATATTTCTTCACTTTTTAGAAGCTCTTTAACAGCAGAGGTTATTTGTGGATGCATGTTGATGTCCACAAAAATAAAGTCTTGACCAATGGTACCTCTTAACCCTTTAGTAGACAGTGGCTAATAGGTCTAGCCACATATTAGAAATTTTTTCTCCAAGCGGGTGATGGATATTTAGTCTATCCACATGCGTTAATTGAAGTTAAAACGCATAAAAATTAATACAGATGACAGCACGATACCTTTTTTTCCCTGCATTTCATGTCCTCTGATAGGTAAGTTAAAAACAGTTTTTCTCGGTGTAAATCTACAAATTGTATTTTGATTACTATAAATAAAATTTCTGGTCTTTGAAAAAAAATTTCAAAATGTCTTAAGTATATTTTTCTCTCATCTGAATGAATGAAGCAAATGTGCAATTAAAAAAAAAGGTTTTATTTAGGTTTTTGAGAAGCTTTTATATGTGGATATAGAGGCTCTATCCACTGCCCACATAGAACAGAAAAAGGACCTAGAAATTTTCGCTTTTCCTCCACTCGAGAGTGAGCACTTAGAATCATGTCAGAATGTTGGGGGTCGGAAATATAAACAAAATTTGCTTACAATATGTGGTACAAGATTCACGGGCTCGAAAATCTTTCATTACTGCTTTTCTGCTCGGAGAAAATGTTTGCATATTATAAAGTTCCACAGTAAATACCTCATCAAATTTGTGAAATAACTAATTTAAATTCTCAAAAAAAATTACTTTATTTCTAACTTTTTATACAAAAATTAAATAAAATGTAAAATGTGGATATATACCAATTTTAGTGTATATTCTAAGTATTCTATATATATTCTAAGTAAGTATTCATGTTGTAAAATTATTCTATTATTACTTAATTACACTTATACTTTGTATTTAATTGTTATTGAAATAGTTATTACATAAATATTAATTTTTCATAAAAAGTTTATTGTAATATGATTCATTATTTCTCTCTGTCCTGAAAAGTAAGTTAAATGTCTTAAGTGCGCAGTGGCTATAAAGTCTAGCCACCACCCAGGAAAAAAACCCTCAATCAGATTTTTTTTTGTCACCCATAAATAATGTGTATAGAGGATGAGAACATTACATTTATCAAGTACTTCATCACAGAAATATGTATTCGAGCTTTGTGCCCGTTAAAGGATTTACAGAGTGTGGGGAAATTAATTCATCTCAATAATGATTTCAGGTATATGAGCTGCTGTTGAAAATATGGAGATCTGTTCGTTCAATTAATGTAATGCTGCTCCACAAAAATACTCCAGGAACACCCTAACGGTTTCTTCCCCTGAGATATTAAACCTTATTCCTATCTCTCTCTGTATCTACTGGTGCTTAAAATCTTTGCATCATATAAATATACAGAGAGAGTGTATGTGTGTGTATATTAGTTGCATTAATCTTGCTTTTACTCTTATTTCATTTGCTTAATTACTTTAAAATAATTTGTATTTTTATTTAATTGAAACATAATTACATTAAAAACTTTTAAAATGAAAAATAATCCAATTAAAATAATTGTTTTAGACTCACCATTTAATCCAAAACCTTAAAAAAGGAAATCAAATGATATGTTAATATTTGTAGTATCAAATAGAAAAATAAACCGATAAATATTAGAAAAGTTGGGCTACAAATGTTAGGTTTTTATTTACCCATTCGAAGAAAATTTCCTAAAAATGGAAAATATTAAGCTTTTATTTATTGTACAATAAGTTTAGTTTTAAATGATTATATATAAATATACAAAGAAATATATTTTTCATAATTTTGAAATTTTTAACAAAATATATTTGAAAGGAAATAATATATTCACAAATTTATTTTCGTCTTTTAAAATCAACATTAGGTTTTTGATTGGAATACTAACTTTTTAAAGGAATTTTCTTAGGAAATTTGTATTTTTTTCCTTGGAAATAATATTAAATATACTTTAATCTTTCTCATACGGAAGCGAGAAATTCGGTTCCCAGTTATATTTTAATAAATTAATGATATTTCTTGCAATCTTATATTTCAATATCAGGAATTTTTTTTAAACTTAAACTTTTGTTTTTATAATAACTTTTCTTAGTAACTTTTTTCTTATTATTATATGATGGTTTCTACAGTTATATATTCAGATTCATTGGTCAACTTTCAAAAACATGTTGTTCCTGTTAGAAAACACGCTTTTCTCAGTAACATAATTTTTTAATGAAAGTGCATAAATATGAGAAATAAAACATTTTAGATTATCGTATATTGAATTAAATCGGATCTTTACCTAATTGAAGTTGAAGTTGTCTTTTCATGACATAAAAACTCCTTTATAGCTATTTTTAAATTGAGAGAGTTTCTTTCAAAAGATAACATAGAAAGTGAAAAGCATAATACAACTTAACTCCTTTTCTTGCATATTTAAGATAAGTTTTAATTCAATTACATAAAAAATTCAGAAAAATAATATAGAAAATTAAATTGAAACTCACTTGAATTGTTTCGACCTAGAGCATAAAAGTTTAAAAATTCAGGGAATCAGTTTTATTTTTCTGACATAAAACAGTGAAATATATAGTATCATAATTTTCTACGACATCTTTGAATTATATACCAATCATCCCTCATTACAAGATAAAGAATATTTCATATCTTCTTATATCAGTTACATTAATTTTAGCCTGTAATAATTATTACTAATATTTTCTTGTTCTAATCTTGGAAACTTTGTTTACGTTCTTTATTAAAACTGAACCAACCAGATGGATGGAAATTAATTTAAAATAAGGTGATGCTGCAAAACTTATGTTATTCAAATATAAAATTAAGGAGCATTGAAAATTATCAATCTAGGCCAGGGTCGGATGGACTTTTTAAGGGTACGGTCTACTTCAAATATTTTTAAGGTGTTGCGGTCCACTTAGTGGCTAGGATGGGGTGATTCTGCATTTAAACTGTATAGATACTTTTCTTAACTTTTATTTTCGACATTGTATCCCTCTGAAAAATGACAGATTGCTATTTTTACTACAAAAACGAAATTATCAAGTTGAATACTTGAGTAATTAGGAGCGACTTCTAGACCGTTGTGTGTGGACGTATTCAATGTAGGGAGTAGGTAGCATACATGAAACGATGTATCTAAAACCGACGTATGTACTTAATTTGTTCGTTGCCAAGTCCCGCATCATTGCGGGATATGACATCAACATGAAAACCTGAAGCCATGAAAGTGCGGGATGTGGGATGATGTCTCAAAAGCCTACACCGTGCTATCACGGGAAGAGCTGGTCATCAAAATTTATTTTCCCCTTTAATCGGCGTGTGGGGAAAAATTGTTTTATACGGCTGGCATTGCATTGATCACTTTTTCCTCTTCAGCGACAGAGAACATTATCATGTGCTTCTAATGAAGATACATGCCTCGTCTACACGTTCATCGAATCTCATTTGTTTAAGGTATCCGACTACCTTAAAATCCTGATATTTTTTTTTAAAAAATGGACAAATATTTTTTATGATTTTATTTTATAGACCATCTTATTAGCTTCATAAAAATACCAAGGGTTTTATTTTCTATTCGCTAGAACAAAAACCACCGGTGTTTTAGTAAAAGCAGATGCCATAACTTTACATAAGATGTCAAACTTTAAAATGCGTTTTACTCGAAATGTGTTTTTTTCCAAAAAACTCAAGCGGGGACAGCGATTGTTCAAAAAGTTTTTAAAATAATTTGCTGAAATTTTGTGTGTATGTTCTGTATAACAGCAGAAGTGTTTTAACTTTCAGATTTATCAATCACTGTTTTATTACAAAATTTACAGTTATTTATGTGAATACAAACACTGTTTTTTTAAGCAATTTCATATAAAAACTAAGATAAAGTGCTCTAGTTTTTGTAAAAATTAAAATATCTCTTATCCTGAAGGTCGCTTCAAAAAAGGAATAGCAAAGTAATACATCAAAAGTGAAAAATTGAGAATTTGTTCATTTACTATTTGTACAGAGCGGGCCCCGTTTATGCAATATTTTGTCAATTTTTACCCATTTTTTCCCATTTTAGTAGCAATAATTTATTTTTCAATTCTTAATTTTAGTCTTTTTTTCTTAAAATGTACTAATTAAATCTAAAAACCACAAAAAAATCTCCATAAATCAGTTATTTTTTTAAAAAAAAGTTGTCGCAAGTAGTCGGATACCTTAAGTAAACACAGTCACATCAACTGTGTAAAGTCGATCCTCCATTCTAGATGGCAATGGTGCTCCATAAACATGTTTCTTTTAGTATGCGCGCCTTAGGTCTTAGTAAAGGTGGTCACCTCAAAATGTCTTGGTGATCCACAGGTCGATCGCTATCGACTTAATACCCATATCGGATCTAGGCTGTCTCACTAAACAGTGTGAACTCTAAAAAAACCATTTACCGCTGTACAGAAAAATTTCAACTTATGTTATGTTTAATTATACTATATGATGAAAAGTAACCGAACATCTCGTGAAATAGTAGATTCAACATGTGACGTTAATGTACTATTTCCCAGTCGAGTACCGAGTGTTCCAAATTTCTCACACATCCACATGGTTATCCTTGTTGCTTAAAAAACCAAAAGAGGTGGTTGAGATTTCTTTCACTGGATGGCAGCAGGGGTCCCACAATAAGAAGTTTTGAACGCCAGCTAGATATGGCACGCGTGTTACATGGAACACATGGAGCGATTCTCTCTCAATGGTTCACTACACCGCTCTAAAATGTTATAAAGCAGTTAAAAAGCTCTGTACCTCCTCTCTACGCTTCAAGCATTTTTATTTAAAGGCTGGTTCCTAATTTCATTTTCATGTCATAAACTGACTCTGATGTGATCTACTTACGTGTAGTTTGAATGATTTGTGCCATCATTTAAACATTCTCTGTTTAGATGTGATTCATTCTTAACGTTAAATATTTAATTCAAACCAAAACGATTGCGTAATATTTGTTAAAATATCACTTATTGATACGCAGGGGAAAAAAGAATTTAAAACTGTTAAAAGTAAAACTTAGGTTATAAGGAAAAGATCTGTTAGATGAATCTATGTTTCATTGTGGATGTCACGGCTGGAGTAATTTATTTGTTTTAAGAACAATAGTTATACTGTTGACTGTTTTGCCACTTTTGTTTCTGGAAATATATGTGAACGAAATTTTTCCTCATGTGAGTTACATTACAGAATCATGTGTTAAATTGAAAGTACAAGTGGTATGGAATTTATTTTACATTTTTCAATGCGTTGTTATATTTCATTGTCCGATAACTTCATTAACCATATGAAAAGTCAATAGCTCTAATGCATTACACCAGCGTTTCTCAAACTGTGGGGCGCGCCCCCCTTGGGGGGCATGATAACTCTACAAGGGGAAAGCGAGAATATTGAAATGTCGAAAACAAAAGATTATTTTAAAAAATTATTAATTTACTGAAAGTAAACAAACAAAATACTTTCTGATATAATAAAATATAAAATACACATTTAAACTGATATAATACACTTATAAATGTATCAGTATTGAACAATGTAATTTATTATTAATTTAACAATACTAAGAACAAGTTTGATAATTACCAGTCACCCCATGGGCTTGTATTAACACTTATCTTGATAATTTGTACGGTTTATAATTAATTCCTTAACTGCCGATTAAAAGTTACGTGGTTCGCTCCCCAATGCCACCGTTTTCTACGTAGACGCGCGTATTTTGAAGTTTTTTGGGAGGAGGAGAAAAGGAATAAATAAGCAAATCTTCTGGAATAAGTAAATCCTTCTCAAACACTGTCAAGGTCATTTTATTGCATTCCAAAACCTTTGGTATAATTTTTATGGATAACAGTGCACAGAAAAGATCGTACTTAGGAAAAACGTATATATACGCCCAGAAACGTAATGCGTTTGGCTTAGAGAGACGTTTATATACGTCGATAACACATAACAGGTTAAAGTCACAGTATAGTTTTAGTATCAAAGTATAGTATTATTGAATTCAATACATTGTTATTGTATGGAGGGAGGCGTAATGAAAATAATGATTGAATATTGGGTCAAGAATATTGAAAATTTGAGAAGCACTGCATTACACAAGTAGAGAATGAGAATATATTACTCATTTACACACTTTTCTATAAATTTATTGCACGTATACAAAATGCGAATTTCATAAGGTGTTTACAGAAACGTTAAGTTCAAAACAATGATAAAAATTATTCAATTAAAGTAAAAGGTATATGTGTGTGTATGGGAAAAATACACAAGCTTAGAAAGTTTTTAAAAAAATGAACTAAAATCCCATAACTAAGTAAATTATTGAAAAAATGCGTGTTGTGTGCGTGTGTATGTACGTGTGTTGAACGCATCTTGGAAAACTATTACATAAAATTCTCCTGCTAAATTATCCATAATTTTAAATAAATTTTAAACTTTAAATTTGTACCAATGAGAAAAGCAAAATTCCTCCGGAAATCATTTTATTAATATTAAAACACTACCTGGCACACTGAAACATAATTTTTGAATGTGAAAACAGAACAATATTTACAGGATCCCGAAACTCTTTTTTTTTTTTAAACAAATTAAAAAGCATTTTCCTTCTCTAATATTTTAGATGAATTGAATAAAAAATAATGCTCTTTACAAAGAAAAATGTAATACTGCGTCTGTAAATTCTTCAATTTAAAATAATATAAAAGTTATTTACATAAAAAATTGTGTAGAGTCTATTTTTCCATAATGTATGTATTTGCGTTCATTTCATACTTTTTTTTTTTTAGCAAATGAGATAAAAATCAGACTTGAAGTCTTTATTTTTTAAATTTCATAACATTCATTTCTCCCTCAGTATTATTATTATTATAATATATATATATATATATATATATATATATATGGGGGTGCGCACGCGCGAGTGTACATACGTATCAAATTGCAATAATTAAGAACTATTAAACAGTAAATTATTCAAAATAAAATTACTTTTTAATTTGCTATTACCTCCGAAAGCTTTTAAATAATGAAATGAATAGTAAAGTTAATGTTTCTAATAATAAGTAAATCATATTGTTACGAATTTTGTGTAAATAGTGTAAATAATTTGTATTTGAGTGTTTAATGCATTTATATTACTCTATGTTATGTTTATTGCATGTTAAAATTGTACCACATTCACAAGCAATGCCACCCCTTACGCTATAATGGGGATTCAATGAGAACTTGGCGAAGTCTTGGCGGTAGAGCCAAGTTGGCATCATTTTTGGCAACCAAGTTGGCGACCATTTTGGCGTCATTGGCCCCAACGTGGGGCTTGAACCCACGACCCCGAGATTAAGAGTCTCGTGCTCTACCGACTGAGCTAGCCGGGAAGGGGAGGAGTCTGGATTAAACCAGCGAGTAGCTCGGCTGTGCTTGTGAATAATCTTTACTTACGTGTATTTTTAAACACTGGATATTGTGTTTGATTGCTGTTGAAGGTGTGAAGACCTTCGGATATTTATTCTGTTGAATGTTGCTACTGAATCCTGTATTTAAAGGATTGGATTTTTGATAATAAATTCGTATCGCTTCTAAGGAACTGTTTATTTTCTTTGTGACTGTTTTGCATAAAATCCTCGAACCCTCGGATCTACGTAACAATATATTAATCAATAAATTAGGAAAACTATCTTAAAATTTTAAAATGCTCACTTACCCATTCCAGCGAAATGGGCTAAAAAATTAAAAGTTTGATTCAAAAATAAAACACAATGCATGAATTTTGAATTTTATACAGGTAGAGATTTAAAAAAAAAATACAATACATCCAAGAATTTCCTTTCCTTCCCTTTTTTTTAAATTCACATCATTACATTTTTAATCCTTATACCAAATTTTAGTAGGAATTATGAGTTATGTTTTATTGGAAGAAAAATTAAATTTAACACAAGATTTTCCTTGTATTAAGAAATCGTTAGAATTTTAATTACTTTCTAAATGAACTACGTGCGCTTCTTTAAATTACGTGCTCGTATTTAATTATTTCTGAAATTCAATAAATTCAATTTTCATATAATTCCTTACCCTTAACTTAGAACAAAATGAGATATATTTTGCGTACATATTTTTAATATATTTTCTGTATTGTATAGAAAATACATTCAAAATATGTATTTTGAATATATTTTAGGATATATTTTGTGTAATATATAGTACTATTTTAATTCAAGAATACAAGTGTGCATGAACAAAGGTACTTTCTGAGGTTATTATAAGTGGTATTAAATTGAATATATACCTAATTTAACCCTCTGGCCGGAACATCCGTCTGACAAATTTTTACCTTAAGGACTGTTTTAAATGTCCATATCGCTCATGAAATTGAGTAGAATTTTTCATATTTAAGTCTTTATGAGGCACACTATATTAATATATTTTTATCACAAGAATTGTGGCTAGTATTGTTATAAGAACTGATAAGAAACTATTTATATTCTGCAAAAATGATTATACCCAAAACGAAAAAACCATAGGAATATAGATACTGATAGATGTTGATAGATAAGAAAAATCGCATATACCGTGAGTTGAAAAAAAATCGCCAAGTACCACCAAGTGTTCCTCTAACTGGGTAGAGTTCAACAGAAGATGTCAAGTTAGCCCACCCCAAAAATCACACCACAGCGTTATCAACAAGCATCAAAGCAAATCATTCCCGTCTGAGAGAAGGATGTTCCGATAAGAGGGTTTAAGTTGTCTTTTTACACCGTAATGCTTATTCAAAATTAATTTGAAGTTAGAAATGTTGTGTTTTTCAATTCCTACTATTAGCTCACTTTCCCTATATATTTATTTATCATGGTGGAATTTTCAATCGTTAGTAAAATACATTTTAAAGGGCTCAATTGAGCTGAAATTTTATATACATGATTATTTTGGATGACAATACAGTAATTTAATAATAATTAATAAAAATTAATTGATTAAAACTAATTATTTAAAGAAATACCAATACAGCTACGTTGGCATCATTTTTGGTGACTTAGCGACCATTTTGGCTTTGGTTTCATTTTTAGCGACTTGAGTCAAAACTTTAAAAGATTTTTTTTTCTCGCATTTTAAAGCATTCAGTTGAACTGAAATTTTGTATACACGTTTGTTTTGGATGACAATACGATACTTTAACGATAATTAATAATAATTAATTTCCACTTAATGTTGCGATTCTGTCCTATGTATATACATATTTATATTAATTGTAAATATTTCACAAAAAGTAGCTAAAATAAAAATTTTCTTTGTTGATCTAAGTAGGAATTGACTTAAATTATTTTTATATTACTTGGTTTTTGGGTCTTTCAGAGAATACAAAGTACGGTTTTTGATTAATTATGCATATAACATGTCCGTTTAATACATTTTTGTACATGTATATTTAGAATACTTTTCATTCAATCTCAAAAATATTCGAAGAATTATTTAAACTCACCTGCATTAAAAGGACCTATTACATAAAAAGGTAAATTAATTAAACTAAATATTTATATTCACATAAAGAACATTTAACTTACTTTTCATAGTTATTTACCACAAAAATGTGCGAAATGCTTCGTATTAAATACAAAACATTGATCAACATATGACGATGAATATTCCATATCTTCTAATTTCGATTAAATGCATTGACTTCTAAAATATATGTTCCGTTCTTTTCTCTCGTTTCTTAGAAATTGGAACATTGGAACGGTGTGTCAGTTTTCAGAGTAAGGTACCAGCTCAGGTATCACCCTCGTCACTTGACCAAGATTTAAAGTTAGGATGTGCATAGCCATTAGCTCTCGCGTTATTTTAGATTGTGACGTTAATAAAAAACCAAATCAAATCATATTAGGAAAGTATAACTATACTTTTTTTCTTTAAGATGGAGATGGATTGAAATAAACTGACACATATTGTTTTGATAAAATTAAGAAATTGTTTTAATACTGGTTTATTCTACAAACCGTCTGTTTACAGTCTGAGGATCTACATATGTTCAAAGGAGGAACTTTTAATGTGAGCAAAGTAATTTAGGCTTATAATACATGGAAATATAATATATCCATATGTGGTTCGCAGTTCTCTTAATAGTCTTTACTTGCCTTCTTTTTACTTGTGCCTGAAAGGTTTTAAAATTTTGTACTTTTTTTTTCCACAGAGTATATAGTAAAAGTTTTTATTAACTACGCAAGTATCATTTCGACTTAGAAAATTTTGGTATGTGCGCATTTAAATTCAAGTGCATAAAAAATTACAAAACATAAAAAGTTATTATAACTCACCTATATTTTGTGAAGCTAATAAATAAAAAATTATATTAATGAGATGAATTTATTCTTTCAAATAAAAAAAAACATTTAACATTGTATTATATTTTTCTACGTCTAAAAATTGAAATGCTTTGAATTAAACACAAAGCATTCATACCAGCATGATAATAAATATTTAATATACATATTCGGAATTACTAAAGTATATTATATTTTCTTTAGACTAATTATATCTTAACTATCTTTTGTGAAAAGTTATAGAGGAAAGGGAAATTAATAGCATTAGAGTAATTAGTAAAAACACAAACCAATAAAGTTTTAAAAATTATGTTCCAAAGTTGTAGAAATTTTACTTACACATTCCGGGTATATGTATATTAGGTATATTATCTGTAAAGAGAGAAAATATTAATACTCACTATACCCATCATTATTTAAAAAGAAGTCATTGATTAAATGATATTGACGAAACTCAACGTCAAGTAGGCATGGGGTGAAAAGGGGTAGTCATTTTAGTTCTGAGAAAAACAAAAAAAAATATTTCACATCACTTGATTTAGCGATGACAAGCACATTTTTGGAAATGTGGAAAATTGTCACCCTTAATCCTGTCATTAGCTATAGTGACCAAACACTTCACAATTTTAGAATGATTTTTTTTCTAACGTCATCTTACATAGCCATACTATTAATGGCATTCAAAAACTAAGCAAAATCCTTTTCTAGTTTTAGTTTAAATTAAGGTAACTTGTTTGATTCAGGGTTTGAGAAAATCATGTCACCTAAATTTAACTCTTCATAAAAAGAAATATTTTACATACTTTTCTTGACAAATAATCTTTTCAAATAACTTGCCAAGGAAAGTATGGAAAATAAGAAAAGAACAAGTGTATCATTTTTGTAATCTTAACTAAATGGAAGTTTCCAAAAGTGATAATTTGTTCCTTTTAATCCAAAACAATTGTAACTAAATTTTTTTTATTTGTAACACATTTTCATTTTAAAAATGCCTTTGCTGACATCCTCTGTCACATCATTAGGTACTGTGACCACACATTGCTCGATTCTACAAAATTATTTTTCATTAACGTGAGCTTTCACGGGCATTAATTGATCCCAGACACGTCGATAAAACCCTTTGCTGGTTAAGCAAAAAGTAACTTGGTTTGAGAGAGGTTAGAGGAAATGATGCTATCTATTTTTATTGTCGTTAAAAGAAAAACGTAACATGCTCCCTCAAGCAAGTTCTTTCAAAAAAGTACCCTTTTAAAAAAGATTTTAACTCTTTCTACTTTTCTAACAACTGCAGTCATTGCCTTTCTTTATGAGCAAAACATCTTTATTTTAAATCCAAATACCAAAGCAATACTTGTGTCCACTCAAGCATTCTGAGAAATGGAATAATGAGAACACGTGCGCTGTGTTAGCACTTTTTCATACAAAAGTGCATGTAAAAGTATTTCACTATCAAATAAATGCATTTTGAAACAAACTAAATTTATATCTGATATGAAATTCAAGTTTCGGTACTTACGTAGTATTGCAACAATTAAATTGACATCCATGTGCTTCGTTTCATATAATATCTCCAATAGGTTACGATAATACTTAAGTACCCAATTTTCAAGTCATAATATTTATTTACTGCTTATTTTTGATATTTTTTTCCTTTTTCAAAGAAAAGCTTTTATTTTACTATGCAAATTAAATTTTAGCTTAAGACTTTATGTATATATATATATATATATATATATATATATATATTTAGAATACCTCTCATTTAAATTGAACAAAAAATATATTTAAAGAATTACTGAAACTCACATGTTTTTGTCTGACTTCATACATTAAAAATTAAATTCATTAAAACAGTTCGAATCTTTTTCATTAAAAAAACATATAATATTATATCGCATTTTGAACGATCAAACAGCGAAAACCTTCGATTCCGTTGCAAAACATTCAGAATCCTATAAGATGCTTATTTGATATCGGAGTGTTAAGCTCTAAGTTGTTATTTATGTATGCCAAAAAAGGCGATAACATTGCAATAGGGTTACCTTGATACTTTAATCGTGTGGTAATTTGGTTGTCATAAAGAGATGATGTATATTACAGTAAATTTTTTATTGTTTTTTTTTTCGTGGTAACCTTATTAATTTCAGACGATTTTAATTTGATTTCTTTAAAAATTTTACTATTTTCATTGCAATTATTCTTTATAAGCTACTACTTCAATCTTATGTTGTATTTTGTGCTATTTTCGAATATTTCTAATATCATTGGTGAGTATCAGAATATTTTTATAGAGAATATGGGAGCTGTGTTTCTAATTATTGTTGAAAATTATGCCTTTTGCACTTTATTTTAATTTTAAATAATGCCTTTTTAACCGTTCATTGTTCGATGAAATTCTTTAAAGGAACTCGCCATTTTTGGAATATTGCAAGTTATCAGCAAATATCAATTGATATGCATAACTGAATAATTTTAATATATATTATATAATTATGTAATACAATTATTATCATATACAATAATTATTATATTATATTATATTATATTATATATAACTACACTATTTTATTATGTTGATATTAATTATTGATTGATAGTGGTTATTTTCAATATATTCTTAATTTTTTATTTAAAATATATTTTAAAGCAGGCTTTAAAACTATTTTTCTGGCGATTTGTTACAGCTAGGAAGCCATCTTGGATTCCATATCACTCCGCAATAAGTGCTGCTTGGCGCGATTCCTTAATCGTGCCAAACAGCGCTTGGCCGTAAGACCCGATATCAAATAGCTCCAAATAATTGAAGAATTAGAAGTTAATAGCTCTGCAAATATAAGTTGAAATATTAGCTAATAAATTAAAAGATTTGTAGTAAAAAATGCAGAAGTTTTGCTTACCCATAGCAGCTCGACTTAAATTGGCTGAATAAGAGAAATACTTAAATTTATTATTCATATCATTTTTTGAAAAGGAAGTTTTGGTATAAACAATTATGTATAGGTTAAAAACAAAATACAGCTTTCTTCGTGGAACATCTTTTTAAAAAAAATGTATCCAAGAGTTCCTTTTCCCTTTTTATCAAATAGTATTTTATTTTAGATTGCAATATTAAATCTTGTTAGGCCATTTGTTAGGGTGTATGCGTTTTTGTGCTCTTAGAAGAAAGAATTAATGTATTACAGAATTGTTCAGATCGAAATATTTTTTTTAGAATCACAATTACAGATATATATATTTTTTTTAATGAACAATGTGTGTTTCTCTGAACCATATGCTAGAATTCAATGATTTCTAATTTTTTTTGTTTACTTTTTGGTTTTTAAGTTACAATTTATTAACTTTCTTTATTATTTATTTTTAATCAAAATTTACATTCACATTCACCAAATTATTATGAAACGTCCTGCCTGTAAAATCTTCTAAAATACGTTTTTCCTCATTAATAAATTACGCAAGTATGTTAATATATTGTGCAAGCATGTAAATGTACATCAAGAAACACACGTTTCAGATTATATATACCATATGTTGAAATAAATAACTTGGAGTTCTTTCTTCACATCATAATGTTTATTAGTTACTAAATGTTATTTAAAATATCTTCTTTTTTCCGTAGAAATTTAATAAGATTTTTGATTAATTATGCAAATTTCAGTTCAGTAACATAAAATGTCAGAGTTGACCAAATTAAGCGAAATTCACATTTGTTTTGTGAATTTGGTACAAAAGAAGTGATATTTATTTAAACTAATTATACTTCTTTCACATAACAGACATCTTAAGAAATATACATATAATTATTTACGATTAAAAAGCTAAATGCTTCGAATTACATTCAAAATATTCTTCATCACATGGTAGTGAACATTCGATATTTTTGGCTAAATATATGTACACTACTTTTCCTATAAATCTTCCAAACCAAATAGTAAGTATTTGAACTTTTGTAAATGGGTAATTTTAGATCATTGAGGGCAACAGAAATCATTGTGTCTATTACTACAGTGAACTTACATCTTCGTAGTCAGTTGTTTTATAAACTAAGATGCAAAATGGAATATTTCACTTTGGGCAAAAAAAAAAAAAAAAAATGTTATCCTGCCCAGTGTAAATTTATCTTCAGAACCATTCTTCAGACGCTCGTTCCTCTAAAGAATGGTTCAAATCCTGTTTCGATCTAAAGGGCTCAAAGAATCAGATATTAAAATTCTAATATTTTTGAGAGGTAAATTTAAGATCAATTGTTCTTTTAATCTGCATTTGCTTTCTTAGCATTGCTGAGAAATAACATGACGACATCCTTGTTTCGTACATCGCATCATATGAATTTTTTAATGGACTTGGTGATAAATATTTTATGATGAATAATAAAACTGTATATATATATATATGCATCACAGAGTTTTTTCCTCGTGAATACTTTGATGCATAAGGTGGTAGCTGATTAGATCAATCATCATACATTAATTCAACTTTTCATTTTTGGAAAACTCTAGGGAGAAATGGCTACCTTAATTCCTTTTTTCACCGTAAACAGATAGGGAAAGTGGATGATAACAGTATCATAGTTCTATCACAATTCTTTGTCAATATCTTAATAACATCTTTCGGGTAGATATGAGTTAAAATACATAAAACATTCAAACAGTTTAAAAAATGAGTTGACACTTACCAGGATTTTGTTGATCTAGTACATAAAAAGTAAATTTCATTAAATAATTTTTATATTTATTCTTTTCACATACAAATATTTTATATACATCTAATTCTTTTGAACAAAAAGTATAATGCTTCGAATTATATACAAAGCAATGGTCAACAAACCATTGGAAATATTCGATATTTTCTTTCTTTCTACCTTTCACTCTTTATATAAATATATAAATTCTTTTCCTCGTAGCCCATTGGTATAGGTAAATATAGAGGGTGGTTGGTTGGCATTAAAACTAGGCTTTAGTCTTTGGTGATTGCTTTAATCTTAGTTCCTAAGGAGTTTGCTATTGTAATTCTAAGGATATCTTTTCTCTACCTATACTGTCTAGTTATATTTCTATTTATTGTTTTGCTGCTTTAGGTTCATGACAAATCAGCATATGACCGTATACAGCTCAATTTAAAGCGTATGCAGTACCTTGTTTGCTTATCGCTAAAAAGCATACGCACTTTTTAAAAAATTGTAAGCCTTTCTATAACCAATATTGTATGGAACACAATACAGTAAAACCGCTAATATTGATTAAAAGCAAAATTCTGCTATCAATATATATCTAAGAAATTTCATTCGAATTTATTTTGAAAAGTTAAACGCTTAGAAAATTTTTAAAATATAAAGTAGGTTTAAACTTACTTCCAAATAAGAAGTTTGCTGCATAAGGAATAAAAATATAATAAGAAATTTAATTCTAATTATTTAATAGTTTTATGTAATTAAACAAATTTGTAGTGAACTAAATATATCTGTAGCAAAATTCAGAATTATCAAATGTATTATTCAGAATTTCTGAGTTTTTTTTAAAAAAAAGTATATCAGTGGACCCTCTCCTCGCCTCGTTTCTTTTTAATTTAACAATGCATTAAAGATTAAAAATGGAAGAAACTAATTCTTGAAATCGGACCAAAAGCTTAAGCATCACAGCCATCTTTAGAGTGCATGTTCGATTTTATTCTTATTACATGCTAAATGTAATAAATTTTTAACAGTACATATATAGAGTCTTATTTATAAAAATAATTAGAGTGTTAAATAATTTTCTAATGTTAACGTGATTTCAAAGTACACAGTATCATTTTTTGAATCATTTGAGAGTGTTTTCCTTTTTGTCAAAAATTATACCCACTAATTATACCGCTTGCTTTAAACATCCATTCATTTTCGCTTATATATAGATAAATAATTATCGCAATGTACAACTCCATACGACTTAATTAATGTATCTAGCACATTTTTCTTTGGTATAAAAAATTTCTACTATACTAAAAATCATAACTATTATTGCTTTTTGTTACTCACAATGTTAAATTGATGCATTCATAAAATTATATGTAGTGTATAACTACACACACACACGCATACACACACACACACACACATATATATATATATATATATATATATGAGTGTGTGTGTGTATGTATGCATAATATGTAAATGAATTGTATAGCACTTTTAAATTGAAACAATACATGATTGAAAATCTGCCGTAAGCCTGTATAACATATTCGTACTTTTGTGAGACTTAGGTTTTAATATTATGATAATATTTAATATATCAACTATTGATTCAGATTTTTAACAGAAACTTGAAAATAATGATTATTAATTTCTCTATCAAAAACTTTTGGTGAAATTAAAATATTAAAATCTCGAATGTGTATGGCACTATATCGTTTTAATATCTACAAAAAATAGAAAAATTATGGTATGAGAGA
The DNA here is from genome assembly GCA_019973955.1 of Trichonephila inaurata madagascariensis. NCBI lineage: Eukaryota > Metazoa > Arthropoda > Arachnida > Araneae > Nephilidae > Trichonephila > Trichonephila inaurata. The sequence continues at coordinate 192,512 of BMAV01026031.1, read as the reverse complement.
TTTAAACTTGTTCTAATTGAATCAGCTAATCAGATTTTATAACCTTTCAGAAATTAGAGATTAAAAAAAATTACATTAAATGGTGGAAAGAATTTTATTATGCAGCTTTTCTTATGAAAATTTCTTTCATGCTCAAAGACATGGAATTTATGATAAAACATTTATTTCATATCTGAGAAACTGTTTAAGTTCTTTTTGTTTTTTATAATAAAATTTGCTTAAAATGAATTCGTTTAATTTTTATTTTTCATTTCAGTTTTTCGGATTTTATAAATTTGTATATTTATTAAAATATATTTCCTATTTCAAATAACTATTAGAACGGAAAAATGAAGTAAAGCAAGCAAACAATTGCAAATCTAAAATTGAAAAATATTATTTGTATGAAACAAATATTAAAACATTACGGAATTATTATTACGGAAATATTTTTATAGTTATTGTTAAAAATAATGAAACATTTAATTGCTTTTCTGTGTTTACACGTGCAAAAAATTAATAAGCAGTAGTTTCACTTATATATCTCTGCATAAAATATTAAAACAACTTTGCAAAAATAAAACATTATTTCAAACTTACTTGATAACTGAAGGCCTGTTATTTAAAAGAAATAAAAACTATTAAAATTTATTTATAATTATCTAATAAAACAAATGTACATGAGGTTTTCCAGTAAACATTTCCAGAATTTAAAATAACTTTGTTTCACATATAGAAGATTTTGAATAGTATATTTTCTGATATTTTGATTTCGAGAGATTAATTTTTATTTAACTCCTTCCAACCGTTTTAAATGTCATTGGATATTGCTTATGATATTAATTTTGTTTTGACTATACATAAATATTTAAATTTCAAAATGATTTTGCTTTTTTCTTTGCATGCAACATCTCCTATTCCTTATATTTAATCTTAAAACGTGTTACTTAATTTTAAACTTATTGCTTCATTCGTATGAATTTTTGATAGTATTGAATCATACCATCGACTAATTTTGCGAAATAAAAAGACGTCTTCTAATGCTGCGATACGTAATCAAAGTGGAAAACTTTTTCCACGTATGTACAAACGCAATAATCTTGTGCGTGCGTATGATGACATCGTTTCTCTTCGCATTTTGATCTTGGCGATTTGTTTTTTCTTTTTTTACTTAGCGAAATGGGTAGAAGGTATAATACCCAAGTACCAAATTTTCTATTACCATTCATATTTATTTTAATTTTAAAAAACGCATTTGCAATAATTCACATTTTTGTGCAGAGAACAATGACTACTAAAAATATTTGTGAAATACCTTAAAAATCGATACAAAAACTTTACAATCGATCTAATCGATCTTTATAATCAATTTAAAATCTTTAATCCTTGAGTTTAATTACATTGAATGCAATTTCAATTTTAGTGCATTCATATCCACAATAAGTATTCCTGTTTAATTTACTCTCTCCAAAAATTATTTTTAAATTTGTATTTTTTATGTATTCAAACCCATGTTGGTTAAAATATTCAGAATTTATGCGTTGTTTCAAAATAAGCTTTGATACTATTTTAAGGTATTGACATGTATATTTAAGCAAGAATTTATTTGTTACACTTAGCGATAAATAAAAAAAAATCAGCAAAATATATTAAGACAAACTAAAATTATATATAGCTGAACTGGTTTCAAAATGAATTAACTAAATTAAGTAATACAATATAATTGTAAAAAGTGCAACCTAAAGTATTTTGAATAACAGAATATATTTTTGACATTTTGTTGCCTTTTGATTTCCCTACAAAATATTTAAAAAAAACCAAATATGCTAATATATTAAAAGAATATATATTAATATGTGATAATTATAACCTATTTGAATCTGTAAAGCAGATGAAAAAAATATTTTCAATGATTTATAAGAATTGTTAACCTCTTTTAAAGCTATGCCGTCATTAAAAAATAATACCTAAAATGTTTTTTAAGCAGAAAAAGCTTTAGCATTAATATTATTCTACTCCCTTAAAAGATTCCTTAAGTCTGTCTTTGTTATTCTCTATTTCTTAAAGTCAATAGTTATAATACTTATTTTTACTAGTGTTATTTCATTTTTTTCTGGTATATAAAACATGAGTCACATTTCGTTTTCATTTTTGTAACACTAAATGAAATTTTGTTTTAAATAAAATATAATTGTTGATTTCCGTAAATATATTGATAACTAATCTGTGAATTTTATTAAGAAAATTACAAATTTTCCTATTTAAATATATGTTTTTGAGTTTAGGTCAGGCTCTTTTACATTTGGTGAAGTCAGATAGCTGGTAACTTACTTTTAATCCAGATAATTAAGCTTCAAAACGTTAAATAAATTATTTTAGAAAAGAAAAAAAATGTAATCCAGTATTTGAAAACAACCCTAATTCCATAAAACCTGTTAATACTATAGAAGGTAATTCTTAAGAAAAAGATACTTACCTGGTTTTCTGTAGTGTGCTTTGAAAAGAAAATTATCATTAAAATTAATTTCTTAAAAATATTAAAGCAAATTAGTTAATTTAATTGAAATGCAAATAGAAATTCAATGAAAATTTAACACTTACCACCTTTTTTGCCTGAACTTTTTTCTATAGAGAATAAACATTGTTAAAATATTTTCTTCAAAATTTTGAAACATTCAAAAGAAATATTTAATTCTATGACCAGGTAGCTTACCAATTTTTTTCTCGCTTTTACCTCTGAATTCTGTGAAAAAAATGGATTGAATAGAATATAATTATACATTAGTTAATTTTATGTTACAGATAGCAAAATAAAAAAATATATTCTCATACTTACTTAACCTTTCATATTCTATTTTAAAGAAAAGTAAATAATTATTTAGTTTGATGAATTAAAAATAAAACAGTGTTTAATTTTATTGCATGCATATTTGTAATTGCTAATGTTAAATGATAATGATATTACTGTGATGTAGTATTGATGCGTGTAAGCAATAACAAAAAGGCAAATTTTCTTATTCAATAAATATTCAACATTTTTTTTTTTAAATAAAGGCAATTACTGAGACATTTTAATTTTTAAATTTTTTATCTGATAAGATTAGTTTTACAAATCCTCGTAATTAATAAGCAGTAAATTGTACAAACATTTGATAACTTCTGCAGTTATCATTGCAGGAGGGTAAAACTGATATCACTAGTCAAAGCTCAGATTGAAATTAAATATTATTATTAAAAATTAACACAATTTTTGCACCTACTGAATAATAACATGGGTAAACTAAAAAGCATGTTTCAACACGCAAGTGTAATTCTTTATTAACTTTATTAGAAAAGGTTCTAAAAAGAAACTCAGACTCCAATTTTATTTGAAACATTGTAATGTAGTTGAACAGAATGTTTTAATTAAAATTGAAAATTTGAACAACAATCTCTTTTTGGATTAGCAAATTCTAACATAATTAATTGAAATTTTCCAATTTTAATTTATTATTGTTGAATATTAGGAACCATATATTTAGCAATTTGACTTTAATGTTCCTTAGTTATTACTTAAGGTAAATGTTTTATATCCTTTTCTTTTTTTTAGTTTCACACACACATTACACTTTATAATAATAAAACTTCATAAATCCAATGCTTTTCATGTGTTAATACAATGGAATACATAAAATTGAAGTATATTAAACTGATAAAAGAATTATTCTCTTAAAGCAATATTTTGGCTTAAAATATTTTGTAAAAATCAACTGCTTCATATAAATGGAAAGAAGATCACTATAATGTATGAATAAAATATCGTCCGCAGAATTTAATTTTTTATTCTTATATTTCGTACCGCAATTACTTGGAAATATGTATCTGGCAATAAAATTCATTTTTTTTTCTTCCAGTTTAGAATTAATTAATTCACTTGCAAGTTTGAAGTGCAAGATTGATATTCAATTCATGTATCCTCATCAATTGTATTTGATTATATTACTACAGTTCTCGTGAAACTGATTCGAAAGAGAAATATTTTTTCAGTTGTGTATTAAAATTATTTCTTTAATATGAAAAGTGAATAATGATTTGTTTAGATTTGCACTTTTTAAGATGAATTCCTAATTCGTATTTGCTTTCAGTGATATTAGGTTGATTTCAGTAAAATCTTTAAAAGTTATCTTTAACTACTTTAAAAATATAGATTCTCAACAGTAAAACTTTTTTCAGTAAAAATGGCGAATTAAAACAAATATTGCATACATACCTTTGCTATCATAATCTGCGTTATGAAGGAAAAATCATTGTTAAAAATTATTGGAACGTTTAAATTGTTATTAATAATTCATTTAATGCGGATATTTTACACAAACACATGGGTTAGTTAGAATGCAATGATTTACTTTTTTAAAATGTAATAAAAAAAATTTCAAATTTCAATAGGATTTATTCATTATTAATTCTCTGTTTAAAAACAGAACAAATCCTTTGAGAATTTTGAAGTAAAATCTTCAGACCCTAATATATTAGGTAATAAAAAGACAAACTAAAAAGTATTTTAAATATTTTTTAGTGAACTTTCGTTTTAAAAGGAAAAAATTGCATTTATAGTTCTGTCATTATTCGAATTTTATTCATTCCTATACATTTGAAATGTTTTTAAAATATTTGCAGAACAAAAGACATGACGAATAGATAAAATAATGATCTATTAAAAATACACACAATCAACTATAAAGAAAACGTATTAGAAAATTATGTAGAGTAAAATTGTAATAAAAAATAATATATTTACAAAGACAATAGGAAAAGATAAATTTTAAATTAATGTTTACAGAATATCTTGCACAGATTTTTTCTTAACTTTTGTTGACAAATGTATAATTTGCTTTCCATTCAATCTTCATAAAACTAGCTTACTAATGATAAGGGTTTGTAATAAAAATATAAAAATTCATAAAAAATGAAAAGAAAACACTCACCATCGTCATAGTAATCTTCTTCTGATTAAAAAAATAATATAAATGAATAATAATGTTAAAATATAAATGTTAAAATAAAATGAGTGCTCAATATATAATTTGTTCATATATATACAATATGTACATAATTTTATTTTTAAATTATCTTTCTTAAAATTGGAAATATTTTCATTATTATATAAAGAAATTTCTTTATTTATGCTGTTCTTTGCAATTACATAATTTAAAGATATTATAATGTATTCAAAAAAAATATTACTGTAAAATATTCGAATTTTTTTATGTATGTCAAGAGAAAAGTATTTAATTCTTGAACACTTTTATGACTTGCTATAGATAAAAGTTACTTATTCTTATTTTAACATTTTGGATTAAGATTATAGTTTTGTAAAATATTAGAAATTCTTAAACTTTATTTTATATTTATACTTGTCATGGCGTTACTTTGGATAACAAGTTGTATTTTAAATTATAACTAAAACATAGGCAATTTTTTTTTTTAATTTCAAAGATTTAATGTGTGTTACTTTAATGCATTAGGCATTTTTTTTAAAACTTTTTAACTGTTAAGTATGAAGTCACGCTTCTGTAATTTTAGTAACCAAATATCTTAAAATAAATTTGGAATTTATGTATAGTAAAATATTTTTTTAAATTTATTTTGCTATTTTTTACCTATTTTTATACATAGTTAAACCAAATTATATTTCAAAACTTGGTTCATTTTTTCATGTATACAGTACACTGTTAAACTTTTAGATACTGATATTTTCTAAATGTAATCTGCATTGAAAACACTTCGTTGTTTTACCTTAGTTTAAAATCTATTTAAAATAACACATAGTTAGAATTTATTCCCATTATCTTAGCAAATATTTATCTAAGTATTTATTTGAATCGTAAGCGCTGCTGACATATATGAAAAAGTGTTTTTTGATTATTCAAAATTTAGTTATTAATGTTCTTCCTTAAAGCTCCAAAATAGCTTTAAATTAATTTTTTTTATCAATACTTATGTCCCTCCTTTTTAGTGGTAAATTTCGGGTTTTTTTTTTAATTATTCGAGTTGGCATTGTTGCTTTTGAATCGTGTGAATAATGAAGCTATTATTTTGATATGTTAGCTTACCAGCATAAATAATTGCTTTACAATGCGCACTTAAATATACAATTATAGTTGAAATGATTATGATTAAATGAATACGTTTCAATGGGCATATTTCCATAAAAATGAGCCCATGGGCTTCAATAATGTAGTTTCGTATCATTAAAACAAATACACTCTAAACTCAAGAAACAGTTAAGATAAATTTAATTTGATTTTCTATACAAAGTATCTTTTGGAATTCAAATGCAAGTGTAATTTATTCTCATTTTAATGTACATATATATACTTACATAAATAACATTTATTTTTCTTTTGATTATTTATTCGTACATACTTAGATCACACAGAAAACTACTCCAAAAATGAAAATATTTAAAATTTACCCGCATCCTCAACATCTAATTTTAGAAAAGGAATATTATAATTAAAAATTTCCATCACAAATTAGTTCAGAAACATATATCACTGATTTTAATTTACTTCTTAATTTCTTTTGAAGCTTAATTTTTCTAAGAGAAAACTGCTTATGTTTTTACTCATTATTATTTAAAATCAATATTATTACGATGCTTTACTTATTATTTTAAGATATGGTAAGGTACATATCTCTCACTGGGGAAGAGGAGTGCAACCACACACATGGCTCAAGTGACTTTCATAGGATATGGTATATGAGATGTCATGTACGTCGCTTGTACTCTTTGTAAATAGATTGCCTCAATCGGCTTGGTATATACGAACGGCATTGTATGTGTTGACCTTACAACGCAACAAACCTACGTAACGCATTTTGCTTAGGAGTCTTATGAATATAACAGTTTCGTGTTTGGATACAGCTGCAAGTTTGATTTGGAATTCGGTAAACGTTAGTTTGAGTCCCTTTTCAGTGAGCAGTCAGAAAAGTCTTCCTCTCATTGTATTAAGTTCCCCAAATTTTCTTTGTATCCCCCCTCCCACATACTATGTCCTCGCTCTGCGTCCAGATTATTGGAGTAACTTAGCCCCGCCCTTTAAACTTTTTAGATTATCACTAGTTTTCAGGTGACTTTTTCTGGTTCTTTTGACTGACATTTTAACTTAAATTCTTAAAACTGAATTCTTGGTTTTTGCTTATTAAAGTCAACTTCCTAAAGATATGTATGAGAATTCCTAAGTTGTTAATCTCTGATTGAATGAAAGAATGGCAGTGAATTTTAATGAAATGCAAATGATATTTTGTTATAATTTTGCAAGCAAAATAAATAAATTCACATGAGAAACTTTTTTTTAAATGCAGCTTAATTGGATATATTTTATGCATTTCATTGAAGAAATATGTAACTTACTTGCAATACAATTACAAAATAAAAGCATAAATCCTGTGTTTTGAAAATAACATTATAAACCTTTGATTTACTTCTGATCATACAAATTCAAAGTAACAACTATTTTTTTTGGCGTCACTCAGCGTTAATTTTGGAACAATACCAAATAGTCATTTAAATTCCAAATGATTTCTAAATAAATTTTAAAATAAAGTACAAAATACAGGTTAAGGATTTTTTTTTAATTTACTCACGCGACTTTTAAAATAGCTCAGCAAACTATCTTAAGAGTCATCAAAAAACTGGTATTGTATGAATTACCAATATTTTAACCATTATTTTCAATTAAAGATAAAAAAAAATCCTTAAATATTTTCAATATAAACAAAACAAAAAAAATTCACCTTCTTTTTTGAAACCTGTATTTATAAAGGGAAAAAGAGTCACAGTTAAAGTAATACATTTTCTAAAAAAGCATCTATACGTAGCTTATTTTATTTGTATTTCTAAAAATGTTAAAAATAAATGGTAAGAAGTAGAATAGAAAAAACAATGGAAAAATTGTACATTGCTCACAAAATGAGAAATAAATCGGATGTGATTGTTAAAAACCTTAAGTGATTGCTTAAAAATGTGCTCAAAACTACCGTTATAAAAAGAATGAGAGCATAACTATTTGCTTTCTCATTATATACAAATTGATATATATATTAATATTACAAAATTTGAGTAAATAAATAACAGCAAAATTTTCGAAATACAGAAACCAAACGCAAATAAATGTGTACATGTATTTTTTGGAACACCGCTGGAAATCACTTATATAGTTCCCATGAATTATATAAATATACAGGGTGGTCCTGAATTCATGGTACAAACTTTAAGGGTAGATACAGGACATTGTAACAATCATTTATTGTATAGGATTGGATGAGTGAAAGCGACGTAGTGAGGCGCAAACAGGTGAAATAACAGAAAAGAGAAGTGGAGTTATTAATTGGCTGCGTTGCCGGTAGGGGACAGTAGATGTCTAGATGCCATTCAATATGATGCATCTCAGTAGGGGAAAATGCCATTCGCAACTCTGCTGATGTCTACGATGGGAGACTATACGTATGCCGAAAATGCAGAGATGCATTATGTACGACAGTGCAGTGAATGTATCATGGGCAATTTCTTAACAGAATCACAGAATTTTTCAGTGTGGTTACATCATGAAATACGTCAACAGCCATGATACAGGTCGACGAAGAGCTGTAGGCAGTCGAAGCCTGGAAAAAATCCTCTTGAACGTTGTGACTGATAGACTTGAATCAAGTACAACAGCTGTTGCTCAAAACTTAAGTGGAAGTCATCCTAACGTTTGTAGTCTTAAATGAAAATCACTTATACCTCTTCCATTTTCACCGGGTACAAGCTTTGAATCCAGCAGACTTCCTTCTCCAACTGCCAGTGGGTGGTACAGCAGTGTGCACTACAGATGGACTTCGTTGCTTATGTGCTGAATAATTATTGTAAGCATTACACTTGTCAACGACGCTTTCAATAAACACTTTATCTTTCCTCTCGTCTTATTTTTTTGTGTTTGTGCCTCACCGCGTCACTTGCACCCATACATTTCTATATAATAAATGATTATTAAAATATCCTGTACCTATCCTTAGGGTATCGAACTACGTTCGGAAACGTGATTTTAAAGGAACGCATAAATGAATAATTTTCATGATATTTAGTGTGACTTAAATTGGAATACTTGTATAAAATTGTTTTAAGGACATTTTGACAAAAAGAATTATTAAATACAATATTTTGGCAAAAATTTAACTTAGAATAACCTTTTTTCAAAATGTTCTCTTTTTGTAAAAAATGCTTCTAAAATAATAATATTTTGTGTGTGTGTGTGTGTGTGTGCTTATATAAAGTAAATACTTCTCCAGAGAATCTGAACTATGATTGTTGAAAAATTCACATTTTTTTCAGAGTTACAATCCATTGAAATAATTATCGGCGTTTTTTTCTTAAAATTTCTCCCCTCTGTTATCGGAAAACATGGATAAACCCACTTCTAAGCTATATATTTCAAAAGTTCTAGTTGAACCTCTGCACAGAGATCTGAGCTATATACAGGCAAAATATTATTATAATAGAAGCATTTTTCACAAAAGAAGATTATTTTGAAAATGGGTCATTTTATGTTCATTTTTTGTCCAAATATTGTACTAAAATAATTTTTTATTGTAATACTCTTCCTAAGACAATTTTATATACATTTTCTAATCTAAGTGACACTAAATATCATAAATATTACCATTTATACGCATTTGAAAAATCACGGTTCCGAACGTAGTCGGATACTTTAAAGTTTGTATCAGGAATTCCGGACTACCTTGTATATATACTATAGCATTCTAAAAATTCCGACTTTAAAGTACATTATTTGAATGAATATTCAGAATTAAAGATATATTTACTATTTATTAAGTCTTGTTTATTAACGTTGAAAGATAAATTCGAATAGCATAAGGAAACATTGTTAATTATTTTTAAAAAATGTGTTTTTCGAGCTTTTAGCAAGAGAAAAAAATATTATGAATTTACAAGTTTTAATTTTTTTTCTCACTTCACATATCCAACATTTTACTTAAAGTACAATAGCGTTACGGTAAATTAAATAATTCTAAAAGAAATGATTACAAAAATAGCAAAATTTCTCCATTTTTCAAAATTTAAGTGTGATTTCTGGTGATAGATTTCTTTCTTTTTCTTTTTTTTATTTGCCTTTCTACTTATGTATGTGAAATGAAACATTTCTGGGATATAGTGATCGAAAAAAAACCTTTTCAGAGTCTAATCTTTTATAAAATTATACCTACCATACAATTGAAAAATTCGCTTTAAAGCAATATCAAATACTATTTTATAAATCATATACACTCTCTCTCGTGGAAATCATTTTTATATTCACCAAATAAGAAACACTAAGAAATGTAATTTCGTTTCGAATGGCTTAAAAACACCAGAAAATTCACTTAATGTTAGGCTTTTGAAGAAGAATGATGTATGATATTATTATATTAAGAATTTTCACGTTCACTTCTCTTCTTTAATATCAAAAAATTTCAGTGTTCAAAAATATGTTCATAAAATCTAACATTTTCTAAAACTTTTTGTAACTGGTTCTTAAAGGACAGAAATATAAATAAGGAGTTTAGTGTTTATAAGGGAACAAATTTCTTGTTTAAATTACTGTCGAAAGTTAGTTTTATTATTTTTGTTGATTAAAGCAAATTTTTTCAAGTTTTTTTCTTTCTTTGTTTACATTTATGTAAAATTCTTCTCTTATATAAAATTGTAAAAGGCTTAAGACTTACGAACACTTTTTTCCCATGGAACTGAAAAAAATGCATTTCAATAGTTTGTTGCATTTAGTTGCAAAAATATTATCTTTTCAAATCTACATATTTGATAATTTCCAAAATTAAAAAAAAATATATTTGTAAATTAGTAAGTGTCAGATAGTTAGAAAATGCTTAGACTTTCCTGGTACTCTGCAAAACTTTCGTTAATTGATAAACATTTCTATTAAGGGGAATTTTGTTCTACGCGTATAAAAAGAAAAAATATGTATTTTTCATCTACAAAGGATTTTTAAATTGCAATTATTTTTAGAAAGGTTATTGAATATTAAAGTTCAAATGTAAATTTTTTTAATTGTATGTGAACAAATTTTTCTTGAAATAAAGAATATAGTTAAGAAAAATACTTGCTTATAAGGGAAGACAAATAATAATAATAATAATTCACAGGAATGATACAAACATTAATTAAATTAAATAATTTTATAATTAGAGGAATATATGAATGAAGTTTTGAGGAATAAAATATAACAATAAACCAGAACATATGAAAGATATAATGAATATCGCAGATATATATGGAAACAAATAACGTTATCAAAAAAAAAATCTAAATAGTTTTTAAGATTTTTTTTATAGTATTAATTGAGTTATTCATAAAAAAAATTAGTCAAAACTTTTTTTTCAGATTAAAATTTTAAAAGTATTAATTTGCAAATTTGTCATTTCTCTGAAAGTTAATATGAAAATTATTGAATGTTTATTTACGCTGGTGGATCTAAAGGATTTCATTTCGAAAATTAATTTAAACCAATATTTTTTAACACTAATATAGTGACAAAGCAATTAAATAGTATCTGTTTTTAGATCTCTATTTAAATATTTTTTTTCTTATATTAATTTATATGGATAATGATTTTACTAGTTAAATGTAAGCAATTTTATTTCCATGCACTCTAAAGAGTACTATGTAATTGCGCAAGTATAATTTCTTTTTGATTCATTAAATTATATTATCACTTTATTTTTCTTAATGCCATTATTTATCAATTAATATATGTACTAAACCTCTCAATAAACACACACAAACACATTAAAGGATAAATTTATATTGTAAAACAACTTTTTATTCTACATTGTTGTTTAAAAGTACTAGAAAAATTACTTAAAATGAACAAAATTATCAAGCTTACCTGGATTTTCCCCACCTATTATTAGAAAAAAAAATATTAAAAATTGTTTTGCGTAACTGAAAGAAACACATACTTTGTAATAAGTTAATAAATCACATTAATAAGTTAATACAGTTCATATTTTAATAGTAAAAATAACACATTATTGATTTAACACAGGCTCAGTAGCAGTTGTAGTAATTTGACTTCAGTCTATTGTTGGAATTATTCAGATACCATTGTTGTTACAGTTAATTCAAGAAAACAATGGAAAATTAAACACAATATTTCAATATAATTTTTCTTTAATGGCCTTCGTCTGTGTGTACTTTTAAAAGTTTTTAAAATTCAGTTAGTCGCTTTCAAACAATTATCTATACTCACTATGGAAGAGGAATTGCTTAAACTATAAATTATTTTGTACTTTTTATTGAGATTATAAATATTTATAAGCAAACAATATACAACAACTGTAAAAAAGTTCACATTTTATAACCGTTATAGAGCACATGTTATAATATTTAGGTAAAACTTTCATGCTCATCTTTTTGAGTATTAATATCCCATGATTGTATTCTCAATTTCATTATAAGAATAAATTGATTAATTTTAAGATTAGAAAATCTTTGTGGAAAATTGACCATTGAATTATAGCGGATAACCTTTAATTAGTCAGTAATGGCTATCTTTAAATTAACTTAAAACCTTTTCGATAAACCTCTTTAAAAATAAAGTGTAGGCTGTTAAGCCTTTTAAGGAGATATTCTTCTCTTATGTAGCCCCCCCCCCTTAAAAATATGCACACAGTATAGTAACACAGAAAAAATTAATTTTCCTATCTATTGCACTAAAAAAGAGAAAGATTTAAAATATAATGTGTAATAATACTATTCTCTATACTTTTCACTGAAAAAAAATGTAATTACAAACAAAAAATATTTTAAACATTTCTGATGGCATTTTTACGTTACTTATGTAAATATGAATAATATTACTGTTTGCGAATAAGAACGATAATTGCAGTGAAAATACTTTGATAATATACTCAACAGATACTATTTTCGTTTATTCGTGCAATTTCTATAAAATAAATGTTATCACTGAAAGTTTTTGGTTCATAGACTAGTTAATAAAATCCACTCAAAATAATTTTAACTTTTGATAAATATGAACTATTTTGTAAATTGAAATTTGATAAAACAATGTAATTTTTATACCACAAAGGATTTACAGTACAATAAGAAAACACTCTTTTTTCCACTACAATTCTAGATACTAAGCTATTAATTAATTCTTTTTTGTATTTAACTGTCTGATAGGGAAGATAATCCTGATTTTTGCTACTTTAAATAATTGATTGAATTTTGTAAAACATTTTATTCTATTCTACAGATTTTGATTCTCCAAGTGAGTCTAAACTCAATTTTCGAAGCTCTTCAGATTGATTAAAGACAAAAAAAAATGCTTTTTCCCCTTGTTTTGTATAAAACGGAGTTTTGAGATGCAGTCGGAAGGAATAACTGATGTTACGAATAGTACTTTCTTCTTTACAGAAAAAATATTCAAGAATATGTAAAGAAGAGATAAATAAAATCCCTTCTTTATATATTCTTGAAGGGATAATAAACAAATTCTTCAAGAATAAATAAAATCAAAGTTATTTAGAATGTGTTATAGTTTAAAATAATTCTTAATTTTGTTAATTAATTACGTTACAACTCCTTAATTTTGCAAATTTGTTTTCCATTTACTTCAAATTGAAGCTTGCTTCCATTATAAGTTCAAAATGAGGTATAAGAGTCAATCTGTTTAAAAATAATTATTTAGTTCTTATTTATACTTGAATGAATGTCAGACTAAATAGAAAAAGAAACAGCTCTTATGTTAAGCAATTGGTTTATTTGCGCGCGTAACTCTTTATATATTAACATTCTTTCACACTGACGCATTTTGTAGAGTCAAGATTCTTCGAGGGAAAAAAACGTCGTAATACTATTATAATTTATATTTATAACTTGATGTGTATCTCTAAAAATATGCATATGATCCTTTATCACACCAATAGGAAAACATCTACCACACTTATGGACTTTTAAGGATTATCACATCTTTATGATTTGATCTATAAAAATATAACTGAAGAACCTCCAAGTTTTTGAGAGCTCCTTAATCGTAAAAAGCGGTTTAATTAATTTTTTTTTCAAAGTTTCATTGCAGTCTAAGAAAATGACATCACTATTCATAGTTCAAAAGAATTAATAATGTTATTTAAAATATTAATCCACTGAGAATTAACATGACTAACTAACTTGTGTGTAAACTTATAAAAATAATTAAATATTGCAGTATCATTATTTTATATTTAGAGAATGTCCTATGAAACTATGCCTTTTTTTCTAAATTGCATATAATTCGATCACGAATTCTAGTAATTTTTAGGGAGAAACTGTTACAATACCTTACACAAGACATGAGAGGTTTCAGATTTATTCGTAAGAGATATTAAGAGTTATTACATACAGCTATACATGTGGAAAATGGCTCACTTGGATAGATATATATTCCTATTTCTCTTCTATATTTAAAAAATTTTATGATTCTTCCATAATTTTCTCACACACGTGTACGCTTCGTTCATTATACTATAATTTAAAATCAAATTACTAAAAATTACCACTTTTCCCTAATAACTGAACAAAAACGTATATGAAAACTGAGTAATGACTTTGAACCGTGTGAATTCTGAACTAACAGGAAATCAAATACTCACTGATTCAAATAATTTCAAAGCAAAGTATTTTTAATTTCATTCTATTGTATTTTGCTAAATGGACATGCATGAAAGTAGAAGTTTTTTTTTATAAAATATATATAGAGATAGAAATTTTTGTAAAATGTATCTGCCGAAAAAGAAATTATGCTTTACTTATTTTTACGTAACTAAGAACTCCAGGAAATATTATTGGCTTTATTCATATAATTATTTTTAAAGAGTAATTATATTTTCAGATGATGGAATATGCAGAACATTTTTAACTGTAATTTTACGACCATTATTTATATTATTTTACAATGTATTTTTAGGTAAGTCTTTTAAAACCAATCAAATAACTATTCAAAACATCATTACTAAAAACATGACTTGGTAATTAAAATAACATGAACTTATTTGAAAAAATGTAAAATTATATTTCTTATGATTAACATAATAAAAAATAGATTCTGAGATAAAACGAAAAAGGATTTAATTTTCAAACTTGCATCAGTTTGATTCTTAGTAATATACATCAAAGTACAAAGAAAATCCCACTATATATTAGATTTTCTGAAATTTATATTGATGAAGAATTTTGAAATCTTGCTTAACAAATGCTGAAGTAAAATCAATTGCGTATTTACTTTTAACTACATACAAAACCGTTATTGCATCGGATGAAGAAATCGAAGATTAAAGATTCTTAATGAGAAGAAATCGAAGATTAAAAATTCTTAATGAGAAGAAATCGATAAAATAACAACCAAAAACTTTCTATGCCCTTAAAAGCTTTTTTATTTTTTAAAAACTGTTTTTTCATTTAAGGAGGCATTATTGCTTGCATTACTTTACTTCAGATATCCGAACACGTTCGGAGTACTTTTTAACAAAATAGCATATTTAAACATTATAAATGCTCTTTTAGGACTCAATACCAATAAGTACTAATATTTAACCAACAATATTTAAAATTAATTTTAAAAAAATCACAATTATAAGTGAAATTTTAGCAATATTTTTGAAAAACTTCGAAGTAATCAGAAAAAAAGTAATAAACTTATATTAGTAAGAATATTACTAAAACAAAATAGATGCATTTATCTAGAAAATGCACTAAAATTTTAATGTTTTATTAAAATTTGAAAATTTTAGAGCTGATTGAATAAACATTATAAGAAATGTGACATTCTTTATAAGACCTCTATTTAAATAACAAGCCATAGTTCAAAAAGTATTCAAACTATAAGAAATATTTTAGTACATTCTCTAAAAAATAACATAAATATCAGGTTCAAAAAGTTTTATAGAAATTCATTCGTAACATTTTGAGTTATCATACCGCCATGATAGATTTCAAGTAATTTAAATCCCTACTTCTTGTAGATCAAAGACCCGCTTCGTAATTTTCTAACTTTATAAAATTGATTGTAACTCGGCCTCTAGGTAGTGTAGAAACATAATAAAGTAGGTTTTGTAAAGCCAAAAGATTGTTCTATTCAATAAAATAACAAGCAAAAACATCTGCCTTGACCGAATGTGGTCATTTTCAACGTGTCGGGAATACTTAAAATGTACTGTATGCTATATGTATACATACAGTAAATTTTAAATAATAAAATAGTTTTAAAATAGTTATAATATTATATGCATGAATTATACAGCAACGTAAAGTAGAAAAGGCAACAGTGGATAAGATGCATGTCCCTTTTTTATACAATTATTGTTATTTTTTATTGACTACTTTAACTTTGCATAAACTTATAACTGAATAAACTGTAATTAGTAAAGCACTTCATAACTTAAACAGTTTTTATTCTGTTGTTTACAATACACAACAATTTATAAGTTTATAGCTTAACATGTGCTTATTGTCTTTGGTAATAATTGTTAAATAAACAGGCAAGAGCCTAAAATGATTTTTGATTCATTTTTTTTCAGAGTATCATTAACTGTTTTGCATACATGTAATATTTGCATATTTAAATTCCCTTTTATATTATTTTATAGGCATGTAATATTTGCATATCAAAATTTCATTTTATATTTATAAGAGCACTGTAACATGGTTAACCAAACTTGTTTAAATATAGATACTTGCAGTAAGTACTTCTGAACGTTAGAACTGAATCATGAGAAAAATTGCCATCCCTTTTCATTGTTATCATTATTCAGCATCATTAAAAACAATTTCCAAACTATTTGCTATTATGTACAAAGTTATGCTACAAAGTAATGTTATTTTATATTTTTCAAAGCAAAATTAATGTACAAAATTTTAAAAGAGAGCATTTAAGATTATCTTAAAAAGATATTTAGTCAGTAACGTGTAAAACTGGATTTGAAAGTTTATTTGCAATAAATATATAGTGTAAAAAAATTAAAGGTTTTGATTTTTAATTTTTAATGCAATTTTTTTTCTAAAACTCAATATTATTTTCCTTCTCTGTTCTATTTTTAGAACGAAGGTTGGGGACATTGCTAAAACTCCAAAGGGGAGTGGACAGTTATTTACGAAGGTATGAGTTTTATTTATTAATTTTTGTTGGCTTATATTTAAAGTTTAAGTTTCCTAATCTCCCAAATGGGTGAAAAACAACGGTAATTACTTTAAATAAAATATACAAGAAGAATGTATCTCACTTGAATAGACTATTCAAAGGGAAACACATTTTTTTTTAAATCTGCAATGCATAAGTAAATTTTTCCATCTTTAATAAAATCATGAATAATAAAATTTGACGAACGGGAA
The DNA here is from genome assembly GCA_019973955.1 of Trichonephila inaurata madagascariensis. Classification (NCBI taxonomy): domain Eukaryota; kingdom Metazoa; phylum Arthropoda; class Arachnida; order Araneae; family Nephilidae; genus Trichonephila; species Trichonephila inaurata. Next base: position 175,126 of record BMAV01026031.1, on the reverse strand, counting down.
AAAACTTGGTGCGATTGTGTTTTAAGAAAAAATGAAAATTTACTAAACACTTATGTCAAAATTGAGTAAATTTCAACAACTCGTAAAGAAACAAGTTATGGGAATCCAAATTTTTAAATTTTGTTTTCTAAGAGAGAAAAGCAGGCTTTATTTCAATATGTAAGCTAGATTGATCACGACGATAAGAAAGAAGTACAGAGAAAATGAACCATTTTGCATGTAAAAACGAGTCAAATTTCACTGACTTCAGAAAAAGAATGCAAAATATTATTATTTTTGCTTTAAATAAAATAAAGCAAATGAAATAAACAGTCTATTCTTTTCCGGACTTATTTTTCCTTTTTCAGTACAGAAGAAACGATAGCAATTTTAAAAATGACGGAAATATACTTGATTAAAACGTCTTCGAAAACTTTTTACGATTTATATCATTATAGGCGTCTCTGTGTTTAGCGGTTCGTGAGAAGATAACCTCACATAGATAGATGCGATTGTTTACTCTTGAATTTCAATATTGTAGATATATATATGCGTACGAGAGAGATATAGCTATCATTTTATTTGTGCCCAAAGTTCATTTAAAAGGGATTGAAAACAGAAAAGGCGATTAAATTTCCTGATATATTCGTTTCTGTTAAGAAAGAAACACTATGATTAGTATTGTAAGAAAAATAGTTTTTTTTTAAACAAACCTGAGGGAAATAAATTAATCTAACAATTTTTATTCTTTTTAGACAAATTAAACTCAAAATAAATTACTTGAAAAAATAATGCATTATATTTATGAGTTTTATTGCCTCAAATAGCAATTATTGTCAATCAAAAGTGATTTAAACAAATTTTCACTATCCTTTGAAAACTGTACATATTTCTTAAACAATTTTTTCAATGTGACACCCTTTCTACAAATCTTCATGAGGGGGGGACGAACCGACATAGCCTTTTTTAATTAAGATTATATTGATAGTCTTAACATGTAAAGGGTTAAACTTGTATAAGAATATAATAAAGACAGATTTGAGATACAGTTTGAACAATGATGCTAATCAATTTATAAAGCATCACGGTTTTATCATATTATGGAATAAAAAATAATTCTTACCTATATATATATGAACTTATGAATAATATTGACGGTAAAAAGGTTCTTCAATTGTTAACTCATACAAAATTCTTGAGAGTCAAAAGTAGACTTAAAATTCAAAGGTGTATTTCCAGACAAATTACAATTACACATTTTGTTCTTCTGTGCAAAAATTGCACTTCAAATATTTTATATACAGGCAATTTCATTACATTGAGGTTAATTATATAAATTGAAATAAAACAAATAACAATATTTGTTTAAATACTGTACTAAAGTGAAAATTATGTGTGTATGTCATACAATACAATTAAAAATTAAAACATGTAACAACATTTAAATTAATTAAATATATTAATAGTGTTAATAGTTACAGTATTAATCTTCTTCAGAAAAGCATTTTCAATGAACTTATTTTACTTCAAATGCAAGTTTGTTTTTTTATTAGGCTATAAATTAGAAAAATGACATGCTTAAAATTTGTTAGAATACAATTTATTTATGCAAAGAACTCATTCTATAAGCATCATAAATAAGAATTGTGCCTTTACAAAAACAACTCCATCGAAAATAAAGTATTTCCATCGTATAAGACGAATAAATACTTTCTTTAGAAAACATTTTTTTTCTAATAATAATGTATTTTTCTGAGGTATTCTGGTTGTGTTAGAGTGTCAAAAAAATGAAAATTTTCCCTCAGTCATTTCTGTTTCTATTCATAGCAATGCAGAAAGAATTTAATCAATTTAAGGCATCCGACTAGGCTGAAAAAGTGCTTTTTAGGTGTTTGATGTTTGGTGTTGTTTGGGTCATTAGGGAAAAAAGAAATTAATTATTGAGGAAGAAGGACTAATACATAAAACTAGAGAGTTTTTTAAGTAAGTTCTTTTTATAACATTTAATTTATCTAACTAATAAAAATATTTTTTTTAATTCATTTTTTGAAGAATGAACTTTTTATGATAATTTGTGCATGAAAAACGGGATATCTTCTAATTAATCCAATCAAATGCAATGAAGTTTATAACTTATATGCTATGGGCCCTTCAAAGTGTAACAAACCTGAGGTTTTAAGACAGCTACATTTAATCACATTTTACAGCCCTTTTTAGCTTAGAACATGCAGTAATTTTGACGAAAAATCCTAACCATCAAATTTAAATGCTAATAAAATATTTATTTCTTAAAATATTTTTATCCTGCGGTTTGTGACACTTCAGAGGGATCAAGAAGTATATCAATGACGTTAAAATTACATAATGTGCAATTTATTTTTATTTATCCCATTTTTCTTAGCTTAAAAATTTTGATAAATTTTCCTAAAAATAATTTTTTTTTTCAAAAAAAAGGGTGAACTATGTTAGTTATTTACTAGTCATGACTTTTTAAGCCTATTTATGTTCTTTAAAATAATAAAATTATTCAGAAAATCAATTTTTGAAAAATTTATCTCTAAACCTAGTCGAATACCTTAAAGAAAACAAGCATAGTCTATTATCTTTTTAAAAAAATATTTATGTAAAATTTCAGGATAATTACTACATAAAATTTCCAAGAATCATGTGTTCTGTTATTAAAAAAATTCCTCTTCTTGAGAACGTTAAAAAAATATATTTCCAGTAGCAAAATATAATTATATAATACTACAGAAGTTATAATTTGTATTTTAAATATGATAGAGACAATTTTGAAACACATTCTTAAGAGAAAAGTATAAAGTTTTAATATAAAATTTAAAGTGAAAATTTGATATATTATCCCAAACCAGTGCAGTGCATATAGAGATTGATATATTAAGTGCACAAAAAAAAATATATATTTATCTAATTATATGTTTTCTTAACATAGAAAAATATGTTACTATATTTTAAATCTTAGAGAAGCAGGAAACACATTGAGTACACAACAGACTGTTTTTAAAATTTATTCATATTCAAATACAGAAAACCCAACATATAATAATACATTTGGCTCACATGAATACGAATATATTCATACAATAATGATAATTATCGATTAAAAATAATTTGCCGTTGCTAAAATTTCTACATTAGACTGACAAATTGTCCTTATATCTGGAATTCTTCACCGGGCAAAATAAAATTCTGAAATACAATGTTTTTAAATAAATGTGCGCAAATCTTTATAAATATATATTTAAAACAAGAAACCACATCAAACACATTTTTATTTTATATAGATTCATAAAAAAAAATTTTTTTTTATCGAAATTACATGCATGATAATGATACTGAATTTCAGAATGATAATGATTGGTAGTTTTATATGTGAGTTTAAACAAAGGATTTGCTTTTTAACATATATTGTATGTCTTTATAAACATTTTTAATCAAAGATGAAATATTAAGTTAATAACTATCCTTTTTAATATAGTTCTAGTATATATTTTTATTTAAAGCTGTTTTCGGCTAATGTTAAAGAATAGGACCCAAATTCTGAATATTTTTTCGGATATAAAAGTACTTAAACATTAATATTATATTCTGGCTTCACTATCCTGTAGAGAATCACTTATTTTATCATACTGATCATACTCATTTTTATTCGAGTTGACTCATTTTTTTTTATTTTATAAAACGTGTTTCGCATTTTTTACTTCTATACCCTAATGCTAAATGAGCTATCCTTTTACATTTTAAAAGAAAAAACTAATTGTTTATGAGATATTTTAAAAACTATATTATAAATAAATGCATGAGTTACAATGTCACAAATTTTTATAAAAAATTGAGACATTTTTTTTTTCTGTCCGAAAATGTGTTCCGCGTTAAGTTCACGCTGTTGTGCATATGGCAAAAACAGCCTTAATCTAATCACATACATTACGGACAACACATTTTTAAGAGAGATAAAAGAAAATCAAACATTAATAATCAGAACTGCTCAAATTTTCTCATGAGCAGGTTTACTCTAAAGTTTTAAATTTCGTGTGAAATTCGTTATTATAAATCGTTTCACCATCACCAACAACCTAAGTACTGTCTCACAGGGCATTGTTAAAGTAAAAAATGTTAAAATGAAATGAAATAAAATTAAGAATATATTTTAACGTTTAAAAGATTCAGTTTCCTAAGAAATCAAGAGGTTATATATATATATATATATTGATAAGTTTTAAAACAAGACACATAAAGCAAATAAATATTTACTCTTTTTCAAATACTTTTTAGACCATATGAAGATTCACTGCTACATGTATAAATGTTCTTAATACATTTCTAGAATGTACATGTAATGAACACTATTTTATACACTTCCAACATGTATAGAATTGTATTATTTCTAGATATTACATTTAATATACCCAAAACCGAGCATTTAGCAGTTCATGTTTAAACTAATAAAATTATTATTGGGTTTCCTGAATTCTTTAAGTATGAGAAAGTTATTTTAAACCTAGTTTCACATACTCATATTTACCCAAACAATAAGGAAAAGAATGCTGCATTATTTTCACTTTAAAGTGAACATTTTGAGGAGAATCTAGTTTAATGTATAATTAGATACCATATAAATTTATCCTTTCATTTTCGATGTGAAAATTAGAGCTTTTATGATACTTTAAAACATTTTTCAGGTCATTGATACCTTTTAAACTAACCTTTTTTTTAAACTTTTTTTTACAGCTAAGAATGATAATTATTCATAAACATTACTCATTATTTATAAATATTTTGTGAGTGCAAACTGAATCGAATAGAAAAATTGGCATTACATCGAGATGAGATGACTTTGTGGATAACATTTTTATGTGGTATATCCTTAAATTGAGGTATGAGGATTTCTTGTAGTTTCCAGATTTGTTTTGTTAATTATATTAAAAAAATCCAAAAAAAGTAAAAAAAAAATTCATATCCCAATGTTAAAAAGCTGTTGAGAAATACAGAATAGAATAAAGAATAACATGAATGTTGCCCACACTAAACTAACAAGTTATGAATGATATTTTTTTTAAACATTTACACATGTTTCATTTATATTAAGTTTTAAAAGAACTTAAAAAAACAAGGGATACTTAAATTTTTACATAAAATAGAAAAGTTTATCTTAGTCTCACTATATGAAATTTCTTAAAAAAACAACTGCTAATACTAATATTTTGTATTGATGCAGAGTGATTTTAAAAAACAGTATAGCAAAAATACTATAAATATTATGCAAAACATAAATAAAATTAATACATTTCGTTATTTTCAGCAATTCCTTTTCCTTTTTCGCCTCCCCCCGGGCGCGCGAAAAAAAACTCACTTTGCGCAAAGAGCGTTTTAAAGTCGGTAACTGCACCTTGAAATCACTAGTAAACAGAAAAACAACTTGGGACCCTTTATAAAAGTAATAAAAATTGACCGACAAAATTAATCCATAAATAATTTTCTCTTAATTTTTGACAAAATTCTAGATTTTAAATACTTTGAAACCTTAAATATGTAAAAATAAGCTCGTAAAGTAGCTGTTTTCTCTAGATAAATTTATTTAGCATATAATTTATCATAAGAAATGTTGATTAATTTACAATCTAATTAAGGAAGCCCAATAATTCAAGAAATTTTACTAAAAGATCAAATTAAAAAGAATTGTCTTAATTTTTTTCATAATCTTCAAAAGAAAATATGTATTTTTTTAAGATATTGTTTTGATTAAATAAATCTATTTATATGGCTCTCGAAAATTTCAAAAATTTTTATTCGTAGAACTTAAGGTGGTGGCTCAAGCTAAAATATCTTACTTTGTATACATTTTCTGTTAAAATAATCTCTAAAGTTAACATACGAAAACAAAATACTTTAATATACGAAATATTAATTTTTCGAGTATTTTTAATGTATATATATCAATCGAAATGAAGTAATAAATATGATTAGTTTTAATATAAATTTGTGATGGTACAAATTGAAGATTTAGTTTTTAGACGAAGATTTAGAATTAAAAAATTATGCCTTAGAAAATAGGCTTTATATATATAATTTCGCAAAAATGTGCAAACTATGAAAAAATATGCAAATGCATTCATAAGCTGGTCAATGACATATTGAATCAAATGATAATTGCATCCAATCAGATGTAAATTAATAAGGAGTAGAAATCACTATAAAAAGCAAAATATTACGTGTGATAAACATTAGCATACTAATTTCGTTATTGATGAAGATTGTTAAAAAAAACTTTCCCATACAGAAAAAAATAGGCTTTATTTTTTTAGAGTTTGTAAAATACACTTAGAGGGCAAATTGTTACTCATTATAATTTCACTGTGGTAATTTTAAGAAAGAAGTGAAAACAGAAAATTTTGATACATTGAAGCTCGCATGGGTTACGCGTTTATTTTGAGAGGCTATTTATTTGTCTTAGAGACATTAAGAGGTATTTCTAATATATTGATTAATATTCAAATTAAGTATTTCTAACAAGTTTTAATTCACAATTTGGTTATATCTCTCGCAGCTTATTTTCTTTGATAGATGCGTTTTATCTTGGCAATTCTTTTGTAATATTTTAATGTAATCATTATCCGGATTTTTTTACCTTCAATATTATTTTAAATCTTTTATTTCATTATGTAACTATGCAAAAAAAATTCCGAAAACATAAAAGTTTTTGCATTTGTTTTATTTTTATTCTTATTTATGTTCTTATACAATTAAAAACATTGATTTAATGAATGAAAACTAAATCATATATTTCAATAAAATTTTAATATATCTTTATCAAAATCTGTACAGTAAGAAGTCGAAGTTTTTAGATATTCTGGTTTCAATTTTTGTTTATTTGAGGTTCGAGTAATTTTTCACAAGGATTTTATTCTTAAGTAAATCAATAAATTTTGATTAGTAAAAAACATTTTATACGTTTTAATTACCTTCACGTGATCCTTTTATATACACTTAAATTTCTGCTATTTGGATTTCAAAATTAAGAAGTTAAAACTTGTCAAAAAAGTATTAAATTTATTTCAATAAGTTCTCACATATCTACTAATTAAGTGACGAAATAAATATTGACCTATTACTAACTTCATTGCGTAAGCTTATTTTTTAGCTTTTCTTTAATCTTGATGAAAAATGATTGTACATGTTTTTTCCTACATATATACAACTTAAAATTTTAAACGATAAGCTTTGTAACAAAGATGAAAATACTATAAAAATTACTAAGTATATATTTAAAATGTGCATCAAATTAACTATAAGAGGTGTAGTGCAATTTAGTGAGCAAAATGAAACATAGAGTGCTAATGTAAGATCGTGTAAATAAAAAAAAAGTAAATATGTGTTATATGGAAACTTATATCGAATTTATTATGCAAGGTATTAAGTTAACCATAAAAAAATAATATGTAACTTTATGCATATTTTAACAAAAAAAGATCTTAAAGTATTTTGTTCTTTTGAAATGTTTGAAACATTAATTGGTAAAACTTTAAAATAAACAAGTGCTTACATCAAATTTTATTCAAATATATCCATGAAATTAATCATAATTCAACGTAATTACTTAATTCTACAGTTTAAAAGTAATACACACAAAATAAATAACAACAACAGAATATCAGATTAAAAAAATTTATTCATCAATATTCGTTCACAGTATAGATTCCTTATATTTTTAAGAGATCAGACATAAAATTCGTTTTTTCTTCAAACACAGTAACTTGCAATACAACCTTCATTTACATTCATTTTAAGCTCTTGCCACGGATATCCAATTGGCTTTACATTGCATAGAAGTCATTTATCATGACTACTTTCCCTGGTAATAATTTTCGAGAAGATATTCGAAATTATAGCCTCTTTCGGGATCCATCCAATGGTTTTTGCACTGTTAAATAATTCCAATGTGTTGATTTGAATGCACCTGTTGTTTACTAACGTCTCAATTTTGAAGTATAACAAGAGCTACTGGTGACAATCCTTCGTCAAGCTATGGCAATGACAAACCACAACAGTACATCTACGTATGGTGTTTGAACGTCTATCCATCTTCTTCTATCTATCTGTGTTTCTATACGGGAAGCTTTACAATTCCAAAAAGAAATATTCGAAATCTTTTAAATTTTGTAAGAACATCTAGAAAACAGTAAAATTAATGTGTATTGCTTGAGGTGTTCCTCGTGACATATACCAGGGTAGTCTCAGCAATGGGTATGTAGTCTCAGGCCCTAGAATTGTTCATTGATGTTCTTTGGCATTATATCTTGATTTTATTCATATTTTTGATACCAGAACTTCAGAGAATGCAAAAACTTCAAGCTTCGTAATATTTTTAGGTCGACTGCTGTTTTTTTCATATTAATTTCTATCACGATTTAATGATTCCTGCCACCCTAGTCGAATGGTTTCATCGCTCCAAAGGTCAAATAATTTTTGACTGAGCTATTGACCTATAGTTCGATTATCTTGCACTTCTTTTGGCTTAACTTCAAAGGGTAACACATGTCTATATCGTGCTACCAAGCAAGCCACTGATACGTGTGTCAAAAGAATAGATTTGAAAATTGCAAAACGGAATCGTCAAACATTTGAGATCATCAGTTATTAAAAAGGAAATCTTCTAAATGCCTCCTAAATCGAAAAATTACACAACAAATCTGCGAAGTTTGAAATTTTAGCTAATTTTATAATGCAAAATTAGATACTCGAGAAAACGGAATTCCGCTATGTAGAAGGTTAGGTTTTAGAAACTGATAGCGTTTATTTTTTTAATTAATTAATCTCTTTGCATTATAAGTAAGAGTTAATTTCATGTGAAAATTGTTTTTACATTGTAAGAGTCAATTTTATATGAAAATTAAATACTTTAAAAATTAAATTTCTCTTTTTAAGGTTTTTCTGAACACTCACTTGTCACAATCTTAATTAATCATTAGAAATTTAATTTTAGGAAAATTGGACTCAAATGAATTTTTATACAAAAAAATTTTAGTGTATTGGTTTTTGAAAAAATTTCGTTAGTTTTGTTTGTTTTAACGTTTAATATTATAATTTAAGCTTAATGTGCTTTTGCAAACTTATTACTCATGAAATTTTTTCGATGATGACTTTGCACAATGGAGGAAATTGAAACAGAAAGCTATTTCTGACTAACAATTAAATAACCGAAATTACCCTGTTAAGAGTAAAAACACGAATATATAAAAAACAAACAAATGAGTTGATGTTCTGAAAGATTTTTTCGGTACTGTTAAAATATTAGCAATAAAAAATATGTATTTTATGAATGATGTTAGTCATTTTTCTTTGATATTTTCAATTGTTCTTCTTCAACCGTTTAAAAAACCAACATTCCCTTCCCCTCAATTTTCGCAATATTTTAGCACCTAAAAAAGACGAACATGGTTTCCTACGGCTCTTTTTTCCCGAAAGTAGGATTTCCGTTATAGTAATTATCAATGATTCTAATCAATCAAAAATCAATCACAAATAAATTATTCTAATGAACGGAGTAAAACAATTCCTTTAAATTTTTGGAACAACGTAATGATTAAAGTTGGATCATGGCTTAACTTTGACTACTGCGCTGTTTAGAAGAGAAAATGTTCGAATGGCGATAATATTAAATAACAAAACAAAAAAAACATTAATCAAAATTTTTATTATAAATTAATATTTCAAACTGTAACTTTAGAAGTTGTCGGTATGATCAATAAATAGTACCCAATTAAATATTTTCAAAGTATATACATAGTGTAATAGCGATAAATTTATTAAATATTACAGAAGATGCTTAAGATATAAATATATTTGAAGAATTTTGATTTTTTTATGAATAAAACCAATTTAAAATTCATGCACATAAAACAGAAGTTTCATAATTTTTTTAAACATTTTTTTATCTTAAGTCGAATACTTTTCATATATGAGCGTCGACAGCAGCTAGCTGTATAATTTTGCATTAATATTTATTTTTAGGATTAGTTTTTAAGTCAAATACAATCTTTATCGTTGAATGTATATATATTAATGCAAAGAAGAATTTTTATTTATTATGTCAAGCTAGTAATTCTAATTTCTAAATATCAACATGAAAAGTAAAAAATCGAATTTTGAAATACCAATATGAGTTTAATTTTAATAACACATAATATAAATTTCGTTAAGTAATTTACATTTTTAATTTTTTTAGTTTGTGTGTGAATATTCATTCGAACACTCATAAAGATCATTGCCTTCATTTTAAGAAAATGTAAAAAATACTATTCACGTGTCTGAAATTAGTTGGGAAAAATATGTAGTGCGTATTAAATTAAATATTTAGAAGTAATTTATCAAAGAAAATAAAGAAATACAAGAAAATCGACAATATATTATAACATTCGACATAATTTAAATTACCCCATCAGTAAATCGTGAAATACGATAAATATAAATCGTACATTTTATAAATAATGTTTCGTATTAAAAATACACCTTAAAATATAGCACAAAATTATCATTTAGTGTGATCTTGAAAACTTAATTTAGATTTTAATGAGCGTAATTAGTTATTCCGCGAAATATTAAAAAAAAAATTTTTAAATGGGAAGACGCATTCCCATTGAAGAGCAAAGAAAAAAAAATTCAATACATAAAATAGTCTATATTCCTCACTAAACTTACTGCAATGCATAGTAAAATATCTCATACCAATGATCACGATCTCATGTCGCAAAATATTTATTAAATAGTATATGAGTGGAGGAGTTGTGATGAACAGTTTCAAATTGTAATAGAGCACTTACAAAACCCTTTTTTCAAAAATACATGCTTTTATTAAATCAGTGATTTGACATATACAATGCATCTGAAAACCAATTTAGAAGAATATTTGCGACTATACGCTAGAAATGCCGTGTCCTTGGTCTCGTTTTCTGTTTTCCAATGTATGAAAATAACAGTTTAGTTACCTGCATCATTACGAAAGGGGTGGTCATCTTGGGAACCTAGAAAACAAAAACTTCTTTATACACAATTAACTTTTAGCTAGCACACAAACATTATATAAAACCAGATGGGGAATAAATAAATATTTAAATACAGATGTGATGCAAATTTCCATCCTCTGATACTTTTAAGAACCACTGAAAAGTGTAATGAAGTTTAAATGAGTTAATATTGAAAAAAATTAAGAATTATTCAAAGAAAAATGATGTTTTAAATAAAAAGAAATACAACATAAAACTTTGTGAATCGACACTGGTATTCAAAACTTAAGAAACAATGTAAATTTTAAGCAAATAGCTATGAAACTGCAGAAAAGGGGTTATTGCAATCAGTACAATGAACAAGCAATTCAGTAGAAAGGTGATGCGTATGCAAATATCAAGAACAAAACGTCATATGTGACGTGAATGTACGCAAAACACTTGTGGTCAGCCCGCGCATCTCAAGACTACAATAAAAGGAAGAAAGGAGGTGCAATTAAAGAAATTCGCTGCAAGTGCAAAGCGAGTTCTTTCGTTAAATATGGCTAGAAGAAATAATCTGGATGACTTCACATGTAGGAAAATGAACAGAAAGCTAGAGGAAAGACGTAGTTTGACCAGTGCAGCTGAAGAATTTGGAATCGTGTCGTTTCTCACGTTTCAAATTCCTTCAAATCCATTGATACAGCTGTTAGAAAGGTTGACGACCACCCTAGCAAACAACTGCAGTGGATGACCGATATATAGTTCTGCAGGAAAATTTGTTGTTAAGTGTTTTACATATAAGAAAGTCAATGTATTATCTTAAAACTATATCAAACATTAGTGTAAAAAATTGCTTATATGCAATACTTTCCATATTAAATTAGATTTTTTTTTCTCGAATTATAGAAAATATATTTATTCTAAGCTCTTAAACCATTTTTAATACAAATTCATCCAAAATATGTTAGCGTTTCCATTTATAATGCTAACTAAGGAATTGTTTACTAACTTGAACCCAGGTCAGCAGCAGTTTTCGATCCTAAAAGAAGAAAAATGGTGTCAGTTCTTGTAAAACACTAGCAAAAGATTCAACAAAATGTGCATGAAATTATAAATTTTAATGATTTTTAAAATAGCTTGTGTATAAACATTACCTGGATAAAAATCATATTCGTCAGTGTTCAAGTATGTTGAATCAGCAAACATATTATCTAAAAAAAGCATAAAATAGTTGTTAAATGATATCATTTTTGAATAATAATAATCATTTATTTATTTTGAAAATTCATGAGCTAATTTTTAACACAATGCTTTGGAATTCAATATAAGGTATATTTATTTTAAAAACCATAATATGCATTAAATTCGACGTATTTAATTTCAAACAGATTTCCATTGATATTTTGAATACAATTCAGAACTTTTTTTTATTTAAAGCACAGATAAATGAAAAAAAAGTTCTGTAGCTTCATTTTATTTGAATTCTATAAAAATCGCGGGTTTCTATAAATTAATTCGAAATATATAAATTGATTAACCAATAAAATTACTGATTAAATTTTTAATGAATGAAAACCTAGTTAAATACTAATAATGATAACATAATGAAATTCAAAAATTAAAATCTTTAAAATTTAATCGAGATAACCAAAATGAATTTTTTTATTATTCCATTATATATCAGTAACATTTTTGAAAAAAGATATTGTGGAAGCCAATTAAAAGTTATTATTATCATTTTAATTGAAATATCTACAAAAATCGTAATAATTTTGTAGATATAGTGGATAGTTCATATGTATCAAATTAGCTGTTTGCTGAATGCAGGTTTGTTTTAATTTTACTTCACAAATTAGAACTTCAATTAAGGAGAACCGAATATTCAACATAAATCATCTGTTATCCTTAATTAGAATAATTGGTTTACAAAGTTGGCTGCATATATTTTTACTTAAAGTACACATGCACTATTCAAAATTATTCAATATCTCGTATGACGAGATTTAGAGAAGTCTAGAGAAAATACAATTTTGAGCAGACTTCCTTTGAACTAAAGAATATTAATTTTGATCTGTATATGATCTGTATGAAACAGTATAATATTTATTAAACATTTATTTATAATTTTTTTATTGTATTACATTTTTCATGACTGTGAAAAATCCACACAAGTGAATAATTGAACAAAATTTTTATGAGAGGATATAAAACTGAATGTGTAACCCAAATTAAAATTTTTCCTAAAAACCCCTAACATACATAGTGAACTATTTTAATCTACTATAAACTTTATTTTTTTGATGATTGAGAAATGTACTGAATTTAAAGTTCTTTTTTCTCAAAAATTACGTCTACTTTACCTGAATTTTTTCGAGAGTACTGTTTCTGAAATTCTTTCTTGTCTTTGTCTGAAAAAAGAAAAGTTAAATACTCAAGTGAAAAATATTTCCAATAAATTCCAAGTTTAGAACACTATAAAAAGCAACTCCTTAGTTTAAATTTAACACAAGAAGTAAATGAAAATATACTCATTAACAAAGAAATGAAACGATATAATTTCAAAAACTGAATAAGATAAAAATTAGTTTTACCCTTCTACTTCTCTTACATTTATTTTATAACAAGAAAATATAGGAGGGCTCAAACCACATCAATCTCTTGTTCTTAGTATTAAATAAATAGATATTTTATACGACGTACAACATTTTTAGCATGGTTTTCAAAATTAACTTGGGATAATCAAGAATGAAATATTTATTAAAATGTCAAATGTCAGTAATGTAGAATTATATAGCTGACAAAAAACTTCTTTGTTTTTTCAAAATATTTCTTTAGTTGAGAAACCTCTTAATAAATCATAAAACAAGTAAATATAATTTTAAGAATCATTAAAAAATGTATAAATGCCATTATATTACAAATTATAAAATTTTTTAGTAAAACTTGGATGAAGCAAAAAGTAGTTTAAAATTTTTTTATCCTAAATCAGAAATCATTTTGATAAAATTGAGTGCATCCAAAATAAAGAACAATTAAAACATGTTGCTCCACATAACAAAATAGACACTAGTTGCCCAGTTTAAATAAGTTGGTTGTTGACAACAGATAAGCTTTAAATGAACTTTTCCTTCAGTAAATACGTTTTTGCAAATTTATTTTTATGCCATATGTTTCCTTAAAAGTACTATGCTTATCACTTATAGATACATTGAATAGTTTAAAAAATTACCTGAATATTTTTTTGATTGTGTCTGCTCTTTTTTAGCAGAAGAATGTCCTAAAAATAAAATCAAAGCGAACATATAATATAATATAAACCATTTCAAACTTTTAGAAATTAGTTTTAATTGTCAATTTCTATTAAGTAATAATAAATATTTAAAGAGGAAAAACGAAAGAAATATTAAAAAATTGTATTATTCAAAGATATAATATTTTTTTTAAATGATGTTGTTCAGCATTAAAAATACAAAAAGAACAGAAAAAATATTACATTTAAATATCTTATTAAAGAGGAAAATAAAGCATAGGATTACAATCAAAATATTTTAATTTTATTCTTAAAAACGTGTAACAATGGAACCAGTAGAACTGATTTGACTTAGGCTAATTTTTGGATTTAAAAAGCAACCAAACAGGAGAGAGTCCATTTAAGTACATGTATAAAAAATTTCAAATCATATGAATAACATAAATGAAATAAAAAAAAGTCAAGCAGTGATTTATTAAGTTGACACATTAAGGATGTTTTCTTCATATTACGAGAGCTTGAACTTGAAGCGGAGCACATTTTCGGACAGAAAAAATACCTCAATTTCTATAAACATTTTGTGGTATTGTAACTCAGGCATTTGTTCATGATATAGTGTTCTAAAAATTTCGAAATATTTCATAAATAATTAGTTTTTCCTTCTTACATATAAAGGGTTGCTCATTTAGCATTGTGGTATAGGAAAAAATGCAAAACACATTTTATAAAAGAAAAAAATGTGCCTAGGATAAAAATGAGTAATATGATAAAATAAGAGATTCTCTATAGGATAGTGAAGCCAGAGTATAATCTTATTAATGTTTGAGTACTTTTATATTTGAAAAAGATTTCCGAATTTGGTTCCTATTCTTTAACATTAACCGAAGACTGCCCTAAAAATGATCCTGAAGGTTTGTTATAAGTTCCAAAACAGACATTACAAAAAATAATCATAGACTAGACCATGTTTTCTGAATAACTAATTATTTAAATAATGATCTTTTCGTTTTTTATCCAATGAGTAAATTTATTTTGTTGCCAGAATTTAAATAAAACATTTAGATACATTCAAAGGTAAAGCATCTGTTAAAGATAAACGTTTATTTGCTGTAAAATAAAGCATATAATTACATTTACATTTTTAATTTCATAATCATAGAGAAATCAGACATATTGAAATTTTTCTAGTTAAACATGTTAAGTGTATAAATCAAAAATACTATCGGATTCTACTAACTCAAGCGCTTTGCACTTACTTATGTGGTCTCTAGTTATCTTTCCCAGTGAATTTAAAATAGCAGTTCTAAGATAAACCAGCAGAATGTAAACCCGGTTGTGAAGAAGTAAGACTCTTTTAACACTTAGAAAATTAGTATCTGCTCAAAGTCAGAGGTTTCTTTCTCTCCACTCTCTATATTACTTTAATTTTGTGGTCTAAACATTACGAAATATTTGAAAGCCGTCCTAGAAAAATCACTCACTTGGAAAAGAACATATTACGAGGGAAAGTCGAAAAGTAAAGGGACTTTTGCAATTTCTTTTCCATGACTTGGCAACCGCGCTAGTATCCAGCTTTGAATGAAGGGTAGTCAGCAACACTTTTACACAAGTGTCACTCGTATTTCCTCGTAGTGGTTGGAGAATAAGAGACCCTTTAGCATGGCAGCTTCATTCTCAATTTGCACCAAGAAGGAAAGGAGGGCAGTGATTTATTTTTGTTTGCGGAAAGTCTGATACTTGCACTGTATACTTATCATCCCTTTCATCACTAAAATCTCAACGATGACGACCCTTTGTGATTGACGTCGATGGACTGCCCCTTCTTCTTTCCTGTTCGAAGTACTCTATCCATTCGTAGATCTTACTTCGCGATAAACAGCTAACACCACACTGTGCTTGCATGCGACGAATAACTACCGCAGGTTTCACACCTTTCACAGACACAAAGCGAATCGCTGTCTTCCTTCCTCCTTGGTTGAGATCGACAATGGAGTTGTCATGTTGAACGGCCTGCTACACCCCAGCGACTACGAGTACGAGGAAATACGAGGGACACGTCGTGTAGAAGTGTTGCTGACTACCCCTTATTCAGTGCCCAACAGTATTGCTAAACTTGGAGAGAAATAGCAAACGTCATTTTACTTTTTCACTTACCCTCGTACGTATAAAAGTATATATACGTATATATCTAACATGTAAATTGTATCAGTCAGTATGGAGGAATTCCAATACGTCTTCTTTATACGCATCCCTGTTATCTTCCAGATTACCTGTTCAATTTCAAGATAGAGCAACAACAAAAAAAATATTAAGGTATCCGACTACGTTCGGAACCGTGATTTTAAAAAGGGTATAAATGGATAATTTTCGTAATATTCAGTGTCATTTAGATTATAATACATGTATAAAATTGTTTTATGGGCATTTTGACAAAAAAAAAATATTTAAATACACTATTTTGGCAAAAAATTAACTTAGAATAATCTTTTTTCAAAATGTTCTAATTTTTAAAAAAATGCTTCTAAAATAATAATATTTCGCTTATATAAAGTAAAGATTTCTCCAGAAAGTCTGAACTAGGATTTTTAAAAAATTCACATTATTTTCAGAGTTACAACCCATTGAAATAATCATCGGCTTTTTTTTCTTAAAATTTCTCCCCTCTGTTGTCTTAAAACATGGATAAACCCACTTCTTAGTTATATATTTCAAAAATTCTAGTAGAGCCTCTGTACAGAGCTATATACAGGCAAAATATTATTATAATAGAACTGTTCTTCACACAAGGAGAATATTTTGAAAATGTGTCATTCTATGTTCATTTTTCATCAAAATATTGTACTTAAATAATTTTTTATTATAATATTATTCTTAAAACAATTTTATATACGTTTTCAAATCTAAGTGACTCCAAATATCATAAATATTATCCACTTATACGCTTTTGTAAAATCACGGCTCCGAGCGTAGTCGAATACCTTAATGTATCTTGGAAATATCCCGAAATTCTAACCCTAAGAATGATCAAGATCTATTAATTTAATCATTTTAATCTGAAGTACTTTAAAAAAAGAAGAAAAAACAGAAATATTTGAATGAATCGGAAAACTGTTGACGTGTAGTTAGTTTATAATTCCTCGTCAATCTTAAAACAGCGGATTCTGCGTTACATGAAATACACTACACACTTTAATATTATACACTCGGTTAATTATATTACTATTATAAAATAAAGAAGTTTTTTTTGCATTGTGCGTATTAATTAGAGTAAATTCCATACCTGAATGATGTGAACCTTGTCTGTATTTTAGAATTTCTGGTTCTCCATAGATGGCATCAGAGTAACCTACATGCAGAGACAAATAAGCTTTTAACTCTAAATTAACAAATGCATTACGCAATTTTGATTTAAGAATGTTTAGGAGTTAAGTTAAATTTGTATATTACATCGTAAAAATATGCATTCTCTCTCATTAATATTATTTAATAATCTCTAATACAAATTTTTTCTCTTCAAACTTGGCTTGATTTTTAGTAAGAATTTTCGATCACTTTGCTCTCTTTCTTAGCATTAACCTTTCTTCAAAAAACTTTTTCGAAATCGTTAAATATAAAAAATAATTCTTCATAATTCTTACAGTTTTAATATTTTAATTTCTAATGAATATTTTTGATCATTCAAAGTGAATTTATTAGCGAAAAAATATGTGTTCACATATTATATTGTGTTTTGAAACCGTGAATTTATTTTCAAGCATCATTTTTGTGGCAAAAAAGTAATTGGGATATTACATTTATCATTAGGTAAATCAAAAATTAATTTTAAACTAAATGTTAAGTTACAATTATTCTACTAAAATAATAAATAATGTGCAGCCGATATTGAAACTGTACTTTCTCAAACTTTTTAATGAAATTTCAGATATTGAAAAAGATTTTTTTGCCCTTTCATGATTAACACACAAAATTGCAAACAACGCTTTCTATTTGCTAAACCAAGTCAATAAATATGTTAAACTAAATATAAACAAAACAATTTTTCAATTCCTCTTACCTTCGTTGGAGGAATAAAGTGAGTCGGGTGTGTTGGTGTCTTCTTCATCATCTGAGAAAAAATAGATTTTCACACTGTTGTTAATATTCGAAATATTAATGCATATTCTGCTATAATATTGTAAAATTTATTTATTGTCACGCATTTATTATTTTTTACCATGGTTAATATGCATATATCATGTCTCCATCGAAAGCATTTGTAATGTCTCAATGAAAATTTTTATAATTGTTGCATAAATATTTACATATTAAATTAAAGAAAAAAATCTTTAAAGTACAGAATGCCCACAGATTGATAAATGAGTTCTGATAGTAGGATAGAAAATAAATTAAAACAGGTAAAAGAAATTCAACATTTTTTCTTTATTAATGGAATCGTATTCTTACATATTTTCTCTTCCTTGCAGTCCAGTGGTACAGGTAAATATAGAGGAAGGTTGGCTTGCCTTAAAACTATGTTTAACTCCAAAATCTTAGTTCTACAACTAACAATTTTCTATTATACTACTGAAGATATTTTATACACCTGTATTTAGCAAAACATTTATTTTTTTAATAACTATCATTTTTCTTAGACATATTTAACTGTGAATTTGAATGTCAATTCTATCTTCAGCTCTTCAATGGACAAGCTGATAAAGTATAACCCAATTCATTTGATATTCCAACATAATTCTGAAGTGGTATTTTAAAATGAATGAATAACATTTGTTCCTTCTCTCTCTGTCTCTCTCTTTTTTGTGTGCTTTATTTTACTATTGCCTGAACATTTATTGTTTATTGTACCTATATCTAAAATGATTGGTGGAAAACTACTGATTTATTAATAAATATCCCAGAAGGTTCAAACAACTCCAAAATGATAACATTTATTTATTCACAGATTTACTTCAGAAAATTTTAAAAGTTATCTGGCCATATGCGCTAAGAATTAATACTAAAATGAGTGAGACAATTTATAGGTATTTTTTGTGTAGAAGAATGTTTATGGAAACTGATTTCATCTAAGCTATTAAAAACCGGTGAGACAAATATCTAAAATTTATAATACAACTAATTAATTATTTCTTGGGTAAAACTTAATTAGTTAGCGGGAAAAATCGTGATTATTGAAAATTTCTTAATAAAATGAAGAAAAGAAATGATTTTTTGAAGTTGATTTCAATTGTCTGCAACGACTTCTTAGGGCCATTTGCGTAGCACTTTTTAGCTCTTAACGATAAAAATGAAACATTTTTTTAAAAAAAAATTAACTGGTATACAGTATTATATGTGTGTGTATTTATTGAATTATTAATATTTGAATGACAGAATTTATTAAAATTTTAAATAGTCTTTTTAAAACAACTTTTTAAACGACAAGTATTCGTGCACATTTTAAACCGTAGTTTTTACAAATAACTTTTCTAGGATTTCTTATTGAAATATTCATTTATAAAGTATTAATTCGCTTTCAGTATTCAAAATCTATAACACATCTAGTTTTGTTTTTTTAAAAAAAATGTTACTTTGTAAGGTTTTTTACACCTTTCAGAAATTTTAATTTAAAGTAAATAATTTTTACCATTATCTAATGCATACCAAAACCTATAACTTGCATTGCCATTTCTCAGATGTTTCGAAAATAGCAAGAGCAAAACTTTTAACTTCCTTAAAAAAAGAAGGAATTTAGAAATTTTTCCAATAAAAAATGAAAAATTCATTAACGAAATACCATTTTTGATTTTCAAAAATTTTCAAAAATGTTTTTGAAACAATATTTTTTCTTAGGAAATGTATAAAAACAGCCTTGCTGCATACATTTTTCATTGACAACATTGTGCCAGATTATTGCTGTATATTGCTCATTTGTATTTCCCACTGTGTACTTTTCTTCCATCATTCACATCTAATATTCTGTTAAGGTGACTTTCATAAAGGAAAAACTTTACATTCACAGTTTTTGCAAGTTAAAGTTTTCGAAATTAATTATTCTTTTTTATTTGTAAAAAAGGAGCTGTTACAAAAATTACATTACTTATTTTCGTATAAAGAAATTTAAACAGTAATGCTATAGATTTTACTTTGCAGATACTACTATTGACAATTATTTTTATAAATAGGTTCCTTAACAAGATAATTCCTAAAAATAAGTTCCTTAATTATACATCTGCTTGTCTTTCCTCGTGGATTTTTAATTTCTCGCGTAAATTACGACAGTTTTCATAGAAATGTAGTTAATAGTTAAAATGTTATTAAACTAACAAAAATATTTAAAATTTCAAAGCATTTTAAAGATTATTAAAAAAATAAGTGAAAATAAATAACAATATTAATTAAAAGAAAAATTAAAGAAATACAGCATTTAATATATTGAAAATATTAAAAGGCATATATATTTAATGTCTGTCTTCCTTTTTTAAGAAGATATACAATTAATTAATGCATAATTTTTTTAAAAAAACTTTTGGTTGGAGTATAAGTATTTTTAAAACTGGGCGCTTAAATATTAAACTTAAACGCTGAAACTTAATTTTTTTTTATCTAAGCTACTTTAAAAACATTAATTTAATATGAGTATTTAATTATATATATAAATAGTGCTTATATAGTTTAATATAAGAAAATTTTTCTCTAGTTATTATTAGCAATAATACGTATTTTAAATTTTAAAAAATAAAAAATCAATTATTTATTGAAGAAATAATACGTTTTTGAAACACATTAAAACAGTACAAATATTAAATAGGATAAATAATGAATGATTTAATTTTAATTAATAAATAAAAAGCAAATAATGCTTACACATAAGCAAACGTCTCGATCCTTTGAACTCCATAGATTCTTCTTCGTCTTCAATTTCTGTAGATAATTTCAAATTTGTAATACATAAATTTTAACTTTCAATTAAATCATTATACTACAAGTCAACATATTAAACTTTAATCTATTTCTCATTCATCATTTATTATTGAAAATAAAGAATCAGTAAAATTGCTTGGATTTAATTGTATTTATATTAATTAATACATTTATAATATTCAAACGTAATATGAATTTTTCATTTTTACAATTATCACAAATAATAAGTTACCAGAAATACTTAAACTTTCAAATTTCACACATGCTGGAAATACATGCTTAATTTAGTTGCTGAAGACATATTTCATGTAGGTATTAATGATTTCAAAATATCAACCTACTGCATGAAGATGAATCTCAGTAAAAACTGAAATTTTAGGCAAAACCTTTTAATAATTTCAATAATCAATATTCAATATGAAGAGGTAAAACCATCTGCTTTATTAAGAGCCTGTACTTAACTTCTGATATAAAGAATTTAAACTGAATATATCCTTTAATATTTTATAAAATACTATGGCATGAATATTTAATGGCAGGTACTGTAACTAATCTAATTTCAAATGCTATAAATATAAAATGCTCCCTGTTATAAAAAACAAAAAATCTGAATCTCTGAAGATTGTGTGAGTAGTATTTTTGTACAGTTCCTAAATAAAATATGGTTTTCTTGGAAATTAAGGATTTATTCAAATGATTACCAAAATAAACCTATAATAAATTGCATCATATTTGCATTGTTTGTAACAAATTTAAGAAAAATTTCGTTGTATTGGGTTTTTATGTTAGTAAATTAAAAATTTTAGAGCTAATTACGTGGCATTGAAAATACAACTCCAGAAAATGAAAACGGCAATCAGTGAGAGACAGCTACGAACAATAAGGGATACTTATTTTGAAATGATATTCGTGACACAGAGAACGAACTCTGTCAGTTCAATAGATCCCAGAAGCGTGACTCGTCTCAGAACACGATTATATGCCATTCTGTCATTGACGTTGTTCTAGTCTCGCACCATTGCCATTGCAGTTGTCTGTGCTCTGGGTCAGTGGCAATCTTTTCAATGAACGCGATGAATGCAGGCAACTAGCAACCAATTGACGAGCAATGGTTCTGGTCGGTGTAGGAATAACAAAAGTATCTTGCACATTTAAGGGTGGTAGAAATGACTTGCGGGACTACTACTGCTTGTGTCAGTGGATAAATTGATAAATGCGAATTGAGTTTGCTCTGGGCACTCCTCACTTACTATATTTCTTAGTTTCAACCCTCCCGCTTAGGTGACTGTCAACTGAGATTTAACTTCTCAGTCTAATCACTATCTCTTCCTAATATCGTATGCATGCTGGACCTGCCTTTGTTGGTGGTAACCTGATATTCTCTGTTATATACTACACGTTTCCTCTGATACAAAAATATATCCACATTTTTCTCCTTGGCGTAAATAATAGTATGAGTATTGTCAATTCTGCAGGTACCTTCCCTAATATCCCACTTAACGATAGCCACAAGACTTTGCATTTCACATCGTTTGTATTACTTGGTCAAGTGCCCGTATCCTGAACTTTGCATAACTTTCTGAACACTCCTTTTTGACGTTGCATTTTCAATGTCTCACAGGGTATCTAAATTAAATCAAATTTAGATATTAAATCAAATTAAATCTTGATATTTAGAACAGGTGTTATACTTATTCTTATAATTAGAAGATGCTCTTTAAATATAAGCGCAGTTTTTTATTTCCTGTAACGAAAAAATGTCATTCTAGTGCATTACAAAAAAAAAGCATGTACAACTATAATCAATGATAAGTAAATAAAAAAAATTATTATTTTAGGCATACTTAAATACTTAAATCTATCAACGGGACAGCTGCATTAAACCTACTTATTGGTAAAACGCATTTATAACCCTCGTATATCTAACATAATACATTACATCCAACTCTTCTAAAACTAGGTTATATTAAATTCAGATCCAACTCACATATCTGCTTTTTTTTTCCTTTTTTTTTTTTTTTTTTTGCTTTTTACTCTATCGATAGCATATTATCCAATACTAATGCTTATTAACTATTAGATTTTAGTTAAGAAATAAAATCTACCTTGAAGAAACATTTTTATAAAGGCATTTCACAGTTGTTTAAAAACATAATCCTAAGATCTTTAACATCTCCATGATTCAATAAATCTATGCTTACACTTTCATGTCTTTAATAGAACAATTTAACAAGCTCATCATTTAAGGAGAATCAGAATTTTTTTTTTTTCAATTTATTTCCCCGAATGTTGTTGGATTGAATAAAATATGTTTCTTTTATTCTTTTTTTACTTATACTTTTAACTTTACCTTTAACGTTATTCTCATGCATAGTTTGTCTTGATACTTTCATCTAATTAATTTAATAAAAAAGCTAATTGAAAATCTATCTTTGACATTTTTGTTTCATCTACACAAATAATCTAAATTATATATTTTAATGCAGAAAGATATATTACTGATATTATTAATTTTATTTATTGCTTTTTTTTCAGATGATACTCATATACCACTAATAAAATAAAAGTATTTGTTTCGAGTGTGAACAAGTAGTAATTGTATCGCTATCCTTACCTTGAATACATGAACCATTTCCTTACCTGGCATTTGAATATTTCCCCATTCATTTCATAACGCTTATAGAATTACTTTGGATAATTCTGTTTTTAAATTTTTTGATTCTTTAATGAGAATTCTAGGTTGGTTGCCATATTATAGACAATAAACAGTCCTATTTAGCTTAATTTGGTTACTATCATTTACGTCATAACCACAACTGTTCGAAATAATTTGCAAGTACATATCTAGAAAACATTTGAACATTCGTTTATAATAAATCAAAACTTTATAGTGAACGTACTATATTGCATTCTATTAAGGATGCAAACTAATTCTTTAAGGTTGGAGGATTAAAATAGAAAACAATCACTGTGGTCACTTTTAATACTTTGTTGTGCAGCTATTTAAATGTGCATAACAAATCCATTTCGAATTATTCTGAGAAAAATTACAATGCATTTCTTCTCACTGTTTACTTTCTCTTTATTTATAATCAATTTATGTGATTTAATCTTATTTTAATTATATGCAAAAATACCCCGAGTCTCTATAAAGCGAAGTGCATCGTGCTTTAGGGTGATAAGTGAAAATTTTCAAAATCCAACTTCAATGAATGGGGGCAATTTTGCTTAGATGTTTCAAACTAAATTATAATTAGCCCAGCATATATATACATCCCGTGATCTATTCTGCAAGTGGAATGTAAAGCTTAAAAAGCTAAAAGTACTGAAGTTAGTGGAACATCTTTAGTCAGCGCCTTTGAATATACTCTTATTTGACAGTAATGTTTCATGCTTTGAAGTGAGCCAGAATAACGTTCAACTTCTCCTCCTTTGACCAACGCTAAGATGATGAACCCTGTTTGAAATTATGCTCATCTATATATACAACTCATTAACATGCATGGCACACAAATAACCTAATATGATATCCGGTGATCTTCAACAGATGTTTAGGGCAATGAAACGCTGTAAATAAAAGACTTTATTATTGGATACATCATTACCTGAAGTATATTATTTTCTCAATTAATTTTTATTCCCATTTCCCATAGGTTTTGGTTCATTCAATTCCTTTCCCCATCCTGAATTAAACCCATTTCAGAATTCCATACGTTTTCTTTTTCACCAAATAGCTCCCGTTATCCAATTAGACATTGTCAATTCATCCTCGAAGGACCAACGACCAATAAACAATGAAATGGTTATAAATTTCACGGATCCAGGTACTCATATATAAACAAAAGGTATTAGATAATCTGAGATAGAGTTAACCTATGAGTCCGGAATAAAATTTTAAACTATAAATTTTGATAATTAACTCATTTTTATGTTAAAAAATAGAACACAATTGTGTTCCAAGACGTTATTAAAATTTAATCAATAAACAATGTAAACAATACCGCACAAATGTTTTCTTCAAAAAATACGATAATTAATTCTTGATAAATGTGTTTTTCTAAATATTATCATTAAGCTTGAGTGGTTTCCATGTTTATTGCTATTTCTCTACAGAAACTAGGATTCTCACAGGAAATGCTAGAAATTACATATTTAAGTCTATTTTACAAAGAACTTTTATTTCTGGAAATGTATATCAGTACAAGGATAGAAAAATTCCCACACTTTTCCTGCAAAAATGTTTACTATAATCTATAAAAAGAAGTAAACTAAATATTTTTTCTTAGACTAATTTAAATCAAAACTCATTCAATTTAGTGTATATTTAGTAATAGATTAAATTCAAATGAATTACAAAATCCTTTTTTTTTCTATAGTCAAACACAGAAAAATTCTTTTTCTTCATACTTTTCATAAGATGAATTACGATTTATTTTCATATGTAAGCTTTAAAGTGTTTATTTCTGGTTAATTTTTAATGACTATTTTAAGCTTATAGATTAAATTTTGTTCACAGTGCATAATTTTGGTGTCGTACACTAACGGTTACAAGTAGCCAAGAGCTCGTCAACGTAATAGACTAGTCCATTTAGTACTAAAAGACTTTCGACACATTTGTGATTAAATTTAACAACAATGTAAGTCAAAGTCCATTAGCTAATTAATACTTCATAAAAAATAGCCATTTTGCAATATATTCAGAGGGTGAAATTTACTGCTGTAGTCTGTTTTATTTCTCTGTCATTTGATATTTCGCTACTTCAGCTTCAAAAATCTATTTTTATGAAATGAATCAAAATATCATGGGAAATGTTCAAATGAAAAACATTTAGAAAAAAGTGTGGGAATGAAAATGAGGATTTGTTGAATGCACTGATGAGAAGCGGAATGTCCAAATAACAAAAAAAGACAGTGAGTGCAAGGAGGAGAAACTTTACTAGAAACGCTACGAATTCTTTCAAACTTCAGGACTTTCTTCAATATTTATTTTTAAATAGTAGCAGAAAATAAATCAAACATTTGAAGAAACGAAAATGCACTTCAGCCCAGCTGTGATATTACACCCCTTTGGCGATCATTTCGTGTTTGGATGGGATTTGACTAAGTGTTCTGTTCTGAGATAAATATTTTTCAAAAAAAATTCTCAAAGAAATTTATTGTATGAGTTTGAATTATATATAAAGCTTTAAAAAACTTAATACACAAGAAATTTTACTTGTACTAGAATTATATTTCCCTTCACATAAATGCAGCTGTAAATCCGGAAAATGTAATCAACGAATAGCTCTTATTTGTATTTATCATCATTTAATTTGACAACCTCCTTTTTTTTCTGTTGAAATGAATCCACTATTTAAAAGACTTTGGCAAAAAACACACAAAAAGTCTCCAAGTTGGAATTTCGGCAACCTCTTTTAAGTGCAAACGCATAATAATTGGCTACAAAAGAGCAATATCACAGCTGTTCCCATTATTTCACACAGACAGTAGAAACATAATTGCCAGCATCCTTCCTTTTGGAAATCATTCTGCTCCAAAATTTTTGATGTTACTCGATGTAAGATAATCTTTATATATGAAAAGATATCCAAAGAAACTTTTATTTTAATTTTAACTTCATCATATACAGTAAGACCCCGCTTAACGCTGTTTCGTTTAGCGCTGTTTCGGTTTAGTGCTCTTTTATTTCAACCCGGGGATTACCCGAAATTGCTCGCAGCACTACGGGGATTCCCCGAAATTGTAGGTTTCAAAATATATGCAAAGCATATCCGAAACAGTGTAGATGTGTTTCTTGTTTGGTGCGGTGCTGTACGGACGCATTTCTATCATTTGAAACATTTGTTGACATTATTGTAAGCATAAATTTATATAATACTATAACGATTAATACAGTGGCAAATATTATGATCTTCAGTTTTTATCATGGGTGATAATAAAAAAAACAAGAAAAGAAAGCAACCAGATAAAGCATTTCGCTGGAAACTAAAATACAAGTGATTAAAAGATTAGATTCTGGTGAACGTCCATCTCAAATTAGGGATGCATTAAATTTGGCAACTTCAACAAGATGCCTTCTTGACAAAAACTCAGAAAAATGAAAACACAGAATAGATTGAATGATCTGACTGACTTAGAATTTTATTTGTTTTTATATGTATATATTCGTTTATATTGTTTTTATTTTTGTAAGAAATAAATGTTTGGTTTTATTTTTACTAAAAAAAACATAATTATTAAATTTAATAACTAACCAATTTTCTCTCCATCTTCCCCTAACCCCATTATTTACATGTTAAGATAGCCTGGTTTAGCGTTGTTTCACATTACGCTCTACTTTGATGGAACGTATCCCCCGCGTTAAGAGGGGTCTTACTGTAAATGTAAATTCCAACATCAAAATACTAATTGGCGAAAAACGAGAAATATATTCACCAAATAAATTTTATCCGTTCGATTCCTATCACAGCATAACAAAGGAAGTTTTTTTATAAGAAGTAGAATATACAATGAAAGACATATTTAAGAAGCTCGAATGAAATTTTCTAGAGTATCAAAAATATTTTGAAAGACCAGAAAAAAAGGCAATGGAGTGCGTAGAAATTCCAAAAAGGAGTGCGTTGAAATTCCAAAAAGAACTATCTAAGGAACGATTGGTCTTTGATCGGGGGCAATGGATTGTTTCGTGAACCCCCCAATAACAAGTTACAGTTAAAGTAATATTTACATAGTAGCACCCAACCCACCTTTTAACACCTCACTGAGGGAAAGCCACTTTTCGCCCCCTAGGATATTAGTTGCACGTGCATTGAAGTCGGCAAGCTTCTTTTGGAGGCGACATGTGTTATCTTTGGAAACAGAAAATATAAGAATGTGCAAAATTTTAGCTGCGTATAAATATTACAAGAACTTTTCTTCAAAAATTTTCTATTCTTGTGCATTTTACAAAGGATACTCAGTAAGAATTATAATGAGTAAATAGTCAAGAATTCAAATAGCAATATTATAAAAAAAAAGACTCAAATGACAAAAATTCCTTAAAGTATAATTCAAATTCTATTGCCATTTAGAGAAAAATTATTGGGGTGGTCTCATCCTTAAATCATTTTACAATTCTAGCTTTCAAACTAGTTCAAATCGAATTTTTGCAGAATGACCAGTATCTTTTCAAGTGCAGATGATTTGATTTCAAATTAATAAATATATCTGCGAATTGATTTAAAATCCTTTACTAACGTTGAAACTTTGCTAAAGTGAACACACAAAAGAAATTGTTTTGCATAAGGAATTTCCAGAACTCAAACACATGTCCCCATAAAATCCCAAAATTCATAAAGGCATTACTTTTTTATTCAGAAACTGCAAAAGAAGCAAATTCAAAAATACATAGTGTCATAAAATCAGATATTAAGCTATGTTAATTTTAAAAGGCATTTTTAAAACATTAAATCATTTACTTAACATAGAAAAGTAAATGAATAATAGATGAAAACTCTAATAAAATTAAATAAATAATTACCATTTACTGGTTTGACATTTTCAGATCCAGGAGAAGAATCTTCTTTTACTGCCCCGTCTATAAATTTTACACACATGCTTAATATGTTTATCTTAAAAATCACATTATAAATTAAGGGATGTGTGGCATACTTATACTAATCCCACAAAACAATTTTATACATGCACAATCAGATATTTACCCTCTTTAAAAGAAGACATCACCAAAAGTTCTCCAAATTAAATTTTCAAACTAGTTAGTATACACATATGTATTATCTAAGACCTTCTATTAATTTTTTCCTCAAAATTATCAATTATTAACTTAACTAAATAATTTTTAAAAAAAGTTTTCCTTTGTAGTAATTTAAATTTTTAATATACAAGATAGATTAAATCATTTGAAGTTATGCATTGTTTCTTAGAGATCTGTGATATATTGTGATATTTATTAAAATAGAATCACTAAAGTTACAAGCAAATCAAAATATCAGACAAATATTTTTAGAAAAAGAAAAATTACGAAAAAAAAACTAATCATATATGTGTGTCTGTTGAAATTGAAATATATTTTTTATCGTTTAAATGAATTAAAATTTCAAATTGTCTCTCAAGAAATGTTTTTTGATTTTTTTTTCTTAAGCTGAAAGATTTTTATTAATTACCATTTTACATCTTTTGAGCCCTCTATTCTAATACATAAACAGAAAATAAAAATTTATGTTGCAATTCTAACAATGTTTAGTGTCAAATCTCTCGTTTAAGTGACAAAAAAAAAGAGTTTTTAATAACTTTCACTCAAAATTTAATGTCATATCTTTGAACTGATCCTGAGAAACAGGCATAAAAACAAGCAAAATATAAAAGGCCATTAAAAGAGCCAAAATATAAAGAGCCATTTTGCGGCGCGTAATCCTTGTGAAATTATCTTTTCATCAAAGTGAGTTACTTCGATTATAATCAGTAAGCAAGCTGATGAGTAATTGAGCACTGTATTGAAATTAATACCAAAATCTTGGCTATGAATTTTGCCTACAACTGCTGCAGACTTTACTACACTAAATTGCTCTTGCTTTACCGAAGGCAAATATTTATAAATAGCAGCGGATAATTTTTTCTTTGTATCATGTTGACTTAATTCCATTAAGGTTTCCGACTACGTTAGGAGCCGTGATTTTAAAAAAGCGTATAAATGGATATATTTCATGATATTTAGTGTCACTTAGATTAGAATACATGTTACTGTTATTTATTAGAATATATTGTTTTAAGGATATTATAACAAAAAATTATTTAAATAAGAGCATTTTGGCAAATATTAACTTAGAATAACCTTTTTTTAAAACGTTATCCTTTTATAAGAAATGCTTCTATAATAATAATATTGTGTGTGTGTGTGCGTGCTTATATAAAGTAAAGACTTCTCCAGAGAGTCTGAACTAGGATTTTTGAAAACTTCACATTATTTTCGTTTACCACCAATTGAAACGATTATTGGCGTTTTTTTCTTAAAATTTCTCCCCTCTGTTGTACTAAAACATGGATAAATCCACTTCTAAGTTATATATTTAAAAAATTCTAGTTCAGCCTCTGTACAGAAGATATATACAGGCAAATTATTATTGTAATAGAAGCATTTTTCATAAAAGGAGAATGTTTTGAAAAGGAGTCATTCTATGTTCATTTTTTGTCAAAATGTTGTACTTAAAAACTTTTTTTTATCGTAATAATATTCTTAAAACAATTTTATATACGTTTTCTAATCTAAGTGACACTGAATATCAAAAATATTATCCATTTATAAGCTTTTGCAAAATCACGGTTCCGAACGTAGTCGAATACCTTAAACCTATGAACCTGCCAAAATCGTAATAATAATAATATTTCTATAATTCTTATTTACCATTAAAATTATCAAAAGCCTTTCATTGGATACATATCAAAAATTAAATTCATATAACTTGGTATATATATAAAAACGTAGAAATTAGCTTGTGAAATAATGAAAATAATTTTACCATTCGTAAGTCTGTAACTCCGTGCTGAAAGAAAAATAATAAGAATTGATATAATACTCACATATTTGAAGGTTACAAGAAATGCGAATGAAAGCAAAAAATAAAATGCATTTTGCATTTTGAAACCAATACACTTCTATATTTATTATTCAAATGATTCAAAATAATAAAAATAAAAATAATATATGAAGGATATTAATTATTAGCATCAAAATGCTCCTTCCATCCAAAATTTTATTATTAAAAGTTTTGAGTCTTAGCATTTTATTATACTAAAGTTACTATCCGTGACATTAGTTTTTGTAACTTTAAAAGTGCAGTATCTGATTCATTTAGTTCAGATTAATGCGATCTTTGCTTAAGAATTCTATAATTTGTTACAAGAAGCTTTATAAAAAGTACAAAACATTTTATATATATTGTAATAAATTTGAATTCAAAATTTTATATAATGAATAGTATTTCATATAAATTTATATAAATATTTACAAGTAACCCAAAGACTTATGTATTTATGTTATATTTTAATGGAAACTACTAATTAAAAATCCAATAAAATGTCATCATAATGCATGAGTAATTCATCAACTTTTATGTTTCGTATTTTCATATGAATCATTTAGAAAATAAAAACCGATTAGATATACAAAATGAACATTAAAATGTTTACTGGAAAAACAACTCTGTTATGTACCTGAAATTTTCTTTACTTTTTTCTACATAACCATCTCATACATTTAAACATTTGTCGTATCGGCTGGTGAGGTTCAGAGTTCCTTTGTTACACTATTTTGCTGTCACTGCATAAAGCCATGTGTTTTAATACAAATCATTATCGTGAGACAAAGCGAGAGAGACAAAAAAAACGTTTTTTGAAGACGTGCCTCTTCACGACAATGCCCATTCTCGCAGTGGCGCTTCATCTCGAGAATTGCAGGATCAATTCAAATGAGAAATATTTGATCATTCACCCAATATCTTGAACCTTACTCTTGGCTCTCTCTTGGAAGTGATGAAGTGTCTTAGAATGTAGAGAGGACCTGGATTAATGCACTGGCGACCTTAGAGTATAACATAGGAAATCTTAATCTCGTAAAGAGATGTGATAAATGTTTAAATGTAAGAGGTGATTATATAAAGAAGAGAAAAAAACTTCTGAGACATGTAATTGAACAGAATTGTTTCTTCCCACAAACATTGTATTTCTCATTTTGTGTACAAACTCAAACTCAGTGGCGCAACAGCCTATGAGGGCCAGGGCCTACTCTGCCCATCCCAGTATACGTGACCATTGGGCGTAGAGGTGCATGAGCAAATGTCCCGATCAGGTGGTCAGCCTGAAGCAAGACCCCCAGAGTATAAATTCCCAAGCAAGCTTGGTACTCATTTATCGACACACTGCAGTAGGGATGAAAGGTTGAGTCAACCTTGCCCAGTCCGGGAAAAGAACCCGGCCCTGTGGCGTGGAAGCGCGATACGCTACCTCTCGATCAATGGGCCCTTCTTATTTTGTGTAACTGAACGGTATTTTTTTCCTGGATACCTCTCGTATGTTTCATTTAATTCAAAGAATCCTTTATTTAAAGTTATTGCTCTGTTTCTAAAGAAAAAATTAATACATGCTATTAAAAAGCGGTCTTATAAATTAAAAATACATAGATGAAACACGCACCACTTTCAATCTTTTTCTTTCCATCACTTTCTAAGCCTCTTGTAACAGCTTTACTTCCAACCTTTGCTGTTGCCTCACTGTTCTCGTACTTCTTTTTATCACCACAGCAAGGTTTGTCTACACCTGGTATGTTTCCATATGTATTAAGTCCTCTATCAATTTCACTATTATCATTATTTCTATATAAACTGATGCCATCAATACTTGGATTTGCTCGAGAATTATATGAGCTCAACTCCTCATCGAGTTCCGTGTTCTCGTTTTCATATTCATTTCCATCATACAACACACCTCTGAAATTTCTGTAACCCCCTGGTGCGTCATATGCATCATCATTATTGTCAAGCATACCAGTCGCTCCACCATATTCAAAAAATACACTAGGATATTCTCCAGACTCACTGATATCTATTCCAGCTTTACTATTCTCTTTTTTTATATATCTAGGTTTTCTATTTAGGTGTTCAACTTCTCCAATATTCTTGTACGTTTTACTATTGGAATATGCATTATTTGTGGTAATACTGGCACCTTTATTTGTTTCACTTTTACTAAAATCTCCATATTTTTCAGTCGAACTGGAAATTTTATGTATTTCACTATTACCATCTACATTTACCTTTAACTTGTCAAAAATTACATCACCATCGTTTTCTTTTTGTTCTTTCGCAGAGTTGTTCGACTTGTAATGCTTCTGATCTTTGAGTTTTATGTCATTTCTTGGCCCATTTTCGGTGTTACCGGATGCTTTCGATTCAAAATATCTTCGAAATCTTTTAAATCCATGCCTTTCTCCTGGTAATTCTTTCTCTAGATATTCATCATTTCGAGAATGGAGATCGTGATTCCCTATATCCTTTTGAAATCCACTTCCTCCACTATTGTAATGCATGGTTTCGATTCCTTGCCTGTAGTTTCCTACACCTCCTCCAGCACTCAAACCAATTGTTTTTAAAAGTCCTCCTTCTTTTTCATTACTTAAGTGTATGTTTCCCTTTTCATGACTTGTGAATTTATTTCTGTCAAAGCCTTCGATATTTGCTCCAGTTTTTAAAACAATACCTGGAGCAAGATTTTTGAAGTTATCTATGCGTGCGGTGTTATCACCCCCATGTACATTGGCATCACTTCTAACAGCTTCAATACTGCTTCCAAAGTCATTGTACGGCTGGACATTTTGAGTTTGCTGTCCTTGTATGGAACTTATATGTCCAATGTCTGGAGAACCATTTGCTTTAACTGATGCCCCAATATTGTATTTGTCGTTATCTTTTGATTCGAATAAAGTTGGTGCTCTAAGTTCGTGTCCTCTTCCTCCAGCAAAAATATTATAATTCTCATATCCTAAATTGGCTGCATTTTTATCAATTCTGGATTGAGCTGTATGTTCATTAACAAATGCTCTATTTCCAAATGCATTAATTCGTGCGTTATTGTCAAATCCATTAACTTGTGCGTTATTGTCAAATCCATTAACTTGTGCGTTATTTTCAAATCCAACTCCAGACGAAAAGCTTCTATATCCTATTTCACTATTATCATATCCACTAGATAGGTCATACGTATTATCGCCGTATTCCCCAGCTCGAAGATTTAGTCCATATTCACTTCCTCCCGCGGGGTGTTCATATGAAGCTTCAATAACACTCCTCACATATCTATCAGCTTCTTCACTACTGTGGCCATTATTATTTAAATGAGTTTCATGTCTTTCATTAAGAAAAGGATCCGCTGCATGACCGCTATGTGCTTCTCCTTTACCATGTGAACTAGATTCATATCCATCTTGTTGGTGTTTACTTTTTGAAATGGGATTTTTACTAACATCATCTTTAACATTTTTTCTATATTGGATATAATCTGCCCTTTTATTTTCCCTAACAGGATCTGAATCACTTTCAGCCTCACCAACTATTGCATCTTCGTTGTGTGTGTCAATAAGATCTTCACCTATATGCCCTTCACTATGAACGTTTCGCCTGAAATCTCTAGCTTGCAAGTAATCCCTTTCATGTTCCACATATTCCCCAGAGCTTAAGTATTTAAGTGTGTCAACCTTTGTGGGATCACTTCTCTGTTTATTGCTTCCGTACCCAATAACTTCTTCAGCACTTTCGTAATCACTAGCTAAGGATTCTCGTTGTTGTTCACTATCTGGTGCATTATTTATTCCCATAACGTATTCACTATTGTCATTACCCTCAGCTTGCGATAAGGTTTCGTATTCACTATCTGGAATGTATGGTTCATTGATTGTTGCACTCCTTCGATGGATTCTTGGATTTTGCTCATTTCTGACATCGGCTTCAATTTTGGAATTTTGTAGATTATAGGATTCATATAATGTACTTTCCAATGCGTCATCTTTTATACTATCTATATGCCTGTTTGATTCATCTTTCACTTTAACGTGATAATCTCCAAAATTCCTCCTACCTATAAATTCCTTTTTTTGATCATTATAAAAGCCTGATTCAACATTAAGACCAGCACCAATGTTATCATCTCCATCCCCGCTATTATCAGTGACATATATATATTTAATTTCACTAATTTTATATCCATTCCTTGCATCAGATGTCTCTGCTATTTGAGGTTTACTGTTAACTGCATGCCCAGTTTCCCACTTTTCATCGCCAAATATGTCTACTTTATCTTGAGATCCCTCAAAATGTCCTTGCATTTGCTTTTCATATTTTTCTGATCCACTTTTATCATTATTTAATTTCCCAATAAGGATATTCATTTTTACAGCATGCCTTAATGTACTCGGGGAATTTTGACTCGCTCTATCTTGTGAATCATTTAAATTATTCCGTGAATCAAAGAAAGCGCCTATGTTGTGTGCCGTGCTGTTTTTGTGTCCATTGGATTCATCGCGAAGTGTTAGCTTTGCCGATTCACTTTGGTACTTACTTGAATCTCCTTTTGATTCTTTACTAAATTGGGTATCATTAAGTCCAAGAAGTAACTTGACTGTTTCATTGTTATTATGGTCATAACCAGCATCAAATCCATTCTTATTGGAAGTATTTTTATTAGCTTTATTATTGTATGATCTCTTTTTTATCCGCCTTCTTTCTGAAGCTCCATATTTCCATTCTTTCTGTCCAGCTGCATAAATAACAGATTGTTTATTAAAGTAATATTCCTCAATTGAGTCAAGTTTATTTTTTAAAAAAACGAAAAAGAATCAAAATAATATGTAAGCTGTCATAAATAATATTGGAGTTATCTAATGAGCTCAGTCACACAATATTCGTTAAGCTCAATTTATTTAATTTTAAAACAAATGCACACGCGTTATCTCCCTTCATATTGAATAAATGAGAGTTAAAAAAAACTACTAATATTAAAAATTCATAACAGAATTAAAGTTCCTAATATATTTTTAAGCCTAAAATATATTACATTAAAAATATTAATTTGCTATTTTATTATAAAACCCCAAATGGATTTTGTAAAATATATTTGTCTAAAATCATTAGAAATTTTAAGTTTACACATTGTAGAGATATGATATGCTAATATTAGTGACACACACACACAATATTAATCAGCATTTTAAAAGTAAAGCTAAAAATAAAACATCAAGAACTCTAAATTAAAATGTAGTTTGGAATTTTAATTACACAATATAGTTTTTTGTTGTATCATACATTTAATCTCAATTTAATTTATGTAGAATAATTTTTTTAAATGTATTAAAAAAGATATTATTGGACTAATTATTATTATCGGATTGGGAGAAAGAATTTCGATGAGACATTTTTCTACTTCTTAAACAATTTATCAAATTTTGTAATTGAATAAGAAAATTTGTAATGAAATCTAAATTTATAGTTCTATTAAATCACTTAGTTCAATTTTAAATTAATTTTTGAAGAAAAATTCGTTAACTTTCCTTAATGATGCATTATTTTACAAATGTAAAAAAAATTAAAAGATTATAATAAAGAATATTTATTGACACGTTATACAATAGATGCCTTTCTAAGTTCAGTTAAACATATGTATCATGCAATGTATAAATGCATTATATGTAACTGAGCATTTAACGAATTTAGTAATTTATAATTTACAAAATTTTAACAAGATTCATGGCAAAATATTTTTCTCGTATTCTCGTAAACAGTTATTAGAATAGGGAGCTTATAGTTAGCTCATAAAATATATGAAATTTTACAAGAACATATATGTTTCTATATAAGCTCTTAGATGCATTATAAAATCTTGATGTCTTATTTATTTCTGTATGCGTTCCCAAAAAACATTGAAGTTTGTTAGCTGATAAGAAAGGGAGCAACAATAATATAATTAATAAGTCTTCAACAACGCTTTGTAAAAAAGAAAAAGGACAATTTTTGTACTCACCATCAGCACCATAACCTATTTTTCAGAAATAAAAAAAAATTTAATGAGTTTAGTTAAAATAAGAAAATTAAATTTAGTGCAATTTTTCAACAAAAATATAATATTTGATGTGGAATATAATGTATGATATATGCTATTAAGCTATTAATTATGAATTTAAATTCACATGTTTAAACTTATCATTTGGCTTGTTTTTCTAATAATCTTTACTTTTTTAAGGAAATCAAAAGGATTTTAAAAACACATTGATTTCTTTGAAGTAATAGTTTTTTAATGTGGAAAATGATCACATAAATATTAAAATTAATCATTTTAAAATGAATAAAAATAACAATGCATTATTTATTGTAGATAATAATTCAAAATTTTATTAAATTTTTGAAAAATATTTGTAAGGGTGATATAAAGGTAAGGAGGAGTGCGATAAATTATGAATACTAACATAAAAGTGGCTAAAATGATAAGAAAAAAATTTTTTCCACATAGATGTATAGCTAATATTCAGTAATAACTAATCTATGCTATTTGAATAATAAATATCAAACATTATAAAGCTTGATGCACTTGTGACTAATGACCTTTCTTGCATGAAACACGATTTTACATAATTATTAGAGTATACTTTAGCAAGGTTTCGTTAAATTATCTTAATGAACATATATAGAGACCTATTTTACTCCAAAGATATGTACGATATACGAAATTGGGATAAATGATAATCAATTTGAATACTGACCAAGTCTAAAACGAATATCAGGATTGTCACCTGTTTTTTAAAGAAAAAATAAACAGAATATTAATGATACAGCTTTAAAGCAATCCGTTCAAATTAAAATTCATATAATTGGTCTACAAAATAAATGGAATCAGAAATAAATTCATAAAATAAATAATGAAATATTTAATTCATTTCTTGAATATTACAAGTTTCTTTGTTATTCATAATTTTTGGTTAAACATATTTCGGCTCAATTCTGTAATAAGCAACTACTCTAAAGAAATCAAAAGATCAAAAGAAACTAAATCAATAAAAATTAGTGGCTTTTCACTGTCATTTCTAGTACAAGAAGGATAATTTGTATTTCAAAAATTTGGGTCCTTTGAATCCATTATAAGTAACATTCCCTTGTCATCAATTTATAATCTGCAGCTCATTTTTTAATTTATTTCTATACACGGAATTTTTGAAAGTTCTACATTAGTTTATCAAGAACAGTGTATTTGTACAAAGTCTAGGAAACAAATTTTTAATTCAACTTTTGAATCAGTTTAGAAAATCAATTTTTAATTTTTCATGGATTTAAGGAATGGAAATAATTTTAAGATGTAATTCAATAAATTGGTTTTTGTTAGTCGAAACCAAGAATGTTATCTACCAAGTGAAGTCAAACATACACATTTTAATGTACAAAAAGTATTTTAATATGAAAACTAAAATACATTATTAAATACATGATTACAGAGTTTAATACGGGAATTATATGCTATAGTAATATTTATATTATAAAATAAATGGGGAATTAGCTTAACAACGACCGATAGTTCAATCTAAAAACGCCTTTGTACACTGAAGGATGAAACACAAATAAATTAATAATAAAAATTCTAAATACTAACCAAATTGTCTGTAATATCCACCCTGACCATATCCTGTATTAAAAAGAAAGTAAATGAGTTAAATAGATTGCATCAATTTTTTAACATATTTATGCCAAGCAATGAATGAAATATTTTAAGGAATAATCATTATAAAAAGAGGTTATTATGCTAATATTTTAATAGATAAATTTTAATAGTACTTACAAAATCTTGCTTCACTTTTAATTTAAATAACAGAATAAGCTATAAGCGCTTTATTAAAATGGTTTATTTATTAATTTTTGTAACAAACAACTTATAATATCTAAATGTATTTGAATATTTAATGCTTAGTAAGTAAATGTGTATTTAGCCTCTCACAGAATGATTGATGTACTATGTTTACATTTATCCTATTGTGAATAACTGTACTTATAATTTGTTTAAAAAACAGAAGTTAAAATCTTTGTGACGGCTTAGAAATTTAATAGCTTTCAAAATCTCCTTTAAACAACATAATACATATTTTGTATATAATAGAATGACAAAAAAAAGACAGTAACATGTTATATTCTCACCTTCTGGCCCTGCGGCAGCTGTCAAGAAATTTTCAAAAAGATTAAATTGTGTTTTTGTAAACAATTAATAAGAAAGTATTTTTATAGAATTCATTAAATATAATTAATGTAATATATATATATATATATATATATATATACATAAAAAAATTATTTAAACAATTTACGAAGTTTCTCTAGTAAAAAAACAAATCTCTTGATATATAATTGATATATAACTTCTAATTTAAATCCATTTTGGAGGACCCTGAATTACATTGATTAACTTCGCACAGAAAAATTGATGTACTTAAAAATAAATTTCCTTTTTTTACTCTTAACAAGTAATATAAAAAAAATTTAAGTCAATTCCTACTTAGATCAACAAAGAAAAATTTTATTTTAGCAACTTTTTATTAAATAATTAAAATTAAAATTAATATACATATGACTGAATCATAATGCTAAGTGGCGACTAATTTTTATTAATTAACATTAAAGTATCGTATTGTCATCCAAAGAAATCGTGCATGTAAAATTTCACTTCAACTGAATGCTTTAAAACGTGAGAAAAAAACATTTCAAAAGTTTTGACACAAGTCGCCAAAAGGGTCGCTAAGTTGCCAAAAATGATTCCAACGTGGTTGTATTTGTAATTATTTAAATAGTTAGTTTTATTCAATTAATTTTTATTAATTATAATTAAAAATTATTGTATTGTCATCCAAGTGAGTGAGTGTTGAATTTTTTGGCGCAAGAGCCAAGTTTGGCTATACTGCGCCATACATTCGTTGATATAGGAAAATATGAATAATATATTTAAATATATATTTATTGTGTCATTCAAGATAATCATGTATATAAAATTTCAGCTCAATTGAGCACTTTAAAATGTATTTTATTAACGATTGAAAATTCCACCAAGATATATAAATAAATAAATATATAGAGAGTGCGAGCTAATAGTAGGAATTGAAAAATAGGGACCATAATTATTGCTTCATTCAACTTCCTTTTTCTTAGATACAATTTCTTTTTATTCAGTTCATTATATATACTTCGATACATAACTTTTCGTAATTTTGTATCATATATTGATGCTTTGTGCGTATAAAACGCTGCATGTGTATATTTATGCTGTATGTTCATAGATAAAAAAAATCCCAACATTCTTGGGGGGGGAAAAAGCAAATATTTGAAAAACTCACCAGCAGGTAAGTCACCTGAATTAGAAGGAAGAAAAGAAAAGGATCATTATTTATTGACGAAAAGTTGCTTACACAATAATATCCAGCATTTAATATTTCATACACGATTTACATAGTAAATTTTTTACCTGACATGTAACTGGACATTAAAAATTGAACAGATTTTTAAAATAAGTTTACACTAAGGAATTTGAAATAGTGTTTATAAATAGAATATTCAAATAGTTTAAAATTCATTTGGAAAAAAAGATCTTTATTCCTTAATGGAAGAATGATAAAATATCCTTTATCAGCACAATGTTACTTTAAGCAATATTTAATTATTTATACAACTTTAGACCAATTCTAAAATTTTAAAACCATATAACATGTTTTTTGGGGGGTTTCTTAGTATTTAAAACTCGAACACAAATTGCAATCATTTGCGCAGATAAATTGCAGTAAATATTCCACTTTGGAAGATAGAATAAATAAAGTTAAAAGAGGAATCGAAGTAATCCATATTGAGTCAAACTAATTAAACACTGTAAATTTTAAAAAACTATTTTTTTTTATAAAAGGTTTAACTCACCTCCTCTATAACCTAGTTTTAAAGGCAGAAAAGTCATTATTGTATTTATTGCATTTAAATATTTTTAAAAACACTATATCAAATATTATATTGACCATATTGTACCATGTAAATTACTAAATGTATAAATAGTGTAAGAGCTTTAAACTTTACACTTAAAATAAAACTTTTCAGATGAAGGAGCACTCCTTCTTAAATCAGCTAGATCACACTAGATCACACATCAAAAATATTACTGTAGGGTCTTATTTTTATACAATTAAGTATAGTAATTTTTTTATGCATTAATTTTCATTTATGCTTACAAAGATTATGAATAGTTTTATAAACTAGTTGTAATTAATGCAGAAGCCCGAGGGGAAACGTACAAATGTGTTCTTCTCTTTGGACAAATTTAATTAAATGACAACTTCTGTTATTTATATTCTTTTATTTCTTTCTAATATATCCTTAGTAGTAATCAAGTTCCAAATGAACTCGTAAACTACGCAAATTCTTGGCTTTAACGAAGTTTGCATAATTTTTTTAGATCTATTGTTACATCTGTTACGTAGATAATCATATAAGTTATTTTGAATCTAAAAGAATTATTCAAATGAGAATAATGAAAACGTAAATATATCATTTACAGTAATAAACTCTAATGCCAAATAATTAATTCTTACTTATGTAATTTATCAATAAATTATAGACCACAATATTTCCCTACATAACTATACCACAAGTGTTTTGATAGTTTATAAATTAAAAGCTTAATAATAATATTTGGGGACAGTATATGTTTTGTAAAATATTAGATATTTACGATAACGATTAGAAGTAAAGTTGAGAAGTAAAACGGAT
Source organism: Trichonephila inaurata madagascariensis (assembly GCA_019973955.1). Classification (NCBI taxonomy): domain Eukaryota; kingdom Metazoa; phylum Arthropoda; class Arachnida; order Araneae; family Nephilidae; genus Trichonephila; species Trichonephila inaurata. Next base: position 133,673 of record BMAV01026031.1, on the reverse strand, counting down.
ACTTACGTATTATACCGTCGACCAATTTCACCTAAGAAAATGACGTCACCTTTTTAAAAAAAAGGTCGCCAAATGCTGCCATCGTTATGATTACTATGTTAGAAAATTTGTGAGAACGGTTTCCACTTTTGCCTGCATATCACGGCTTTTGGCGATGTCCATTTATTTGACGGTACTAGTTGACGGTATAATACGTAAGTGCCGAAAAATGAAGTTTGTAAGGATTACCACCTGGCCAAATTGGAGGAAATTTACCACCAAGATCATAGCCTGTTATTTGAAAAGGTAATGGAATAATACAATTATTCTATACTTCTAAAGAAATATCACACTCATAACTTTATATAATGAATCTGAGAAATGATGTAACATCCTATATTTTCGTGTTTTGTTTAAATGTGTAGAAAATCTATACACAGGAAATCACTAACTCATTCGTGATATATGCATTCTGGTTCGAAACCAATTGAATCAGGATATTCCATGTAATACATTCTTATGTATTTTTGAAAAATAATTGCATATTATTAGTCAAAAATATAAACGTAAGGTTATTTATTAATCTGCTTGACAGATTAAAAACATCTTTAATTCAGTTGTATCAATAATATGCATTATGTTTTTTAAGAAAATGTATACCACTGGAAATTTCACATATACTTGAAAAATTTGCATTCTTTAATGACAGATACTGAAACAAAATGCTAAAATAAAATTTACTTTTTGGTTGGAAAATGAAATATATAAATATAGAGAGATAGACATATCTTTGGAAGAAAACGCTTAAAGTGGGAAGGTAATTCGATCTTTAAAAGCAATACATTTTTGAGATATTCATGTTTGTAATGACACAAGGCCTTGATTCAATTTTTACTAAGGAATTTAATAAATTTTCAAAGGAGATACTATTAGCACAGATTTTTAAATACAAGTTGATTTTAAATTTAGCTTACGTTTAAAATATATTTAAAAAACACATGTTGAGAAAGAAATCTGAAACATATATTCAGATATATGCAATAGATTGAAAATTGTACTATTAAATATCTTACCTGCTTCGCCCGAAGAACCTATTAAGGAAATGAAAAGAAAATTAGAAAATATTTTAACAAAGCTTAAATGAATCAAATTTAGTTCGCTCACAGCCCTAATATATATGAAAAATTCTAAGAGCTGAAAAATTAGTAGTATTTTTTGCTTTGTTCTTAGTTAAATAAGTAGTTTTAAATTAGCAGTAAAATACTCGTAATTTATATTCGTATTTGTAATGTTAAAAATATAAAACCTTTGTAAACTAAGAATCAAAATATATATGATTAAAAGGTATATATATTTGCTAAGCTTAACTTCATTTTATCAAAATCACTAACACGCAAACACACATATTTATATGCTTACGTGTTTGTATAAAAATGTTCATGCCTGTATAATGAAACAAATAAAAACTAAGAAAACTTATTTTAATTTAGTTTTATGTAAATTATTTTTATTTCCTTTTCCTAAATATCCTTTTTATTTTATTTCCTTTTCCTTTCGTTTTGTCATATATATATTTACCAATTTTTATTAAAACGGTTAAATAATTTTTTTAAAAAATCGTGGAAATGCATTTGTGTTTAAATTGCTCAAAACATTAATAAACTTCTAATAAATTTCTTAAAATGTATATTTAAAATAAATTTGATTTATTTTTTTAAAAAAATTAATAAACATTATTTGTCATTCTTGTTCACAGATCTTGATGCGATGTACTTTATTTTGATAATTATTTGAATATTTTTTTCTTTTTTAAAAAAAATTTACATTTTTTTTTTTTAAATTTTATTTTTATACGTTTTTTTCAACTTAAAAACATTATAAAACTGTCACTTCTTTTGGCATAAGCTGTATTGTGATTTTTATTCACGTTTGGCACTCGGTGGGGAAAATAGATTACAAGTTTGATACTTTTACAAACTTAAAATTTTCGATTTATTTCAAACTATGTTTAGTACTTTTGCTTTTATTTTGAATTCTACAACATTCTTAACTACATTTTCTCTTCTAAATTTTACTTTCTACTCATTAATATAGAAAAAAAAGAGAAATGATGAGGTGCTTTGAAGTACAGTTAACTTGGCATTTGGACATTTTATCCTCAATATTTCCTTACATATTAATTACCATAACTTTCTTACTCTGCCTGTTCTAATACTATTTTATGGTTTTCTTGCCTCACATAATGCTTTAAGTCGGATCATTATGGCAACAACGTGATGCGTATATCTTCCACAAATCGGGGAAAAGAATCATTTAGGAAATTCTATAGCGTCCTCCGTACGGCGGACGTAAAATTGTCGTATTGTACAGCTCCGAGCAATGGATCACCCGACTCACGGGTCGATGGAGAACGCAGCCAGATGCATGATTTGGTTTTAATTGCAGAACACTCAGACCGCTGATTATTCAAACGATATATATATATATATATACAGAGAGAGAATGTTCTTATCTCCCTTAAACTAAACGTTTACCGCTTTTAAATTAAGGATGAGGAACAACCGAGAATCTGGAGCAGTCAGACAAGTCTTTACCAGAAATTATATTACTTTAATTGCTTCCGGGGTCAATCTCTAACATAAATGGACGAGATCTCTAGAATGAACAAATAGCTTTTTTGAGTTTGTACTGTACTTTTTTTTGTCGCCGCTTTGCTCGTTTGTTCGTCAGAATTACAGATGCTTAGCGTCTAAAAGCCTCAACATTCTTTCTACCATTGCAAGAACTTGATAGAAAGACCACCTTAATATCAAAATGCTCTAAGCCAAAATTCGAAGTATGACATATACATATTAACAGTTAACATTCATACGTACCAAAATGCCTAAATTGAGCACTTAGCCCATATCCTAGATTTAAAAGAAAAACAATACCTTATAATTATTCTGCTTTCGAAAAAAATAAAATGAGGAATAAAAATATTTAGAAAGCAAGAGTTTCAATATTAATTTAAAAATGAGCAGAAATAAGTTTCTATGGCTGGTTAATACTATTTTCTAAAAATCTGTTAAAATGATTAAAAATGGAGCTCCGCTATTTTTAGCAATTTTACTGGGTATTCAAACATAAAAAAAATAACACAAACATGCATATTAGTTACATGAAAATCTGAGAAATCTCCGAAATTAAATTTAGAAAAAAATTATTTTAAGTCTTGCTTGCAAGTTATTATATTTCATATCATACATTAAACTATATATCCACTTATAGTGTTCTATGAATATTAATTCTGGATTTCAATTTACACCTAAGGAATGCCTATTAATTTTAGTGTAGCTTCAGATTGAAACTCCGGAATCTAAATTTAAATATATAAGTATTAATGTAAGAAAAAAATTTTAAATAACATCAACAAGATACTGATGAAAATATTAGTATGTATAAAAATTAATATGTAACTTAAACAATTATTTGGTATAATTTTAATTCAAAATTGGGAAATCGATGCAATAATTCTTTTCAAATTAGCAACAAAATTTTTTAAAAAAATTGGTATTCGATTAAAAATCTGACCTGGTGATCTTGCGCCTAAAAGAAACGACAAGACAGTTATTAGAACATATTATTATCATTATTTTTATAAGTATTATTATTATTTATAACTCATTACTTTTTTAACAATATTTTAATGCAACTTAAATAGTTTTGTAATGCTTGGTAAAAAAAAGTAATCGTAAATATTGAAATACATATTTGTATCATTTATATGTTTCAACTTACAATATTTATAATAAAAATAAAATCTTTTCAATTTAGAAATGTATCTGTAAATTTCAAATATCTTAGTGTTTTGTTCATAACAAATCTATTTTCAATGAACATGCGTAAAATAAAATGCCAGCATTATATAATATAGCACTTGTTATAGTTAATTCTTTTTATTGTTTTTAAACTTTGAAATTCTGATGCAACCACAAAGTCCGGTTTGTAATATATTGTAACAATAAATTCTAAATGAAAAACATTACATTAATTTTTACAGGATGTTATTTCTCCTCTTCAAAGTTATTATTTGGTTACGTTTTTTTTATATTAATTTTCCTAATTATAGCATCGTTATGAATGTTTAATTAGCTATAAAATGCAAAGGTAAAACTCATAAAGTACATAGCAATGTGTTTTAAGTCTAGGCTGAACCTAATTAGAGATAATAAAAATAGAAGACAGAAATTTTACATTGTTCACTTATAGCATATAAACATATTCTAATAAGTCATTATGACAACGAAAAATGAAAAGGAAGTATGTAAGCTCTTAACAACTTATAGATCGGCACTTCCTTTTAACATCACACACACTTGAGGAACATGAATAGTTTAAGTGCATGTTTTTAAGGTTAATTAAATAAATTAGCTGAGTGATATATATATATAAAAAATGTACTCCTAAACTTCCGTAATTTTGTAGTATGGAACGTTTTTTGCTGATAAAATTAATCCTGAAAGAATAATTAAAAGTTCAAATATTCTGTTAAATCATTATTCTAATTACTCACCGTGGGTGATAACAGCTGAAAAGAAAAATATAAATGTAATTCAAAATTTCGTTAGCAAAAAATGATTACAGTTTTATTAAAATGCACAAAGAACTCCTTTACTATTAAAAAAATTATATGATGCATCAGTATTTACATTTTATAAAAATCTTTTGAAAAATCATCCATTAAAAAAGCTTTAATCAAAACATGTATCAAATTTTCAAAATATTTCCTGCTCTAATTTGTACTAAATTAAATTTCTAAAATTTTTAGTGGATGTTTGCTTTTTTCCAATTGATTAATTCAGATATAATAAAGAAAACATCTAAGTATTAATGAAATATAATTTTACAGCTGATCTTAGCTTGTGGCAACATTTTTTAAATAAATTGAAATATTTATTAATTCAGGATTTTTATAGTATGCACTATTTTATTTGGAAATGGGTTTTTTATGCAATATAGAAATTTTTTTTAAAAAACTAGTTTAATAACCAATTTCATGCATAAAATATTTAACACGAGATTTAAAGAAACTCTATTATTTTTTTCAGAAATTGGTTTTAATTTTTGAAATATTGATGAAGATGAAGAAAAAGATAAGTGAGTAATAATATTTAGTTGGATTCAATTTAATATATGAATTCTTACATTCTATCAAAAATATATTTAAAAAAACTTATAACCACTTTTAAACCAGAGAATCAATAAATCATATGAAAATAACAGACACACGGAAATAATAATTTTAAATGTAATAATGTAACATTCTTACCTCCAGATCCTTGACCTGTTCAAAAAAAAATAATAATTGGATATAGTCCAGACAAATACATGAAAGAAAAATTATTAATTTATGAAAAAAATAAACACGAACAAGAAGATAATTTATTAAAAAAGATAACACAATTGTTCTTATCAAGTTTAGAATTAAAAGTTACTTTTAGAAAGTTTTTATGTTTACAAAACGTTAAGTTGTCCTAATATATCAATCAAATGATTTAAATTCAAAAAGCACAAATATATTCAAACTATATACTTTAAGAACTTCAATATCATTCGTAAAAAGTAAAAATGATAAGTATTTGTGGCAATTTTTCTTATAATTTGATTCCGCACATCGAATTTTTACCTCATATTTTCCATTGATTTCTGAAAGATATTTTTATTTTTTAATTTTAAATTTTAAAATAAATATTGACTCTTTTTTCTTCTTTTTCATCAATTTTATGAAAGGGAATTTTAGTATTAGTCTTCATTTTGATTCTGTGAAAACTAATTTAATCATTTATTTTCCATTGATTTCTGAAATCGTTTGTTGTTGACCTGCACTGCATTTCTGAGCATTAATACGTATACATACACATAAGAAAAATAAATAGTTTTTTTTTTTTGACAGACCATTCTTTGTCACTCATAATACCATTATAAATTCAGATGAAATAGGTTCGGTGATATACCACTTATTTTTGTACTCTTTGGTGATATATTATCATTTTCAAAGTTTATCAGAGCATATCGTTTTATAATATGCTAAGGTATATCCACTATAGGGGAAATAAATATTTCCAAGGTTATTATTCTTTTAATTTTTGTTAAATCTAAGCTTTATCATAATTGCACACAAAGAACTTCGTCCTAAAGCCGCTAAGTATATCTCAAGCATTCTGTGTTTTCTGAAAAATAATAAAACAATCATAAACACATTTTCAATTATTTTTATTATAATTACAAATGACAAAATTTTGCTAAGCGAATGGATTTAAAAAAAAAAAATAAATGAAAATATTTCCTGTTCTATCTTTAAAATCTGTTCAAAGTTTTGAAATTTGAATAAATCTATCTCACAGAGCCCGTAATGAAGGCTAGTCATTATTTAGAAGGATGGCGTTTAGAAGTGTTTAATGTGACCCTAGCTCAGAAATTCCCAAACTTTTTCATCTCATAAATCTCCTTGCCATGTTTTTCGGTTTGGTGTAGACCCCTACTTACGTAATGTTGAATTTTTGAAAATTTATGAACTTAAATGTGTTTATGAGACCACTGGTACAGAGCTACTTATTTTAAAAGATTTAAACTTCTATCTGCAATGGTGTAGAATTTAAAACTTAAGAAAAACAAATGTTAATTATTTTAAAATTAAATTGATACGTAAAATAACTGATTAACAAACAAATACTTATAATGATAAAGATCAGTGGCGCACATAGGAGTTTTTCAAGGAGGGAGGGGGGGGGGCCAGGGTAGAAAGTCCACCATTCTCGTATCGTGCCCCAATTCGCACTCAGCATATTCTTTTGATTTTGTCGATTCTCGGGAACAAAAAATAGTAAAATAATTTATTGAATAAATAAGTAGCACTAATTCATGAAAATAATTATTAATAACTAATATTCAATTGAATTTTACGTACTGTATACATAGAATTATAATCAATCGAAAAAAGTCAAGGTCTAGCGGGGGAGGGGCCGGACCAAGAACCCGTACCCCTTGTGTGCGCCACTGATAGGGATGAATCTGGTGATTCAATAACAGAGAGATTTTCAACATTTTTCATCGATATTGTCAGGTTTAACCCTAAATTTCCCCGGTTATTAGTGTCCCGCCAACCCCCCCCCCCCCGCACTTAAACTCCTCACTAGGAAAAGCCAAAATTGCTGACATCTGTTTCAAAACTTTACTTTTCTCCGTTACTACCTATTCCAATCAGTTCCTCTTGTAATTAGACATTTTTTTTTCAATGTAACCACATGAATTTATTGCCTTTTGTGGTAATTACCAAGTAAATGCATTCTCAAATCTAGTTTCAAAATCTGAATAAAGATAATTTAAATGTTGAACGTAGGTTAAAATGTCATTTTCCTGACAGATTGTCTGTGGCCAATCGAGAAACTGGGAAAATTCACGACATCCAATATTATATTTCTTTAGCTTAATTCTGGCAAGGAACGCTGAAATAATGATCCTTATTTTAATAAAATTTATGCTGTCACCTTGTAACTGCAAATTAACCTCATTAAATTTAGTAAATAAATCCGTTAAATAGGTAAGATCTAGTTTAATGAGAACTACTATCGCAGACCCCCTGTTACACCCCATGGACGCCTAAATTATTTTTTTGCTGTCGTGGACCCTTTACAGGTCATCATAGACCCCTAGGGGTCTATATAGACCACTTTGGGAATCACTGCCCCAGCTCTTCAATATCATAAAGGAAAACTTATATAATTTCTTAACAGAATTAAAATATAATTATTCAGCTAAAAAAAATATAAAGTTTGAAATCCTGATATTCCCCTACATCAAATAAAAGAGAAAAGTAATCATGATAGATAAAAGTTCCAGTATGTTGTATTAAAAGAAACTCTTGAAAATAGGTATACTGTTAAATAAAGAAAGTTCATAACATTAATTTATTGCCAGACTTGTTGACTGAAATGATTGAATTAATAAGAATAAAAGTGTAATTTAATATGTCCTGTATTGTGATGTGGTATGAGAATGATGGAAAAGGCCGAGAAAGAGTTTACAGAATTCAGTGTGTAAAAATTCCGTAAATACGACAAGTAGTTTTCATGCAGTATAAATGGAAAAGAAAGAAGTAAAATTTTGAAACAAATTCAAATATCAGAATAATTATGAATAATAAAATAAAGGAATATTCAATTAATAAAATGGACGAGTAAACAATAAATGATTTAATCAATAAAAAATGAAAAAAGCAACACATAAAATGAGAAAGTGAATACGTATTATAACTAAAATAAATAAAAGAAGTATCTCTTTTAATTCATAGGTTATATAATTACTTTGTATATTATACAATTATATACCAAGCAATAATATGCATTGAAAATGATAAATACTATTAACTTTATTTTAAACAATAATAGTAATAATTCATTAAGGGAAACAATTGATAGTAATACAAAATGAAATTATTATGAAAAGATAAGCTTCATTAACAATGAAATATTTAATAACATTATAAAAACTATTGCTTTGTATACAAACCGGATTGCGGATTAGATTGAAGAGAGTCTGCACTTGCTATTGAGGAAAAAAGAAATTCAGATATTATTATTCATTCAACGAATTAAAGCAGTTGGATTTCATAGAATTTTTTTAACTAATGTTTTTGTAAATGTAATAAATTACATTCATAATTAATAAACATATATATATTTCAAATTTTAAAATCATATTTAAAAAGTATCAAATTACAAGATTTTCACAAATGTAAAAGCACATTTTTATAATCTTACCTTCAGATCCCTTATCTGTTTAAAAACAAAAAAAAGCAATACAATTTTATTAAAATGTTTATTTTTATATCAGGTTTCACATAACAAAAAAAGTTTAATATTTGAATGTAAATATTTCATTTAATGTTAATTTTTTTTACCGATGATAATAATAACAAAATGTTTAAATACAGCTGATGCTTTGTAAAATCGACAAGATTTTAATAATAACGTTTTGTAATCAGCGAAAAATTTTTCTATTTTTCATTACAATGTTTTAGGCAAAATATTACATAAACACAAATTTTAAGAATTGTTAATATATTTGTATAGGTCATGAATTAAAAATAAAAAATAAATAAATAACTGAAAATAATTTATAAATTATTTCAAAGGAACGATTAATGTCATTTACGAATTTATGCTACATATACTTTTTCAACCATGTTGATTTACAAACATATGTTAAATGTTTCGAAACTCAAGCTTTGAGTAAGCACAGAGAAAATAAATTTTTGAATGATACCATCTAAAAATTTAATGGAATAAAAATTTGCAATAATGTATAGCAAATTTTAAGAACAATTTAAAATCTCATTAAAGAAAACAGTAACAAATTTGAAAACTAATACAAACAACCATGGACACACAAACTGAGTTACAAAACAATATATAGAACAACTATTACAAATATTGAAGAAACAAATATATAAGAACATTTCAATGAAAAATGTATAGATAGAGAAGAAGAAAATACAGTAAAACCTCTATATAACGAAGTCGCTAAATCCCGAAAAAAAGTTCGTTATATGGAAAGTTCGTTATACAGAGGTTCATCATATAATATGTTTTATGAAACCCATAGAACAAATTTTAAATGCACATTAACACTATACATATTAAAAGAAGTAATTATTCACACCTTTTTTAAAATGAATAGATGTTTATAATATATATCTTACACATAAGAAAAACTGCAAGGAAAAAAAGAAAAAAGAATATCGAAGAATTCCCTGTATTTTTAATATTAAGAAAATAATTTTATACTAAAATTAATGAATTTTAAGGACATTTTATAATTTAAAGTATACAAGTAATATTAAACATACATTATTTTATAATTAGAACACGGGGACGTATGACAACTCCACAGAGGGTGAAAGAGGATATCGAAGATGTTTCTAGTGAATTGGGCAATGAGTGTTAAGGGTTGCACTTCTTGGATGAAACATCCAGAACTCTATTGCTCTTGGCGAATTAAGATCTAATAAAACCAGTTCAAGATTTATGACCACCATAAAATGTTTTAAAGAGAGAATAACTTGAAATTAAACTCAGAAATACTTTAAAAAAAAGGGGGGGGAATTGAATCACCAAAAAAAAAAGTTCGCTATATAGAAAATGCACTTCGCTATAGAGAGGTTATTTTACGAAGAAAATCGTGAAATGTTCAAGGTTCCAGGAAAAAGTTCGCTATATAGAAAAATTCGCAATATAGAGGTTCGACTGTATTTTAAATACTGACCACTATAACCTGTTTTTCAATAAATTACTTTAACTATAGTATTAAAGTTGTAAAATTGAAATTTATTCATTAAGTTCAATATTAGAAGTTATGAATGAAATATGTATAAAAACTAAAACATAAACTTTTAACTCACTTTGTAATCAAATCATAACCAGAAATTAAAATTTTGTAGCTTTTTTTTAAACAGGAATATTAAATTTCAAATTTCCAGGTCAAATTTATATAACCTAATGAAGTTGATTATTAATATATATATATATATATATATATAAGATAAAATGAGATAAGAAATCTTTTTTATAAATAATTAAACATAAAAATTTCTTTTAATCAAAATGGGGCTCGAATACTCAAATAGCTTGTATATGTCTAAAAGAATTTAATTAATTTTCTTATAAGAATTTTATTTTTATACGTACCGCCAGATCTCCACCAAGGACCAAATCCTGTTTTATCAGAAAACAGAAAGAAAAAAAAAACGTTAATTAAAATTATATATGATAAAAAAAGTATTATAACGAAAAGTTTCAATATTAATAGGATGGCAGTCGTGTATTTCCTTAATTGGTCATCTAAAGTTAAATTTTAAATAAAGAAATAAATTACAAACTCAGACACCTTAAAAACTGCGTAACTTAAAATTCTTTCAACCCTAAACTGTATGTTAAGCATAAAATATATGTATATATATAAGAAAATGTATATTAATAGTAGCAATTTTTCATAAAACCAATCAATTATGAATTGCGTACTTTTTTAATAATATCACGCACAAGAACTAAAGAAAATGAATTCTGCCAACAAGTAAGAAAACTTTTACAAACTCTAAAATATGTAATATCCAAGGGGAACAGCATAATTCAGAAAAAGGGCTTCAATACCTGATGAACTGACATAGGCCAATTTGTCGTCTTCGCCCAAGCGTAAGAATCGAAAAACGAATAAAAATATTTTTATGTAATGACTAATGACAGTACCAATTGCTTTGAATTCAAGAGTAAAATCCCAGATTATATGGATACGTGTTATACAAAGTTAAAATTATAACTTTGCTTACTTACCCCAACCAAAATAAGGAAATACAAAACCTGTTTAAAAGCAAAGGAAAAGTCCATTTTTCAAATTAAAGTCTTAAAAGTATTTTTAATACTCTAAAATTTTAACGCATCAAACATGCGCGAGATACCGCCCTTATTAAATTTTGCAAGTACAGCTGAACCTCCTCTTTACACAAACATGTATTTTAAGAATCTATCTATTTTATGACTTTCTTCCCCTGGAACGAAGAATACAAAATAAATGGAAACTGAATCTTTTTTACGTATTTCCCAAGTAACGGACTTTTTGGCGGGATTTAGTGGCATCGTTAAAAAGAAATGTATATCACTTGTCATCAATAATTTTCAAGGAAAAAAAATGAAATATAGCAATTATTTCAACAAATTTAGTATAATGTCATACAGAAAAAAAAACATGAATACGTTAAAATACTCAAACACTTATCTCAATTTCTTACCAAGAAATGCACAAGAAGGAGAATTCGATGAAAAACCGAAAATAATGTAATAAAGAAAGAAACATGAATTGAAAAAATCTAATTTATGCTATAAATAATTGAAGCCCACCCATTCATTTCTCATTTTATTGTATTATATCATATTTATATGAAAGAGAAAAATTTGTACAGAACAAATCTCAAGTAATAAAATTATTTAATTGTCAACTGAAGTTGAAAACCATCAGATTAAAATGCTAAAATAAATATGTTAGTTAAGTACATTTTTCCAATAATGTCTACTTCGATCAATTTTTGGACAAAAAAATCTAAGCATAGAAAACATGGGAAAGAGCGAATTTAAATAAATCATTTCTTAAAGAAGTTTTTTAAAATTCTTTAGTATTTTATTCAATATTCCAAGGATGAGTATACCAAACTACCATTACTTAGTAAAATAATAATGATAAAAAAATAGAAATGAAATAAGTCAGAAAGAACCTAGTTGAGAACACTAAGACTCCTATAATCAATAGCATCCAGTAAAAATTCCACGACTTTAAAAAATCTAATTTGGAAACACTATGAAAACTATGAACAGTTGAATTATTCTTCAGTATTTGATAAAATATTACAAGATAAAATTACCAAACTACCATAATTTATAAAAAAAAAAGTGCGTATGAAATACGTGCCAAAGAATCTAATTTGGAAACAATATACGTCTTGGCAGCAAAAATTAATTATTAACATCTCGTCGAAAATTCTACTACTAACAAACAAATTTAAATAGAAAGCCAGAATATTTTTGGATGCAATACTTCGGAATGATACGAAACTATTTTCCTTAATTTACATTTTATTTACAAACAAAGGAGAGACAGAGAGAGAGAAATTAAACACTCACCTCCCCATCTGTAATCAGCTGTTTATGAAAAATAAAATAAAATGTTATCAAACCATATTGAAAAAGAAAAAAAAAACTTAAAGCAGAACATGAATAAATTTATCAAAAAAAATTCGCTTGATGCAAATGAAACATAAAATTATCATTTCAAAAGTGTTAGTAACAACAACTCGTAATACGTTATGTACATAAAGAGATATCCCCATCTGCTAACATAAATTGCTTAGCAATTTCTAATCCCAAAACTTCCAATATGCATAATAAGATATTAAAGCAAATTTTCAAAAAAACGTTTCATATTATAAAAAAAATTCTTATGGTGAAATAGTGTGTAAGGAAAACACATGAGAATTTATCAAAAGGAAATGGATTTTAAAACAAATGAATTGACATTATATTTTTACGGCTTATGTACTACGTTGCCAGTTAAATTCAAATACGGAGTAAAAGACAAAGAGCACGATAAAAAGACCAAAACTAATTATTCAATTTCTTGAAATAGAGTTTTGCTTAGAATTTAATAAAAGAACGTTGGCACTTGAATTAATATTAAAAAAAATGGAAAAAATACCGAAATTCCATCTTCACTAAGAATCAAACTAAATTAAAAATATATAGAAAAAAACATAAATGTTTTTAATACGCACTGCTACGTTCCATAACAGGTCCGTGCATGTTATTTAAATTTTTATTTTTAAAAATCAAAAGTAAATACTTAACACATGCATGAATACAAATATTACACACATTATATCGTTTTCAAAATGCAAAAGCAACATTTTTTCAATTCGGTAACAATTAAATTTTAAATATTGCGCATGAGTTATAAATTTGAATATTGCATGAGTTGCGTATGTTTCGAAATACGCAACACACTGGCAATGAATAGTACCTCACCGTATCTACAAATACAGAGTCTGTTTTAAGAAGGGCTTAAAAATAAGTTTTATGTAATTAAATTATTTAATACGCGTGTAACTGAGAGCAAGCCATAAATAACACCCATTATTTACTAAGACAATCTTCAGTGCGCTGATGATGATATTCTAAATCCAAAGGTTACTAAACTCAAAAAATGTAACTTTCTTTCGAAT
>BMAV01026031.1:45705-94261 GCA_019973955.1 Trichonephila inaurata madagascariensis | reverse complement strand
GGAAAAGGACATCACAGGAACTCCAACCTCGCAAGCCACCACCCAAATCGATAACACCACACCCAACACCAACCAAATCAAAAAATTCCTCCCCCCTCCAATAATGTTATACTGCACCGACACCATAAGGAACACAATGAAGACAATTAATTCCTCTTTCCCACACCTCCGTAGCAAACTATCAGGCGAGTACATTAAACTCTACACGGACAACTCAGAGCAATATAGAAAACTGGTACACTTCGTCGAACTTAAAAACTTCCAATTCCACGTCATTACCTCTAAAGAAAATAGACCTATCAAGGTAGCAATAAAAGGACTTCCCCGTGATAGCAACACTGAAGACATTCAAAACGATCTACAAGAACAAGGCTTCCCCGACTCTAAATTAACTCAATTAACTGGCAGAATAACTAAGCAAAAACTTCCCGTCTTTATGGTCACCCTCCCCCATAACATTAATAACGCCAAAATTTTCGATCTTAAAACACTTAGCTACCTAACAATAAGAGTTGAAGGACATGAAGGAAAGGGAGTAACGCAATGTTACTCCTGTAATCGATTTAATCATACAGCGGAGAACTGCCATATGGCACCCCGCTGTATTAAATGTAGTCAACCCCACCAGACTAAGGAATGCCCCATACAACGTGTCGACAACCCCTATTGCATAAATTGCCAAGAATACGGTCATATGGCCAATTACTCGAAATGCCCCCTCTTCCCAAAGCCTCGTAAAGGCAAAACAATCAACAATAATTACACCACGGTAGTGGAAAGCATAGTAAGGCCAAACGTCTCCTACGCTCAAGTTACCAACCCACAACCAACAACTAGTAACAAAAACACACACCAGATGGCGACACGCAATGAAGTTCCTGTGATTCCTCAGCAACCTCAAGCCAATCGAAAAATTAATATCCCTCCAGCTACACCTATCACTAATATTCCTGAAAATACCCCTCAATATGCAATAGTCCAAACACTCCAACAAACTATGCAAACTTTAGCAGTACTCACGCAGCGAATTGCTGCACTTAATTTCAATACCCCGCCCCCTCCTCCCAAGAAAAACTTAAAAAATAGAGACGATCGATTGTACGCCCTATTAGAGGCTATCCCCAACAAAGCTTATGATGATTAGTCGAACCTCGATTGGCTTGAAACTTTGCTCTTGGAACGCAAACGGTATATTAAATAAAATTTCTGAGTTTAAAATATTTGTAGAGAAGTACTCTCCCGATCTAATTCTACTTCAGAAAACACATCTGAGACCCTCACACAATTTAAATATTCTGAACTACATCTGCTATCGTAACGATTACACCGGAGATGGACGAGCAAGAGGTGGAACTCTCATTCTCGTTAAACGCAATATCATTCATTATAATATTCCCACCCCTCCCCTTAATCACATCGAAGCCACAGTGGTAGTAATTACCCCTCATAATTTAAACCCTTTCTCCATAACTTCTGTCTACGTCCCCCCTAACTCCGACGAAAGACTTTTCACTCTCGACTTAGAAAATCTTTTACAGACCAACAGCATTTGTGTGATTTTTGGCGATTTTAACGCCACACACAATATGTGGAATTGTCCCAATAATTCAATCAGAGGATGCCAACTTAAAAATTTTGCTGACATTCTCGATCTCAATATTGTCTTCCCCGACACCCCAACCAGGTTCGGGTACAGATCTGCTAACACCATCGACTTCGCTATCTCATAAATAATTTTCACTACCCCTACACAATAAATTCGTTAGCAGAACTCTCTTCTGATCATAACCCCGTTTTACTAAATTTCTCTTTTCTTCCCCCGATTCATCGAGATAATCATAGGGCAGTTACCACCTGTTGGTCTTCATTTAAAAATAATTTAAACTCTATGATTCCTCTATCCAAATTCGCCGTTATTAATAATCCCACTGTGCTAGAAGAGAAAAGATTTTTTCACCTCTGCCGTTCGCTCCGCCCACCACACAGCTTCTAAACCAATAGAAAACAAGAAACACGCCTACACTCCCAACCACATACAACTCATTCGCGACAAGAACAGGGCTATATATAAAAAGCTTTTTCACAATACATTAAACCCAGCACATAAAGCTCAATACTACAGATTACAAGAAAAAGTTAAAAAAGAACTCAAGAAACACACACAACAATCATGGCAAGCTAAACTGGAATCACTCAACACTCGCGACAATAGCCTCTGGCAGTGTCAAAAATTCTTTCGCAAAAAACGCTCTAACATTCCTTCTCTTTCAAGTCCTTTTGAAGTCGCTAATAGCGATGAACAAAAGGCAAATATTCTCGCTTTAACTCTTAAAGAAAACTTCACTGAAAATAAGAGACCTAGTGATGGTAGCCATCCTATTGATAAGGAAATTACTAATACTTTAGAAGATTTTTTCAGCAACCCCCCTTCCATACCTCTCCCCCTACTACCCCTGATGAAATCTATGATTACATCAGGCATTTAAAAAATAACAAAGCCCCTGGTTCTGATCTAATCACTAATAAAATGGTTAAAAATTTTCCCATCAAAATTTTTTACATCCTAACCTACTTAATTAATAAAATTCTCTATTTCAGGCATTTTCCAAATAATTGGAAAATAGCAGTTGTATTTTCCATCAAAAAGCCAAATAAAAAGGCCCACAACCCCTCTAGCTATCGTCCAATCTCCCTCCTAAGCATTTTCAGTAAAATCACCGAATATGTTATCCTAAATAGACTTAAAAACTTTACTAACGACACTAAATTCATCAATCCTAATCAATATGGCTTCACCAGGAATCTCTCTACCTATCACCCACTGCTCGGACTTACTGAAAAAAAATCACTGCTGGATTTCAGAGAGGCAGATCCACGGGAGCTGTCTTTCTCGACATCCAAAAGGCTTTTGACAGGGTCTGGGTCAGTGGGCTCATTTATAAACTTATAATTAACAATTTTCCACCTGCTCTAATTCACCTTATTAATTCTTATCTTGTTAACAGATCCTTTCAAGTACGCGTAAACGATACCCTTTCTAATACCTTCTGTATCAAATATGGGGTACCCCAAGGGTCCCTCTTGGGCCCCCTTTTATTTAACATCTATATCAACGACATCCCTTCTCACCCTCAAACTAGCATTAATATTTACGCCGATGACACTGTCACGCTCGCTACTTACAAAAATCACAAAACTATAACTTTGGCACTTAACAACCACCTATATCTACTTCAAAATTACTTCGACACTTGGAAAATTAAAATTAACGTAGATAAAACGATGGCAGTTCTTTTCACAAAAAGGAAAACACAACCAACACCTCCTACTCTCTATTCCACACAACTCCAGTGGTCTCAGAGCACAAAATACCTTGGATTGATCCTAGATAAAAAACTCACTTGGAAACAACATTTGACACATAAGCGCGATAAATTCCGGAGGGCTCTACGAGCACTTTTCCCCTTAATTGGCCGGAATTCTGATTTAAATATGTACAATAAGTTACTTCTCTACACTGCCGTTTTGCGACCAATAATAACCTATGGTGCGCCTGTGTGGGGCTATGCAGCAGATTCAAATTTAAAAATTCTCGAGATTGCTCAGAACTCGTTAATCAGANACACAAGCGCGATAAATTCCGGAGGGCTCTAAGAGCACTCTTCCCCTAAATTGGCCGGAATTCTGATTTAAATATGTACAATAAGTTACTTCTCTACACTGCCGTTTTGCGACCAATAATAACCTATGGTGCGCCTGTGTGGGGCTATGCAGCAGATTCAAATTTAAAAATTCTCGAGATTGCTCAGAACTCGTTAATCAGAAATATTGTAAAAGCAGATAGGTATACTAGAAACTCCTTAATTTATAACGATATTAAAAGTCCCCCTTTTAAAGCTTATATACAAAAGCTGGCTATTTCCTTTTTCAATAGACTTCCTAATATTGACAACGAAAATGTACAAAAACTCAATAATTACTATCCAGAGCCAGATGTAAAAAGGCCTAGGAGAATTCTCCTAGACTCCTATTATCCCCCCTAACAATTAACTTAGTCACTCTCCGTGTGGTGAGTGACCGTGTACTTTTCTAAATTTCTCGTTAATTTCTTTTTTTATCTCTTAACTTAAATTCCCTTAGAAGATCCCACACAGGATAGCATTCTATACCCCTCCTACTTGTTCAGTTCCAACACATCAGTGCAGCCAATAAGGTGCCTACTCTCCCAGTGCCATGGACCAATCAATAACATCCCACTCATCACACACCAGGACTTTCCCGCCGAAATCCAAGTTACAACCCTTACTGTTCCTATAGCCACGCCTCCTTGCCACGATCCCACAACCAATAAGGAAACTCTTTCCCAGCCAGGCCCATCCACATCAGGCCACATCTACACCTTCGATATGGGATGGAGGAACGCTTCGCGTTCCATTTCCCAGAGACGTCAGCAACGTCCTCCCTCTAGAGAGAACTTTTTCTGATAAAGGAAAAGTCCTGTTCTTTGAAGATCCACTAAAATGATTTCAATTGTCAACATGAGATATCACTAAAGTTCTAGATAACACTACCTTTTTAATACGGTACGATTTCCTTCTGGCCAGAATTACATACTACAATACATTAACATATAAAAAAATCAAAATAAATGAGAAAATCACAACTTATCTATTAGATATATACAAATTACACTTTATCTAGTTAATAACTCAAATCAATAATTCAATCATATTTACTAAGAAGCAATGTTCATATACATCATTTCTTTCAGTAGAATGCTATGAAGAAATAACACTAACATTCTCTAGTTTCAAATTTTAAAGAGATAAATTAATAATACACAAACGCATACTTCATCTGTCTAAATATGATGTACTTAAATTACAAATGTTTTAAATGCAAATGATTCTTCGAATGATTACATAACTCTTTAATACAAGAAAGTTCTCTACTTTATTAATAGCCTATACCACAGAAACTAAATGTTTATACACAAGTATTAGTGAAACCAGTTTATCTTATAATTTCTGTTACCATGAAACATATTACACAACACATCTTAACATATACTCAAAATCCTATTTATGAACTAAAAAACATCAAACACTTTACACATCTTACAGTCTACTCTAGAATCATACTAATGAAATGATTACATCACCATGTTAGAAATATATATATATATTTTTAAATAAGAACATTTTTTTTGAATCAGAAATGTTTCAAGAATCTTTCTGAATCACACAACTATATTAAATATTGAGATATGTGCACAATATTTAGTATTATTATCATAACAAATCACAAATCATAAAAAATGCCTGTATTCAAAAATTGATCATGCCTATAGTATGCTTGTTTAAAAAGATACGAATATCATTTTGATTATTTATGAAAATAGTATAACTAATAAGCAATATTTCTCACAACATGGTGTTTTTTTAAATGCATAAAAATTCTAGCTGTTAATCAGAGAAAACATCAAAATATGAAGATTTTTTTCCCCTCACAAAACTTTCTCAGCAGGTTCACACACATAAATTGATAAGGTTTTATTTTAAAAAAGAAATCTGGATCAGAAACAAATACAAATTATCAGCATCTAAGTTGCACATATTGCTTTAATAAGAGCTACATTTATACGATTCCACTTATGCTTAGTTAATCCTTGATAATGAATATTATTATCAAAATCTCACTTACTTAATTATAAAATTTTAGTATAAACACTTACAAATATATATGTATCCCTGGTCAAACCTTATGACACATATTAATGGAACTAGATTTTTTTTTCAGGCGATTGAATATAATACATTTTATAGAAACCGAAATTAAGTTAAAATTTATGCTCCGCATATAAAAGAAAATAAATAAGCAAAAATTGTTTCGGGTTGAATAATAAATCGTTTCATGAAATCAGGGGCGTATAAAACTGAATTAGTCGACAAATTGTTCTCCAATTGTCTAAAAAATTCTGGACATTCAGAAGTCCATTTAATGCCCCCTTGCTTTGATTTTCTTTTTAACGTTTCTGTCACTGGAGTAACTAAACAAGAAAACATAGGGATGTATTGTCGATAATATTCCACTAATCCCAAAACTTTAACCTGAGTTTTATACCGTGAAATTGAAAAATCTATTATTGCCCTAACCTTCAATGGAGCTGGGGACTGCTTTCCCAATTTTTGAAATAACTCAGAAGTTAAAATACTCATAAGTAAGCCTCCTCTGTCAACCTGGATTTCTCTGGGAGAGACCCATCTAAAAATTTCTAGCAACGTCTCCACAAGGGGTGTGGATGTCGTCTCAGGCACTGTCACTGTCTCATGGCACCTCGGCGACATAGACATGTCAGGTAAAATATGTTTGTCTCTAGTAGGTGCAATAGGAAGGGGTCCTATTGTATCAATATATAAATCATGTCTTACAGGAACTAATTGCATGGATGCTTTTTCCTGGTCACTTGCATCATCATTCAGGTTATTCTCTATTCCACGAATAAAAGGGGCTGATTCTTCACTCCTCAGCTGTGCTTCCATAACCTCACAAGCACTAAGTTTAACCAAATTCCTCAGTTGTGCTTCCATAACCTCACAAGCACTAAGTTTAACCATATTCCCACTGTCCGTGCCCTCTCCTGTAAACGAAGGCCCAAAATCCTCCCCATTTTCAACTACACATTCTCCCAACCTAAATTGATTATCGTCATTTTCTAGGTGTGTGCTCTTTCCTGTTTCTTTTCTTTGTTGTCTGTGAGTCTGAATTTCATTCCCTATTTCCGGTCTTGGTAGACCACTCTGTTCTAAATCCGGTTCCAGGAGTTCAATTGTTTAATCCTCCAAAAAATATTTTTCCCGATCCAAATGTCCCGGACTAACAATTTGCTTTGAGACCACGTGTATTGGCTCACACTCAATTTTTCTTTCTGAGGTTTGCAGACAAGTCATAGTATCATCATGAATATGTTTTTCAAACCCTTGCTCACCTGTAAACATTTCTGGTGCAGCACATTTCTCAAAACCTATATCTAATGAGGCTCCTGTTTCTCTAAGGACAGGCATCACACACAACCCCCTTCTCCTTACTTCTAATAGTACATGGATCCAGTTAAATGTTTTCGGACTTACTGTTTACTTTATTTATATTACTGGAGCTATGTTTCTTTAATTTAAAAAGTGTTTCTAATTCATAAGTGCTTAAAATATATCTTTTATTTAAATCAAAATATTTGCTGACACGTGAAGTGCTAGTTTTTAACCTTTTCTCAATTATCATATTTAACATTTCTCTAACGAATTTTTCTTCGTAATTTAGGTTATTTACAATAAGATTTTTAAGGTTTATAATTTTTAAATCATCAGTTACTTTTTCACCCAATTGTTTTTCAATATATCTTAGTTCTGCTATTCAACCTTTTCCTAAATAAGCCATTTTTAGCCAAGAAGTTTTTACAATAAAAATATTTCAACTCCACAATTAAAATGAAATATCACTTATACACTTTTTCTAAGAAAATAACAATAGAATTGTAAAATTCAAAATTGGTAATCATTAAAAAATAATTTTAAGCAAATGTATGCCTATACTTAATCATTAATAGCAAAACTCCAATACGTATTTGATAACCTAATAATATTTGTAACACATACACACTATTTATAGATATAAAAATAAATTTAGCAAATGCTATAAGAGGATTTTTGCAATGAAAAAAACTAATTTTCATAAAAAACAATAAATTGCCAAGTATCAAAAGTCAAGTATAAAACAAAACCTTCTATTTTTCATACAAAATAATTTAAAATAAATATTTAATAATCATTTTTTAATAAGAATTATTTCTTGCGAAATGCTTATAGAATTTTATGAAACCTTTCTACTAGTAACTTACGCAGTTTTAAAAAAACACACCGGAAATGCAATGACTAAAATACACAGTATTACATAATCATGCTAGTCACACAAAAAATATATATATGCTTCACTAAACAATTTCCACTAACACAGGATGCGACTCATGCAAATTAAAATATATATATATATATTAAAATAGAAAATTTGCTTCCCTAAATTATATGCTTATAAATAGAGAACCAATTACAACAGCATTAAAAGAATTAAATCTCAATACATAGGATATATGTAATGCAGTTTAGTCACCAAAATTTAAGACTTAAAAATACAAAAAAAATGCACTAGTGATTTAAATAATTTGGCCAGATAGAAAAGGAAATCGTACCAGACATATATTTTTGTAGATCCACACTACGTAGTTACGGAAAGGATTTCCACAGCAGAAAAAAAAACAAATAAGATAGAAGGCCTTTTCGTTTCCGGGTGGCGCTTCTAAGACTAGTTTGATCTGATAACTTCTTTCCTCTTGCAGGAATTCTTTGTTGACGGGGCAGCGTTTTTCTTAAGACCGGAATGATCTAAATACTTTTTCTTATGACCAGAATTGTCATTTACCGGAGTGGCACTTGTTTCAAGACCAGGGTGGTCTAAATACTTTTTCTTATGACCAGAATTGTCGTTTGCAGTGCTGGCACTTGTTTCAAGACCAAGGTGATTAAAATACTTTTCGATGGACGGGGTGGCACTTATTTTAAGACCAGGGTGATCTATCATTTTTCTATGAGCAGAACTTCTTACGTGCAGGGACAGCTCGTTGATATCTTCTAGGATGGAGTGATTTTTCTATACTCAATCTTCATGCATCCATTATATCTCTAGCCAAAAATTACATAAGAGTAATTATTTATCTCCGTCGATGCCTCCATTAAATAGTCTGTAGCGTATTGGATACGAAAACTCACAGTCAGGCTAGAGATATAAATATATACATTTACATGAACATCTAAAAAAACCATCTTACATACAGAGCACGTTTCTGCCTTCTGCTTCCACCCGGGACCCTCAAAACCGATCCTCGCGCATGTCCTTTTCTCGACCAGTATCTTGGAACGTAGGGGTGAGTGGATTCTGGGATACCCTTCTCCCCTACTATCTCAGGTAGTAACACCATTCGCTTCTGGTCTCTGACGTCATCAACTGGTGCCGGAACAACACTCGCCACAATTATTTTCTTGATTTGTAAAAAATATTATGTTAAAGTACAGAGAAATGTGTGATATGTTTTATAATAGCTTTTAGTAATTACTTTAATTACTGACAACTGAAATTTATGTTAAAGCACCTAATTCAGTTGCTTTTCTTGTTGATGTTATCTTTCTGACGGTGTTGGATCGAGGTCCGCGAAATACATCACCTCAAAGTGATAGATCAGCGATACTCAACCATCGGCCCACCGAACCTTTTTTAAGCGGCCCGGTCATGACCCATTGCTCTGAGAAATGCTTTTATTTAAGACAAAATATTAAAAATTTTGCTGGAAATTTTGTTACAAGAATTCAAATGTATCTATTTTGCTTTTTTGTTGTCGATGTCACCCGGCTGTGAATTTATATTCTTTTTTTTTCTATTTGTAACATTTACGGTTAGTGATAACAGACAACAGTGGGTTAGCGACAATTTTATGGGTAAAACTAATTTTATGTGAACAAACTTTCATACCTTGCAAACGAAAAATATTCGAATGATTTGGAGGTTGACTGTTTTGTAGTGAAAAACAAACATGGATCAGTTCTTGTTTGATTTGTCACGAAAGTGCTGTATTTAAAAAATACCAACAAACAGGAAATATTTAATGACATTTCCTCTTTCAAGAGTTAATAAATATGCTTTATTGAATATTTTTTGTAACAGCAACAAGCTGTTTCATCAGTGGTAATGACACAGTAGTAACAAAGGCATCCTAAGAAGTTTGTTATGTTACTGATAATCATATGAAACCGTTTACTGTCTGTAGAAATTGTGAAAGAGTGTTTCTTAAATACTTTTAATTTAGTGTTAGTGACAAAAATAAAAAATTTAAAAAAATGTTTTTAAAGAAAAACAGGAGTTATAATATTTTGATCAATTTTCCAATGTTATTTTGGTCTTAAGCATTTTGTATCCCCCCCCCGTTCAATCTCATGTTTCGGCCCGAGTGAAACCGGAATGAAAACCGAAACTAGACCGAAAAAAAATATGGATTTATTTCAGTTCGATATATTTTCAGTTATTTGTTACTGTAGCCAATTTATCAATATTTTCTAATTTAAAGTCAACTATGAAATAATCATCATTACATGTACATTGTTTCTCGATTTGCTGTTTTAATCTTCAACAGTACTTTTCTGTTTCAGTTTCTCGGTCCAAACTACTTGTACAAAGCAGATTTAATTCTATGGACTAAATTCATGACGGCCAGATGATAAAGGCAATCCCGTGTTTCCCATTGATTAAAAATTGACATACTAGTTGTTCAACTAGTAAAGTTTAGATACCATTTAAAATTTGATGATTGGATAAAGAGTTCACGTGTTAAAAAATTCTTCAAAAAGTTTTCAAAATTAAAAAAAAATACATCATACGAATACTTTTAAATTAAGTTCATTTTGCTTAACTATGTGCATTATTATATCGTTGACAAATATGTACTTTCTAAAAGAAAGTTTCTGCAAAAAGAAAAAGTAGGCAACAGTGAAGCACATGAACTAATTGGCTGGATGCGCGTGATTACATTATATTTATGACATAATTATGACGTCGCATTAATTTATGAACTGATTGGCTGAAAGCACGTGATTCAGTTATCATGGGACTAATGACGTCACATGAATTTAGTCCATTGAATTAACTAGATGATTTATAAAATAAGAATATACATAAAATAAAATGATTCATTTGGAACTGAACCGAAAACCGTTATTTTAGTCAGAAGGAAAACCTGAACGAAAAAAATTACGGCTTGAAGCCCAGGTTTGAACCATAGCTATTAAATAATACTTTACAGGGTTCTCAAAGTTGCATTCATTTTATGGCATTTGGAATGATTCATGAATTTTGATACAATGACAATAAACCATTTTGTAATTTTGTTGGAATAAAAACTTCTAAATAGCATCAGTACCATAGAACAGTTTTTTTGCTTAGATACGCTTTTAATGTATCTTGCATTGAATGAAAATTTTTAAGAAAAATATCATCAGTTAAGCTCTTTAAATAAATAACTGTAATTCTTTAAATAAATAACTCACTGTTCAAAACAGATTTTAATACTAATAATCACTAAGATTGATTTGAAGAGCAAATCAAATGCTATGTTTTATACACATTTTGTTGTTGGTGGTATTATACACAGATGTTATTTCCTATTAAAACAAATAAAGGATTTTTGATAATTATTTATAACAAAACCATTTAATTTCGCTTGAAATTTATTCCTTAAAATGTTTGCTATTGGAAGAATTTTATTATTATTTTTTTATTTTATCTTACTTTCAAAATTTCTAAAGTCGACTTGAGTTTCAAAAAGAAAGAGAGCTATTAACCTATAAATATAATTAAGATTCCATATTATTTATAATAATAAAACTGACTATCATTATCATTTCCATTACTTCAATAATTTCTTTGACCTCATCTCAACTAATCTAGAAAAGAAAGACAACTGTTTTTCCTGTTTATTTATATATTACGAAAACAATTGCATTTCAAATTTAGTTCATTTTAAATTCTCATCATTTTATCTTCGAAATTAATATCAAAAAATATTTAAATAGATAAATGCCTCTTCTATTTCTGAACCTAAGTAGCTTCTGTTCCTTCAATATTTTATCAAAATGACTTAATACTTCTGTTCTTTAAAAAGCCATCGATTTTTCAAGTATACTTTATGACAAATAATTAAGAATATAAGGGATGTTTTAGAGCAAACCACGTCAAAATTCGACGAACATTACGCTCTGTATAATAAAAAAAAACGTAAATGTTAATAGTCACTTGCTTATTAAATACATTACAAACTATCAACTTAAAAACGATTCAGATCTATTTAGTACTGTGCCATATAATATGGAGAAAGTTCAATTTTTAGGCTCAAAAGCGCATGAATATACCAGACTGTAAATTTATAAATCGCGGCAAAAAGTTATCAGATGGAGGATGTATATGTGGGAAAAATCACGAACAGATAAATTTACCGACACATTTACGACCTGCTACAGAAATATTATTTAACAATGCTCCACAGATGATATAGGAAAGGCCATATGGGCTTTTTATTGCCATTGTCCTTCAACAGATGAAAAATGGAGACCTTTAGAAGGCAAATGAAGGCACTTCTGCCCTTTAGGTTTCACTTCGTGGCATAATTACCACAGGACAAAATGAAGTGAAAACATTTCTTACAAACATAAAATGTTTGTGCTTTTCTCTGTTATAGAGGCAATCAAATCCAAATTTACAGAGTTCTCTTCATATAAGCTTTCAAGGTGTTTTAATGTAAAAAAGAACACTCAAAACTCAAACGAGTCTTTCAATTTTACTGTTTTGAAGTGCTGCTTCAAATCGTTTGGATCGTCCAAAGAAATAATTGAAATTGCTATAAATGGTACAGCAAAGGTATAGAAATAATGAAGTCTTTGGTTCCCTATTTATTTTGAAATCTCTGGATTGTAAACGTAGCATTTCTGTCTGACAATGTACGAATAAATGAAGCCGAAATAAAGTACATTAAATACTGTCGGGTATAAAAGGGGAAAATTTCTCTTGACTTTTGTAGAAAGAAAGGCCTAATGAGATGGACACTGTAGTCTAGTGGTAAAAGTCACGGACTCGCGGCTGGCGCAATGAGTTGGAGACTTGTGCTGCTGAAGAACCTCCGTGTAGAGGGGATTGTTTGCGTTAAATCTGTCGAGGTTCAAACGATCTCTCCTTGGTGTAGTGTAACTCAAGGGGATGCTAACTCAGGTGTCATGTTTGTCACTTGATCATGGTTTAATATAACGTGTTCCGTCGCCCTCGCGTAACTTTGTAGCGCCCCGTTAATGGGACTCTCCCTCAGCAGAAAAAGATTGGCTTTCAGTATGGCGGGATTGGAAGGGTGAGGAGATTTTATTTTTAACCAAGGAATGGGACAATCAGTTCGGATGTGTACTGTAGGCAAATGGATTGTTTGAGCTAAGTCATCAACCAGAACATCATTGTGAAGAATTAGCGTTCCATCATGACAACACGAGATCACGCGCATTTTTGACGACCCATCAAAATTATTATAGCTAGATGAAATATACCATAAACATACCTTCCTGACCTAGTGCCTGTTGCTGCGGTACCGAGTGGTATAGGTATTGGATCATAGTTGGTCGTCACGAGTACAAGCCCAGTACCATATTAAAGTTTCGCCGTGTAGGACAGCGATGCACGCTAATCTGTCAAGAGCTCAGACGTCCTCCCGTTTGTGTGGTGTGGTAGTTAGGAGAGGAGGTGCAAGCACAGGTGTCGGCCACGTTACTTGAACATGGTTCAAAATAACGTGGTCCGTCGCCAAAAGCCCTCGTGTAGCTGAACAGTGCGACATTAATATTCCCTCACTCACTCACCTAGTGCCGTCAGATTTCTCCACTTGTGTTGCTCTCTTCAAAAAACTCCTTGTGTAAAAAAAACAAATCCAGATGAGGCTGAAATTAGTACCTTGTTCAATTATACGTAAATAAAGACAGTGTCTATCGCGAACGGAAAATTATGAAGGACAGGAGAAAATGACAACAAGTCATCAAAGGGGAATATATATTAATATATTATTGATTGATCTTTGACTTTTATATAAGCATGGATTTGAAAAATATAGAAAATAACCGCAATGACTCTTTACTCAACTCAATATATTGTCATGTCGTAGTTTTTTCTTTTTGTAGAAAACCATCCCGTTGTCCTTGGTTTTTGATTTAAATTATTTGCTAACGGCGAAATGTTTCAAAATTTTTGGTATATACTGTCATACCTGCTTTTGTACTGTTAAGTCTTCCACGACACTTCATGCTTTGACACATTCGTTCTCTGTGAAATAAAATAATAGCTATGTTTATTTGCTTCTGTACTTCTTAAATAAATCCTTGTTCCTTTTTTCATGAGGGAAAGAAGAGGAAGAGAATAAGGAAAATGAAATTTTACATATAAAAACACCAGGACGGGTTGATGGCAAGAAAGTAAGAAAAAAT
Organism: Trichonephila inaurata madagascariensis; assembly: GCA_019973955.1. Taxonomy (NCBI): domain Eukaryota; kingdom Metazoa; phylum Arthropoda; class Arachnida; order Araneae; family Nephilidae; genus Trichonephila; species Trichonephila inaurata. The sequence continues at coordinate 80,153 of BMAV01026031.1, read as the reverse complement.
ATCTCACAGAGAAGAGAAAATAAACCCATCCACCCTTGGAAGTGCTGATATTGAAAGGGAAAAGGGAACGTCGGACCATGCAGCTAGTCACTATATTAAAACTTACTTGTGATTTTTAAAGCAATGTGTGTATTTTTCACAATTCCTACTATTAGCTCACACTCTCTATATATTTATTTATCTTAGTGGAATTTTCAATCGTTAATAAAATACATTTTAAAAACTCCATTGAGCTGAAATTTTATATACATGATTATTTTGGGTGACAATACAGTATAATTTAATTATAATTAATAAAAATTAAATGATTAAAACAAATTATTCCAAGAAATAAAAAAACAGCCACGTTGTCATCAGTTTTGGCGACTTAGCGACCATTTTGGCGACTTATGTCAAAACTTGAAAAGGTTTTTTTTTCTCACATTTTACAGCGCTCATTTGAGAACATATTTTCTATACAATATTATTTTGGGTAAAAATAAGATAATGTAATTATAATTAATTAAAACTAAATATTTAAAAAATTATAGATACAGCCACGTTGGTTTCATTTTAGCGACTTGGAAAGATTTTTTTGTCACCTTTTAAAGCATTCAGTTGAACTGAAATTGTATATACACGATTGTTTTGGATGATAATATGATATTTTAATGAAAATTAATAAAAATTAATTATTACTTAATGTTGTGATTCTGTTATATATATACATATTTATATTAATTGTAACTATTTAATAAAAAGTTGCTAAAATAAATTTTTTCTTTGTTGATCTAAGTAGGAATTTATTCAATTTTTTTTTATATTACTTGTTTTTCAACAATTTATCTGTATCACAAAAGAATTATCCTAATATTTAGTACCTTAGGTTACGTTTCTTCCATGGTTCCTTCAAGTTTCGTTTTGTAATATTGAAATAGATTTAAAATATGAGTTGATCTATAAAATTTAAGTAATATTAAATTATAGCAACTGATTTAAAGCATCAATACACTATATTATGTAGTTGTGGATTTTCAGTTTTACTTTCTAAATTCTGGAGGATGTATAATCGGCTTAAATATACATTTAAATATTGAAAAAATTTACATTCAAGTAGGGATGATTAACTTCAGCACATCTTTATTACGGAAATGTATAATGTGCTTATATAATTTTACACTCGCGGAAAAAAAAAAAGAAAAAAAAAAAAAAAGATTTGAAAAGTTTGAAAATTTTTTTTTGCATCAATAAGAATTTTATCGGAATTAGAAATCTAATTTCTTTGACCTTATAATTAGAATGCATAAATTACAAACGAAAAGAAGCAAAATTTAAAACTGTCTTAAAATGCAAAAAGAAAAAGATGAATAAACGTGAATGTTTTGCAAAAAAAAGAAAAATATTAATTGCAGATTTGTGCTATTCATATTAAAAGTTTGCAAATCTCAATGTTTGAAATATAAAAAATAATTTCATGTAATTTTTACATTGAAAACAAATTCAAACATACAAGAAATTATATATTAAAACTCATTTCTCTTTCTTTTTCATCTGTTTCTTCTTTTATTTTTTTTATGCGTAGATATAAGTAGAAACGTAAGCGCATACACACAAAAATAACTTCCTTTTTATATTCCATCAAATGATTGAGGTTTTCTCCAGAAAATAGATGCCTTTTTCACCAAATAGACACTCTAACTTTTGTCCACAAATTGGCTTTTAAGAACTTCCCTTCGGTGCTTAAATCTCTGGAGCGATAAGCCACACATTTAGAGATCGATCGAGTTCTGAGACTACTTTTAGTCATCGAGGTGCTATTGAAGTTCAATTCCCGTGGAAGTTGGTTTAATGACCGCCTATCCGTTGCCATTTCCTGATGGATAAATCAGAAAAGAGCACAAGACTTTTCTGTTATTGTGTTTCTCCTCCCCCTTCTGTGGTAGAATCTGTTATTTTTCTTCAAGAGTTTTATTAAAAATCTTCAGTAATTTCTAAAATATTTTTTTGAGGTGATAACTTCTATAAGCGCGTTTTTCTAGAGAGTGAACTTGAATGAAAGTCACGCTTGGGTTTGTAAAGCTCATTCGGTCTTTTTTTTTTTGTCTTTAGTTGTGCTCGTACAAGGTCGTCCGTAACATAAACTCCCCTAAAAAGAAAAGGAGGGATGTTCCCCCCTCCACCCGCCACTTTAAAACGACATGAAACGTGGTAGTTTGACCCCTAGCAATACGCCGTAAACGTAAAGTTCCTAGCTTCGATCTAAGTGGCGCCCCCCTCCCTCCCAACCTCTTTCTACAAAATTGAATGCGGTATTTTTTCTAATCCTAGTTGCAGCATGAAAAGGAAACGTAATACTTTTAAAAAATAGACTTAGAGAGAGATAGAAGTATCCTCCACTAAAATTAAACATAGAATGAAGAAAAGGAACACATTTTTATAGAACTAAGGAAATAGTATAATTATCATTAGCAATATTGCAGTGAATTTAAGAATGAAAATTTATTTTTTTAAGCGAGTCAGATTAGCAATGAACAAATAGTTCCATTAATCACATTACTTACATATACTTTGAATTTAAAAAGATAATTAAAACAATTAAAAATTTAAAATAACAAATTAAGTATGCAGGTATTAAGAAAAAGTTACATTAAATAATTTAAATACAAGAAAACAAAATATTATTAAGAAGACTTACCTTGCAACAGCACCGGATATATTTGCAGAAAACTACCATTCAATGACAAAAGAGCTAGTATAAGCTAAAGATTATGTGATATTAATCTTCTGATTATAAATCCCTTTTTAAAGGTATTGACCTAGATTCCTCATCCCAATTAACTACATGTCTTACTATCCCTTTGCTTAAATTAGTTCATGGATAGAATTGAATTGATTAATTCATGAATAGATTGAATCAAAATTCACAAAGCCGGATCGGGTCTTTTAAACAATTTATCTGATTTTAAGTGGGAATTTTAAAGTAGATTTTTCAAAAGACAAATCAAAACTTTTAGTTGATATTTTAAAATCAAAATTCCATTTAATTTTGTCAAATGATCCAAATGAAAGCACGAGGAAGTACGGAACAGCAGTTGACGGAGTTGTTTTTTTATAGATATTTAAATAAAATTTTGAATCTAAAGTATTTATAACCTATTTCAACTACCATAAATCTATTGTTTTCTTGTTAGAATACAATTAATTCACAAATATGATTGTACAATTCTCACAAAAATATTACTTTATGAGTACAGACATATGAATAAATAATTTTATAGAACAATACTAATATCCACTTGTTTTTTATTCACCGAACTAATTCCTGAAATAAAATTACAAAATTTGAAGTTATCACTTCTACCGTGTGGTCATAAGCACACAAACTATTTTTTCAGATTTATTCATATAATTAAGTGTGTACTGTAAATATGATTTTTAACTAATTTATAATAATAATGAAATCAACATTTTTCTTTAATTTTTACTTGTGCTTGTTAAAGGTGTATTGTATGCTTAAACTGTCTAGAACAGTGGCGCACACAAGGGAGGTGTCCTAAGGGTTCGGATACCCCTCAAAGCCCTTGATTTTTTTTCCTATTGATTATAATTCTAAGTATATAGTATAAGTAAAATTTAATTAAATATTTGTTATTAATGATTAATTCTATTCATTAATGCTAATTATTTATTCAATAATTATTTTTTTACTGTTTTTTGTTCCCCAAAATCTACAAAATCAAAAGGAGTATGTTATGAGAATGATGGACTTTCGACTGTGAACCCCCCCCCCCCTTGAAAAATTCCTGTGTGCGCTACTGGTCTAGAGTATATAAATTATAAAAGAATGGGGGGGGTTGTAAAATAACTAGATTAATATTCATTACATTTGTTAAAGGATATTTTCTTTTTAAAAAAAACCTCATTAAATTATGGTTTATCATATATTATAATGATGATAATGATGATGTCGTATCCATGACGGGACCCAATCAAATAGTACCATGGGCCTCGATGACTGTTCTGGCAATTTCTTCAATATTGTCTACATAGAGATGTGTGGACGAAAAGAGAACCCCTAATTTTTGTAGAGCAGCAAGAATAGCTGGACAGTCAAAAATATGAGCAGGTGTCTCAGCTCTTTATCTCTATCCTTTTTAGTACATCTGATGCAAATGTATCCTCTCTGAATAAACACGCTCTTATTATATTATTAAAGATCATTGCAGGAAATTTTCATTGCATGCCTACTAATTCTAAATCTAATGATATGTATTCGATTTGTACTTCATACAAGTAATCAAAAAAGAAGGATTATTCAAATTATTTAAAAATAAAGGATATATTACAGATTAAACGAACTGTTTCGTGTGTGTGTGTGTGATTTTACGTTTGTTAGAAATAAAAATCGCTTAAGATAACAGGGAAAACTCTCAAAAACTGAGAGTTTGAAATTTAATCGTTTAATGGAAATATTAGTTTATGAAATATTTTAAGTATAAAAAATCGAAAATTATATATATAAAGCCAGATGAATGCAAAATCAAAATCAAATGTTACTTTATAATTCTGTAGTCGCGGTGAAACTTTTTAAAACGCAAGTATTTTTAAAAACAAGAGAGATAGAAATTGTTTGTATATTAAAACAAATGCGTCCCTTACAATCACTAATTTCAAGCAGGACTGAACATTTACATCCATTAAAATTGCTATTGCTTTTATATTTTAGTCCTTGTTTCACTATTTAAATTTGTAAAGCAAAACGTAACGTTAATTTGATCACATTTAGAGATATAAAGGTATTTTTAAGCAGATAACTATGTACTAATTTTTAATAGTGTATGTAAATAAAAATACTAACTGAAAAAAAAATTAAGATCAAATTAGTATTCCAGAACTATTAAATTCTAATTTTTTTGTTCGCACGTGATCTGGACACTCTTTAAAAAAAATAATAAAATTGTATTTATTAAGTGAATAAATTTTCTTTATACAAGTAGGAAGAAACAAGGTAATGTTTACAAACATTTTTAATTTTAACCATATTATATGTATGGAAAACCTTTCACTTTCCCTTGTGCAATTAAAGATTCATTTCTTACCTATATAATCCTTTTTCTAAAATATGTGAAGGAAGAAAAATTATGTATTAGCTTATTTTCAGTAAATAATTGTTTAATGTCTTCTGTATTTTATTTAAAATTGTCAAAAAAATGGAAATTTAATTATTGTTTTTATATTGACAAACTTTAACTAGAACATGTTTTCTTTTGTTGAAGTTTTTGTTTAAGAACATAGAGAAATTAAATGCCCAACACACAAACTATTTTAACTCAATTACTTTTCATTGAAAAATTAAATGTTTATGTATGAAATGCTTCAAATTAAACTTCATTTTTAAAAATATTGAGCATTTTCAACTGCCGCATTAGCAAAGGAATTTGATAATTGTAATTCCAGATATGTCGGATATAATATCAATAAAATAATCAAATCATTTTAACAGCAAAGAATTAATATCATTTAAATAAAATGGTTTGGTTGTCATCTATTTACCATACATTAGAATAGGAAAATAAACATTCGCAAATATATATTAGACTAATTTTCAAATTCTAAGACATTTTTTAATATAATTTTGATTTAAGCAACAAGTTTTAATTAGTCATTGTTTTCATTTTATCACTTTTAATTATGATACACATTCATTTGTCAGAAAATAAAGAAACTGTATGTTTTACATGCATTGAAAGGAAAAGATTTTCATACACATTCTGTGTTTTACACAATATATATATATTAACACTAGAATGTCAGGGACTTCGATTATTCTTAAACGTCCACCGGTGTTGTTTCGAGAAGGCTGTGACATAAAATATATAAAATAATAATGTAGTAATGTAATAACTAAATAATTACAGGACTAGTGTTCGACAGAATTTAGTTTTAAGACCTTTTAATATTATTTCATGTAATTATCATATATTATGACTCTTTATATCATAAGAATCTGAAGTTGATATTATGCTTCACAGAGCTTGATGGACAACTGGTTTGTAGCAAAACATTTCGAATCGCAAGGAACATTACTGTTATGCGGTATCCATTTTGTGCCATCCCTAGCGAAATATACATCAGGATTTACTGGAATATTATCAATTTCCTCTGCACCTATTTTAGATATTTCGCAGTCCATTTCCCTCAATCTTATGTCTTCATCGGAATCTAAATTATAACAAGACAGCTCACAGCTCAGAACCATCCGATTCATTCTCAGAAAGCTCTTGCAACAAATAGCAATTTCCTCATGACTTGGACCTTTTCTGTGAGTCACCGTACCAGGGTGTCTGCTCTGCACAAGGTTGGAGATCGATTTTCCAACCTTGTGCAGAGTGATTCTTTTATGGGCGGATAAGCAAATGCTATGTAACGAAACACTTCGACACAGCTATTTTAGTGTAATTGACTCATTTCTGCTGTGAGCACTGCACTAAAGGTCAAATAAATGTGCAATATTAATTCCAGAAATTTGTTTTACTAATCGTATCTACTTAGTGAACTATATTTTGCTGAACAAAGGCTATTTGTAATGTTAAATTGCCATGGTGTCGAAACGACACAAGCGTTTCTAACCAGTGAACGTTCTATATATATTTAAGTGTAAAATCTCTCCCAATTAACCTATGACCACTTATTTTTTTCTGCGTAATCACTATGAAAATTGATTAAAAGTCACGAAAAAGTTTCAAATTTTCTGCAAAAAAACGGAAAGGAGAACAAACTAAACACGCTCCGGTGTCCTATCGACACTGACGGACATTCTAGTGTTAAACATTATTTAATAATTGTTCTTATATAGTTTATATGCATTAAATATTTTGTTTTATATATTTCTGTTATTTTACAAGTATAATCATTGCTTTTTTTTCAAATTCTGTTTTATTCCCTTTTTGCATTTAAATATTCTTTATTATGCAGTGCAAATGTCTGGAGCTATTTTGCCTAAAAAATTAGGGAAAACATTCAAGCAGGATTTAAAACATAATACTAAATTTATCATTGTTGGATAAACCTTATTATTCTGACCCCTTCCTTTCATAAATCGTTTATTGTAGAATTATTAATCGTTTATTCTTTGTAGAAATCTCTGTAATCCCAAATGAGAGTTATAATTTGAACATTTATCCCATTCACACACACAAGGGTTCTATATCACATTAAAGGGCGAATTTCGTATTGTACTAAACGCTTTGAATTCTATTTGATTTGAAATACTATTCAGACGTGCTTACGTTCATATTACGTCATCACATATAAGCACGTATAGAAATTGAATGAATATATCTGACATTTGTCTCAAACAAAGATAAAGTGGAAGGCTTTATTTCACAAAAATAAGGTTTTCAAATTCCTCTTAAAAATTTTGGTATTTACGTATTATCGCAACCTATCGGTGACATAAAATGAAACGAAGCATATGGTTGCCAATTTACGCATACGACACTAGGAAATCAAGGTTGCCATCTTGGCGAATTATTAATAGAGGTGGCGATTGTTGTGATAATACGTAAGTACCAGATTTTTTTTGAATACTTAAAAATATTTTTTATCAGATAATTTGAATATAATGAAATTATTTTCTATTCTGCAGTTTATTTATTTGTTTTGGCGAGACACATGTGTTTTTGCTAAATAGTGATCATTGTTTCGAGATTTTTGATCGGTGAACCTTAAACGCTGCTCACACTTTCATAAATTACCAGATGTAATTACGCTAACTGATTTGTATACATTTGTTTATGCTTAAATTTGGAAACTGGAAGAAGAACCTTGAACAATCTGGAAAGTCAAAGATTTTAGAAAGGTTGCTAACTAAATTTGTGTGGTGAAGCGTCAATGCAAGGAGGCTATAGAAGTTTTGATTTACATCTATTATGTCAGAGATTTTGAAATCAATATTAATGTTAGAATTTCCAATAAAGTTATCTTACTTAATCTATATACGTATAAGACGCATTTGTTGTCTGTCTGTCAGATCCAGACAACCAAATAACGTGAAATTTGGTACACGCCCACAAAATTACGTGGAGAAGGTTCTTAAACAGGTTTCGTTCCATCCCAACTTCACTCTGGCCTCCTTCAGCTAAAAGTAGTACTCGATGTGCCTGTCTGAGCCGTGTGATAATGAACCAAAAAAAGAAAAAAAATGAAATCATGCAAGTTGATCATTGAGAGTGATTTTGAATGTTTCTGTGGTGATAAGATGATGAGGATGTAAGTAAAAGTGATGATCATACATGTGTAGGGTGGGACAGGGGGGACGGTGGTAAAACCCCCACCCCTTTCCTCCCTCCAGACCCATGTTTGTAGGATGGACCTCACCTCCAGCAGTCACCTTACATGAGGAAAGTTTCATAAACAGGTTTCGTTCCATCCCAACCTCACTCTGGCCTCCTCCAGCCAAAAGTAGTGCTCCATGTACCTGTTTTGAGCAGTGGGTAAATTTTAGAGAAAACTTTACTAAACAAAAGCGGTAAGTAAACGCAACACTTCTTTGTTATATTTACTTTACTGCAAGCAAGTACTGCAACAAATATCACATTACTTACTACATTATTACATTCCACTCTTTCATTCATAGGAATGCATTGTCATCTCTTGCCACAGTCATGCCTAAGAGAAAAAGGGGGAATCTGGACAGGAAAACAGTCAAGTCAAAAGCAGTAGAACATACACATGCAGCAGAAGCTCCTTATGAAAAAAGAACAAGACTCCAGGCAGATCAGGTCCGCCACAGTCTTGCGAGAGCAGCTGAAATTCCAGAACAATATCAAGTGCGACTCCAATCACAACAAGTTCAACAGAATGCATCCAGAGCAGCTGAAACACCTGAGCAAAAGCAATCACGTCTCCATGAAGATCAGGTCCACCACAGAGTTTCCAGAGCAGCTGAAACACCTATTCAACATATGGTACGTCTTCTTGGCTTAAGAAAACAGAAATGTTGCCATCACTTTGAAATGGAAAGCCCAAATGCCTGATGGTTTCATGTACAACCCAAGATATGACTATGAAAGCAACAATCTTCTTGACATTGGCAGAATGTCAAATGTTTGTCTAAAGTGTAGCCCCCTTAGGGGGCGGGGGTCGGTTCATGAAACAGGATCTGTATCTCAGTAATGTTAAAAATAGGTATTTTTAAGGAACATTTATAAACATTCTATTGAATAAAAATTTCCAATCTTTTTACTGAATATTCTTTGCACCATAACACATACTTTAATCAGAGCTTTTATGGATAGGAGATGTCTAGTTATTTTTTAAAAAAATTATTTTTTGCACATATTTTTTTTCAAAAACAGTGAAATCTCATTATGTTAAATGCTATAAATTAAGTCAGAATACTTTTTAAAAAAAATCCCTTGATTAAAGGATGTATTAGAGTGTAATTATTAAATATGCAAAGTTATAAGCTGTTAAATGCAGTAGTTTAGGAAAAAATGTTCCTTATATAGTAAAAATGTTAGTTTTGAGAAAAATGGATTTTAGTAAAAAACTTACTTGTAATTTAATGCATACCAGCTCCATAGCTTGGGTTTTTTCTTTCTTCTGCTAAAGTATCCTCTAATATACATTTCTTATGCTTTTTTCACCCCTGCTTCTTTAGAATTTTGTAAAATGTCATAATTTGCTTTTCGTAGTCTCTCCCGATCGACTGTTTCCATTGCTCGAGCTGTGTAAAAACCTGGAAATATACCAAATGTTCCAAGAACATGACATTTAGTGATATTACCTTGATTGTAGGAAGCAATAGCTTCCAGTATTCCAGTTTTTAATGTGCCCAATTGCACAAAAATGTTTTTCGGTATCCGTTACCCTATTATGCAATTTACACTTTCGTTACAGTTTTGTGTCTTACCATGTAAGCTTTTGGCAAGGAGGTTGGGAGTTGATAATTCCCTGTACACATTTCTGATACAATGGAGCACTTTTGATGGCAAGATGTTCTTGTGTTTATATTCTCCACCTGTTGTAATTGCTCGGTTATATTCACACCAGGTATCTTCGTTTGTTGGGCACAGACCATGTTGTGGACATGCATCTGTAGATGCTGTATGAAAATATGTAGCCCAAATGTCTCGCTTCATTGAATTAATACTATCGGTATTGTTTCTGATAGCCAGTCAATAATAACGCTGTAATTTATCAATTTCAGCTTCTATAAGTCTACCGTGATCATCCAATGTTTTTTGTGACTTAATTTCTTACCTTTCATTTTTAATTTTAAAGCTGGAAGTCGAGTCTTCATAAGTTTCTTGACATAGCCAACACATTCCAGTTTTTCAATACCTGTATCTCCATACGGCTGCATCTCGTTAACTGCTTTATATTCTCTAGAGTCACCATCTCCCAAAAATTTGGTATATTGCAGACCATGTAAACTTTCAGAGCGTTGGAAGATTTCGATGGATCCTGAAACTTCTATACTTCCACTATTTCCAAAATTATTAGCATTACAGTTTTCATTATGCATTTTGTTGCGGCACTTACAAAATCTTGATAAAATTGAAGCATCAAGTACTTTGCTGGTATAAACACTTGTTGCAATGACAGCATCATTCAAAGACGTATGCCCATGCTTTTGCCAAGTACCATCAATAGCAACATCAGAATTTCCGCTGACATCTTTGCCTTCTTTAGCTGCAATTTGCATACTCACTGTAGTCACAGTCTCTACGGCTGTATCTAATCCTGATTCTTTTTTATTAAATCTTTGCGATGGAGTTGGTAAATTCATAACTTCCCACAAAACTTTAGCAGAAAACTTACCTTTTATCAATATATTTCATTGCATATGAAAGCCTGGTATTGACTTCATAATACTTAGACTCTTTTCCATTACATGAAACCATATATATCAGTATTTAGAAATGGTTGGCTGAATCAAAGTTTCACAAGAAACAGAAAATTCTGTGGCCAAGCCTTGAACTTTTCTTAAAAATTAAATTGAAATGCTATTATTTTTGCATTCTTTACATACAACAGATATTTTTATAGCTTCAGACAATAAAGTCTTATTTATAATTTCATTTATATTTCCATTTTCCCCACGAAAATTGCAGTAATGCATACAGGATTTCAGCTTCTTGGCTGAAGCAGAAACATTCAAATTGTTAGTGGATTCACTTACCTTCGACTGTGAATGCAAACAAAGTGTTCTTTTCTTAAAAATTCTATTTTTAAAACGTGGCATTGTGAGAAAAAATTGCTTAAAAAGCAAAAATTACCAGGAAATATATGACAAATTGTAAAATATTTGTAAATGTAGCCAGAAGAAAAGCTACTTAAATACTTTCAAAATTCAAAGCAAACAGCACGTTTCATATAGTAAACAAGCATTTGCTTCACTTCATTTCTTCTACTAGACGTTGCCGTTCAAAGTATTTTAAATAATAATGAAAAAAAATAGTGAAATTGGGGGCTTACAATGCAGGAAAAAAGTTTGTTTACATATGAGTGGGCGTGACAGGTAGACTCTGACAGGTGGTAAAACATTTTCAAAAAATTATTAAAAGTACTTCTACTGCACGTAGAATGATAATTTTTGCACCATTAGAAGCGTAAAAGTTCATATTTTATAAAAATGGGAAAAGTGAAAAATGAGTTTTTGGCTCGAAATTCTGAACCTACATCAGAGTAAAGGAGAAATTTCAGGCATGTGCTGCTCCAGTGGTAAAGTCAAACTGCCACAAATTCTAAAGCCACCAGATCGATTGTGCAGTCTGTTGAAGGGTGAAACTGCACTATCAAAGGACTTTGTGAAACATATTAGACTATTCAATAATATGTTTGCCATGACTTCCTTCAAGTCTAATGTTGTCCTGAATAATGGGTGGACACCAACATTCAAGGTCCAAGGCTAAGTGTACCACCATGCTGGACCTCTTCATCCAGCCAATGCTGAAGACAGCAAATATCTCCAGATTTACTTCTTGGAAGAAGATGAGCAAGTGCAAAGACGACTGGATTTGCTTGACAGTCCTATTGACAGAAGCATTGTCCTCAAACTGCAAAGAATGCTGCATCAGCATAACAGCTATGTGAGGTCATTTAAAATGGCTGCTGAGATAATGGATGATAACACTCAAGTGGATTACAGAATCAAAATTTTTGGCAAAGCACCTTTAAAGGAGCACAAAGGCTGATTCAATGCACCATCTGTTAGTGAAGTGGCCATCATGATTGCTGGAGAGCTAGGTGATCGTAGGGACATTGTGCTGCATTCAAGAAGGTGCTCACAAATGCCACTTCAAAGGATTCAAGACACTCACAGGTCATATGATCCACTTCAGTACCCTCTGCAATTTGTTAGAGGAGACGATGGCTATGATTGGAACATCAAAGATGTAAACAAGGCCACCAGCAATGAATACTACGCATATCGCATGATGCAAAGAGTCAATGAATTCAGTATACTCCTCAGATGGCCACGCCTTTTCCAGCAATACATAGTGGATATGTATGCTAAGGTTGAGAATGAGAGTGCGTTTCATCAGATTCAACCAAATAAAACTCAGAGGTAGTTTGTCTCCAATAGTACTCTATGGTGTACTATTGGAGGCAGTAAGGAATGCCCCCAATGTGACCTCTGAAAATCTTGGCAAATTAGTGGTGCTGCCTTCATCCTTCACTAGAGGGCCCCGTTACATGCATGAATATGCACAGGATGGAATGACCTATGTGCGTTATAGAGGCACACCTGATCTCTTCGTCACCTTCACCTGCAACCCAAGCTGGACAGAGATAACAGTTGAACTGCTTCCATTACAAGTGGCCGCAGATAATGTTGACTCGGTTGCCAGGGTGTTTCAACAAAAAGTTAAGAAAATGATGCATGCCATCAAGGATGTCCAAGTGTTTGGAAAAGTAGCCTGTTTCATGTACTCCATTGAGTGGCAAAAGCGAGAACTGTCACACATGCATCTCTTGGTTTGGTTGCAGACCAAAATTCGCCCAGATCAAGTAGACAGCATTATAAGTGCGGAAATTCCAGACAAAGAAGAAGGTCCCATTCTGTACGAGGTTGTCACAAAAACATGATTCATGGCCCTTTCTGCAATAAGAATCGCAAGGCACCATGCATTGCTAAAGGCAAGTGCAGTAAGAGGTTCCCCAGGCAAATGTTGCAAGAGAGACAGGCAGGAGAAGATGGATATCCCCTGTACCGTCACCGAAAACCAGATGATGGTGACCATGTTGCCCCTCGTAGAGCACCAGAATCTAGAATGTTGGAGGATGTTGACAACTCTTGAGTTGTACCCTATTCTTCATTACTCTGCAGAATCTTCAAAGCACATATAAATGTGGAGTACTACAACTCAGTCAAAAGCATCAAGTACATTTGCAAGTATGTTACCAAGGAGTGTGATGCAGCCATGTTTGCAGTTGCAAATGAAATACCGAACAGGCTTGATGAGGTTACCACTTATCAACAAGGACGATACATTAGTAGCAGTGAGGCAGTGTGGCGCCTGTTCAACTATCCCATCCATCAAAGGTATCCAAAAGTTGTTCACTTGGCAGTACATCTTGAAGGAGGCCAAAAATTATACTATGAACCAGGACCGCCAACAGCACATTTGACTGACACTCCACCAAAGACTACATTAAGAGCCTTTTTTTATTTCTGCAAAACAGACCCTCTTGCAAAAACATTGCTGTATTCTGAAGTGCCTAGATATTTTCGCTGGGATGCCAGTCAAAAGGTCTGGAAAATCCGAAAAAAAGGTGTACCTCTTGCAGACTTCCCGGGATATGTTACAGACAATGCCTTGGTAAGAGTGTACACTGTGCACCCTAACAACAGAGAAGCATTGCACATGCGCCTCCTGTTGCACCATGTTCGAGAACCAATATAATTTGAAAATCTCAAAACTGTTATTGGGAGAGATGAAGATCGTGACATCCTTGAAATTAAGCCGTGCAGCACATACACTAAGGCAGGCAAAGTCCTGGGACTGCTGGAAAATGATTCTCATTGGTACCAGGCAATGGAAGAGGCAGCTCTGTCTCAGTCACCAGCACAACTCCGTAACATTTTTGCCATTGTGGTTGCCATATGTGGCTTAAACAAACCTATCACACTGTGGAAAAATCACAAGGAAGACATGAGAGAGGACTTTTTGCACCAGGTAAGACGAAATAATCCAACAGAAAATATTGAATGATGTGATGCTTCAACGATACTCTTCTCATCTTGGAAGATAAAATTCTATCTATACCTGGCAACAAGCTGGCACCGTATGGTTTGCCAGAACCAGTGCATGATCAACCTGAATTGACAAGTAAGGATGTCTTGAGAGAAACTAGCTATGATGTTCAAGCACTTCGAGCCTACTTGGCAGCAAAAGTGTCAAGACTTACTCCAGATTAGCAGCATGCCTTTATAGCCATCACTGGAATGATCGGAAGTGAAAGAGGAGACATTGTCTTTTTTGATGCACCAGGTGGCCCAGGCAAGACTTTTCTACTCAATTTGCTATTGGCTTTTGTGAGGAAAGAGAAAGACATGGCTGTGGCTGTTGCCTCCTCTGGCATGGTAGCAACTCTGCTTGCTGGTGGTCGAAAAGCACATTCTGCCCACAAGTTGCCACTGGACTTGGCCAGATCAGACAGTGCCACTTGCAATATTTCCAAGGGCACAGGACAGGGACATATTTTCAAACCCTGCAAGCTAATTGTCTGGGATGAGGCTACCATAAGTCACAGAATCGCTTTCCATGCTCTTGACAAGACATTAAAGGGTTTGCGAGGCAGCTCTGCAATAATGGGTGGAGCAACTGTTGTGCTTGCTGGTGATTTTCGACAAAAAATTCCCCTTGTCACACGTGGCACACCAGCACATCAGATCAATGCCTGTTTGAAAAATTCTTATCTATGACACATGCCGAAAAATTCAGTCTCTAACTACAAACATGCGGTCACACATTCAAGGTGATTTGTCTGCAAGACAATTTGCTCACAAGTTGCTCCAGATTGGAGATGGTAAAGTTCCTGAAGATCCTTCAACAGTCCTCATCATTATGCCATGTGGTCAAATTGTCAAGGCTTCTGACGAACTTCTAGACAAGGTATATCCTAACATTCAGCAAAACTTCAAGTATCAGGACTGGTTTTCTCACAGAGCAATTCTGGCAAGCAGAAATGATGTGGTTGAGAAGCTGAATGTCACCATTCAGAAGCAGCTTCCAGGGCAAGAATATGCCTACAAGTAAGAACATGCCAAGACTGCATCCTTAATGATGATGAAGCAGTACAATATACCATTGAGTTCTTGAATTCCATCCAGACTCCTGATTTGCAAGCCCACAACTTGATTCTGAAAGTTGGTGCTCCAATAATTCTGATCCGAAATATTGATGCACCCAGGTTGTGCAATGGCACAAGATTAATTGTGAAAAAGCTGATGCAACATGTCATTCAAGCTAAGGTACTCACAGGGTGTGCTAAGGGTGAGGATGTCTTCATTCCAAGAATACCTATCATTCCCTCAGACAACACCATACAATTCAAGAGAATACAATTCCCTTTGAAACTGAGCTTTGCCATGACAATCAACAAGTCACAGGGCAAGTCTCTTGGGATTGCTGGTATAGACTTGACACCATGCTTTTCTCATGGGCAGTTGTATGTGGCCTGCTCCAGAGTGGGCAAAGAGGAAAATTTTTTTGTATACACTCCAAATGGAACTGCCAAAACATTTTTGTATCACATAGTTTTAAGATAAATGTATCCTTTTATTGCATGCAAATAAACAGTTTTGTACGCTTCTACAGAAAACCTTATTTTAAACCCGGGCAAAGCCGGGTACTTGCAACTAGTTTAAACATATTTTAGTAAAATTAAATCCTCTTTTATCACTTTTATCTGCTAACTGATTGGCAAAATATCATCGATGAAAACAAATTATGCAAATTGAATTTTTTTTCTAGTTATTAGAAAGCCAAATATTCGTAATAATTTGAAGTTATTTTTTTCCAGTTTATAACATTTTGTGTATTAAATTATTAATAGTTTAATGACTGTAATAAAACAACGTATTCATGACAAAAATTTATTGAACTATAACATATTTTTCCTTGCTTCATTTATCTTAATACGGAAACATTTTTCGATAATCTGCTATAGTGATTTCACAAACTGAGGAGTTAAGCTGTAAATTAAATTAAAAATTGACTCAAGTCTACTTTTCGTTTTTTAAGAAGCTTATATCATTAAAATTTTCATATTTTTCTAAATATATGTGCTCACTTTTTCTTTTGACATGAATGTTATACATGATCTTATAAAAGAGAAAGAAAATATAATTCTTCAAACTGATATTACAGATTCTTCAATGAAAAACTTAAATGTAAATACAGGTGTCAATATAAATTGATAAAACATACGATTATACATACAGATTTTCTTAAGCACAGTCACTGGAATTCCTCTAACATTTATTAAATAAATTGAATTTAGGAGTGGTAGAAACATATGCAACAATTTTGTTTGCAGTAATATTAATTTATACAGATTTAGTATATTAAAATAAAAATAATAAATTTTTAATATACCGAAACAATGACTCAAAACAACAGTTTTTTTTTTTATTTTTCTAAAAATTTACAAAAAAGAATTTTTTTTTTTTTTTTTTTCATTGTTAATGTAAATCATTTCTTTAACATTTGTTGCAAGAAAATCCAATAAAGTCGTTTTAACAAAACAATACAAAAGTAAAAAAAAAAACTTATGGAATGCTCTTCTGTTGTTTAACACATAACATTTGGATGCGATTAAAGTGGAATTTTGAAACTTGAATGACTTTAAGAGTTTTTGAAGATATTTCATACGTCTGTGGTAATTGATAAAACTATGGATATTACTTTTATTTGGAGGTAAGCTTGTTTTTACTTTCTGGTCCCTTGATTGATTGTATGCAAAGAGATCAATTTTCCTTCGTTGAGATAATCTTGTGTGCTTTTATTATTGAAATGGTAAAAAACTATTTAAACAAGTTAAATGACACAAAGCACGCAATCACAAAATAGAAATCCGATTTTTGAGCATGATAAACAAAATAATCAGAAAAATAAAGCTCCACTGGTTTATTCCTCAACTGTGTACAAAATATGTGACGCTTTAGGTATAAAAGTACAATTGGCTCCAGTTGAGGAAAGAAATGACGGAATACCAAAATGCAAGTATCAGAAATGCAAAGAATTGAAGCATGTTCCCTGTGATATAGTCCTATATCAATTATAAAATGCGCACAGTACTTTTCATTGAAGTTGAATATAATTCGACGCTTCAGCCAACATGCTTTGTCACAAAACGGGAATCAAAAAAAGTAATCCGTGCCTTTTGGTTGATTCTGCTTCAGTTTTAAGTTTTGCCAAGCTCTAAAAATTAAAGCAATTCTCGCTCCACCTCATATTAAATATTATGGACATTTTATATGAAATAAATGAATATATTAAATATTTTAAATACTTTACTATAATTACAGCAGTTCCTTCATCAACATTAAAAGAAAGAAAGCTCCATTATCATTATAATAACATGATGTGAGAAGATTTTTAAAATTATTCATGACAATATTTCCTCTTATTAAAGGATATGAAAAAACTGGAGGAACTTTTATAAGTATTTTAACAAATTATTTACAAAAACATTGGGGAAAACATCGAATTTTCAATTTTATTAAGTCACATGATATCGTTATTTTTTTGGTACTTACATAGTATAGCAACAATTGCCAACTCTATTAATAACTCGCCAAGTTAGCAACCACGATTTCCTACATGTCGTACGCGCTGAATTGGTTCGTTTCATATAATGTCGCCAATAGGTTGCAATAATATATAAGAACACTTTTTAAACTGATAGATGAACTCCTCCAGCTAAAATCTTGACTTTCACAAAAATCTAATACGACATACCAAGTATTGCTTTGGTTTTGATGCGATATTGGTTTAATGTAATTTTTTTTTATTTTAAAGACTTTTTGAAAGTCAATACCCTTCATAAATTTTTATTGCAATTAAAACTCAATATAAATATGAGTTAGGGAACAAACTTATCGAGTCATTCAACAGAAACATGTGTTCAAATTTCATATGTCAACGTTGCTTGAAATGATTTTTTGGTACTTACGTATTATCGCAACAACCGTCAACTCTATTAATAACTCGCCAAGTTGGCAACTCCGATTTCCTATCTGTCGGACGTGCTTAGTTGGCAACCAGGTACTTTGTTTCATATAATGTCACCAATAAGTTGCAATAATATGTAAGTGCCGATTTATTTTTTTTTTCATTCCAATGTTGAATGCCAACTTTGAAAGAAAAATCACAAATAATTGAAAGAAAAAAAGAATTTTGTCTAGAATTTTCAATTTGAAGCAAAAGTAAAAAAATGAATAAATAAAATTCAATTTTTATTGTACAACTAGGTAACTTCAATTTTTATTGTAACTAGGCATCAGTTTTCAAAATAACTATTTATGTGCCAGTTTTATAAAATTTTAATTTAATGCTGGTTTTCCTTAAAAAGATTGTAGACTGTGAAAGCTGTGATTCCAAATATACAACTAACAAAAATCAACATTTAATGAACTACCTCAGTGGAACACATAAAATAAATGGAAAAATACAACAAAGAAAAAGAAGAATTGTATATTCAATTATAGAATTATGGATAGATAGTTTTCAGTTTAAAAGCACATCTTAAATCCATTCATTCTAAGCTTAAAACTACTGAATCTTTTGCTGATATTTTGCTTAAGAATATGATTTTTTTATTGTCTGATTCTTCTAAATACTAAAAAATGATAAAAAAAATATAAACAAGGAGGGAAAAGAAATACGTTTGAAGTTTGTCAAGAGTTTTAAATTGAAACTGACCCATTAAAAAAAAAAACTTGCTATATGTGATCTAGTTTGGTATTCTAAAGATGCCAAAGTTTTCACCATATGGAGTGAACATACAAAAAAGAAAGAAAAGATTAGATAAAAAGAGATTTTATGGGAAAAGAAATGTGTCACGTTTTTAGCATGACAAAGAAAAACTATAAAATTGAAAGAACAATAGCCAATTCAGTTTTACCAAGCGTAATATTGGAATTGCAAATATGAAAAAGAAATCATGAAGCAGGGCGTGTGTCCTGTTGCCGAGTAGGACCTAGTGTTGGTAAATTTAGTCCCGGAATATGAGATTTTAGCATATTTTGGAACTTTTCATTATGAAATACCATGAAGAGGTTTCAAAAAGAAATTGGACGTGTTTTGCGAATTAATGCTTTACTTGTTCTATTTTCATGAATTGCTTAAAGAATGCAGAGGCCTTTCTGTACTTGCGTATTATCGCAACCTATTGGCGACATTATATGAAACGAAGCACCTGGTTGCCTATTCAGTGCATACGACAAATAGGAAATCGGGTTGCCAACTCGGTGAGTTATTAGTAGAGTTGGATATTGTTTCGATAATACGTACAGTGGGCCACAAAAGTGTTCGTACACTTGCAATTTCTTATGAAATTTAATGTTTTAGACTAATAAAAATTAATATATTGTAATTGTATTTTTTTTATGATATCTGCAACTTGTTCTTTATGGAATTACATAATTAATTTAAAAATAGTATAACTATTTTTAAAAAAAATTAATAATCAAAAAGATACTGAAAAATTACGCCACAAAAGTCTTCGTACACTTAACAAAAATCTCAACTTAGCTTTAAATATTGTGTATTTCTTTCTTAATCAAGAACTTAGTACAATATCTCATAGTGTCCACAACAACTTTTAAGCTTCTTGGTATAGATTTAACCAGTTTTTTGTAATTTCTGCATTGATTTTCCTCCATTCTTCTGTGATCATTGTTTTTACTCCATATTTTGTGTTTATTTATTATGTTTTCTCTTTTTTTACATCGAAATCTCACCAAATATGTTCTACTGGGCTAAATAAAGAGTTTGAGGAGGTGTTTTCAAAATTTGGGGACAGTTATAGAGACACCAGTGGCGTACATTGAGAGAAGTGCAATTGGCATCATTGCCCTTTTAAAAAATTAAGTGGTCTCCAGTATCTAAATTTCGTGCGGATAATTTAAAATTTCTCTTTAAAATATTTAAATAGAGCTCATGATTCACAATATTATCAAAAAGTACCAAATTACCTAATTCTGAAGCCAATTTACACACCCACGCCAGAACATCTTCACTTCAATGCTGAAGCATGGAGGTGGAGGAGTTCTTGTTCCACATAAATTCATGGGATTAAACTCCTTTTTTTCATTTACAAGTTATTATAGGCCCATCGGAACCATAAAAGTTGAATTATCGGCCATCTCAATCAATTTGCTGTCAAATTTGAATTTTCTGAAACTTAATCTCAAGAATCTAGTTAGATCACTAAAACATGGAGGTGGAAGTGTTCTTGCGTGGGGGTGTAAATTGTGTGTGGCCACAGAATTAATTAATATTTAAAGCTAAGTTGAGATTTTTGTTAAGTGTACGAAGACTTTTGTGGCTTAATTTTTAGTAGCTTTTTGATTATTAATTTTTTAAAGAAATAGTTATACTATTTTTAAAAAAAATTAATTAAGGCCTTCCATTAAGAACAGGTTGCAGATATAATAAAAAAATTAAATTTACAATATATTAGTTTTTATTGGTCGAAAACACTAAATTTCATAAGAAATTGCAAGTGTACGAACACTTTTGTGACCCACTGTAAATATCGGCCTTTTTTCAGAAAAACGTAAAGTTAATACCTTTTAGAAAACGATGTTTCCTTTCAGGAATTTAACATTCCTTAAATCTAATAAAATGCTTTGATTAATTGATTATTTGGGAAGGAAAGTAAAAAGCAAATATTCCAAACAATTAAACTTTTTAGAATATCACTAATATAAACCATTCAGTTGGAAAACACTACATTTTTGCAACAAACCGAACATTGTTGCAAGTTGGAAGATGATTGAATAACTGGTAGAAGTATGCAAATCAGTTGACCAGATTTTTTCCAAATTAATGTGATAGAAATTGGGAGAAAAATGTATACAAATGGTTTTGTGTACATTTTAAATTTCAGCAATAAAACTAATTAATTAGAGTTAAAATGTTGGTGTTCTTCTGAATTTACTTAATTATTCACATTGATGTTATTGAATATGCAAGAGAATTATTAAAAATTTTATCAAAGTGTTGACATAATCACTAATAATAAAGTAAATAATAAAGTGTATCCAGTGTGTTTGTGTATATCCAAAATTCATAAAATACCAATAATATACATGTATAAGTAACAACACACAATGTTTAATATTTACTTTTTAATCGTTCATTCTCCTTTTAAATAATTTGCATTATTTAGTTTACCAATTAAATTGTAGTTTAAATTTCTATAAGTATCTGCCAAAAGAAAAAATTTTGAAAATATGTATTACTAATTCAGAAATTTTTAGCGGTATTTTATTACATCTATATCCAGTGTGTTTCCAAATCAATATGAACACTCATACAAAGTTTGAGGTAATATATTGGTAATAAAATCCGTTAGGAAATATTACCAGTTCTGCAAAATCCATTTTAATTATGTCTAAAATAAATTCAAGTGGCAATTTTTTTTAAACAAAAATTTTAAAGTTAAGCAATGCAATAAAGAAAATAATACTATATTACATTAATATTTGACGACATTTTCTCTGGTTGCTCTCAAAGGAAAATGATTTCTGGTGTATGAAATAAACTATGGTGACGCTCATGTAGTAAAACATCATTATACCTTATAAAACAAGAAAACTTTGCCATATTAGTCATTTAAAACTTTAAATATTTCACAGAAAGACATAACATGATTTCAAAAATATCAGTCAAAAGAAAATCTTGTAAACATGTATACAAATAATCTAATTTTACACGAAATTTCAAAATTATAAGTTGATTACTAAACATTAATTATTTAGTATTCTTTTATATTCTCACGTGGTGCACTTGCACGTGCCACTAATTACCGAGGGAAATACATACGTAGTTTGATATCTTGTGTTTTCACTTTATCACCGTATATATACTTAATATTATAATATTTTTATAATTATTCTAGTCCTATTAGGTAGGAAATATAATCTTATTAATTTTATTTGTATATATAACTTTTGTTTTTATTCTTGTTTATTTCTGTTAAGTGGGCATAGCCTCGTTTAGTTGTTACTTGTCGGTGTTCCTGTGTGAACTCTTATTCATAGTTCTTAGTTATTTTTAGTTAACTTATATACTCTTAATAAGTACACTTTAGTATAGTTGTTGTCTTCGTGTGTTTCAACCTGGGATACATATTAAATACGAGAGAGATTGATTAACAGAAATATACAGTATGAACACAGAAGGGTATAGAGTTTTATTATACAAACGATGATCCCAGCATAGAACAGAATTCGTGAGCTGCTTCCCTTTCGTGACGGGAATCCATTTCATGCGAAAGTCCGACTTTTTCCCGAAGAAGATACAATCATGCTTTACTCGGGATTCGAACCCGAACCCACTCGATTACAAGCCGAGTGACATATACACCATACCGGGTGGGGCGGCACTTTAGTATAGTTATTGCTTTCCAATTTTTGAGGTCAGTTATAAATTATTTTCTGTTCTAATAAAATACACTTTTTAAAATCTCTCTGTTACGACTATATAGTCATTTACTCATTTATGTCCAGACTTAATTCTTTTTTTAAATGCAAAGTAATTTTGTTTAATTCTATTAAATAATATCAAAAAATTTTAATAATTGTTATTTATCATGAAACCAAAAGTTCGTTCTAAAGTATTTTTCATGAGTAATCTATTTCAAATCCCCGGACCATTCCGGGGATGGAAAATATAACACGGAGTTGCAAACCATATTCATAACATTTTATGAATCCAAAATTAACTCCTCAAAATCGATCTTTTTTTAGTTTGAAAAGAAGAATTAAGTACCAGAGTCATAAATTACAATATTTTTTGAAATCTCTTTCTATTGCTATGAATTATGATGTCGTATGATGGTACATTCCAACAAGTTTGTCCACATCACCTGTGACTAACTCCAACTCTAATTACGTTCACTTACTGGCAGATGTTGTAATAAAAATAGTTTTCTTAGCTTTTAAAACTTTTTATTTTTAAAAATATATCTTTCATATTTAAAATTCATTCACACGTTCCATATTTATTTGAATCTAACCCGCCATTGTTTATAAGCTCCACACCAAAATCTCAACTCGTCTTTGTGAGAAACAAAATAGTGTAAAGTAGTTTGTCGATACAAGATATTAAAGAAATTTAAAAAAAAAATTAATGAGATCTAATAAGTAGTGAATAATTAATTTATTTTGCCAGCATTAAATATTTTTAAATACTAAATGAATCTAAAATTACCCTAACGACCAGAGTATCATATTCAATTTCCCAAACCACAAGGAACATTTTCGTCTCCAATTCTAAGCCGCATTTGATTTTCAGCAGTATTAACATTGGGGGGAAAGTGTCGCTTCGATTCGAAAAAATACCATGCACATCAGAAACATCTCCAAAAACAAAAAAGTAAATATTATAAAAAAACTAAAACAAAATATTACAATAACAAATTATAAGAAAACGAAATTCGGAAACGATTGTTCTTAATACGAAATTCCATACTTCTCAAACATGCTTTCGCAATCAATAAAATGAATGAATTATAACATTACCATAACTATATAAAGGTAAAAACAAAGAAGCGATTAAGAGAAAAACTATTTTATTTCTTCGGAGAAAATATTTTATATATATATATATATATATATATATATATCTAGACCTATCTATATTCCATTGGGTAAAACTGTCAACTGAGCGTGTATGTTTGCTCTTCCAATCGATTATCCAGTATTATTTTTTTTAATTCTTTTTTTCAAAATAAATGGCCCGAATAAATATAATATGGTTGATATATCTAAAAAATCGAACATTTCTCTTACATTACGCCCGGGATTTGAACACGATTTATATCTTTTAAAATACTTCAAACTTCAGTGTATAAAAAGGATTTAAACCCATAATCACCTAGTACTAAAACCAAATTCTACGACCATGTTTAGTTAATGATGGTAATTTTAAATATCATCATCAATGAATAAAATGTTTTTCTTCAGTAAAATTTTTTATTGTCAGATTATTGAAGATTCGTCGTTCTGCATTTAGTAGTTCCAATTACTTTAGAATTAAGATTTGGAATTAAATTTAGACTGATACTTTTTAATTAAAGTTAACATTCATTATTTTATTTTCAATTTCTTAACAGAGCGTATTTAAGTTCCTACTATTAGTTCACACTCTCCCTATATATATATATATATATATATATATATATATATATATATATATATATATATATATATATTTTTTGTTGAAATTTCCAATCATTAATAAAATACTCTTTATTCATCCGCTCAAGTTCAGATATATTTTTTCAAACTTGTAGTGGATGACACTTGATGTTATTACATTTTTCTTCCAAATATTAATTCATTAATTCTATTTAATTAAGGTATAAATAGTAACAATCAAAAATAATAGTACAATATCATATATAAAAGAGAATATTTCTCATTGTGTCCCTGTAGCGCAATAGTTAGCGCTTTGGATTTCTAATCAAAAGATCGCGGGTTCGAATCCTACCAGGGGTGGTCTAATGTCCGAGAATGTGATTTATGATTGAATAAATAGTAATGAACGAAAATAATAGTCCAGTACCATATATAGAAAGAAAAATCGCTTTCTATTCTGCCATGTAATAATCTAATCTTAATATACATATTTATATTAAGTGTAATTATTCAAGAAAAAGTAACTGAAATAGTTGATCTAAGAAGGAATTGATTTAATTTTTTTATATTTCTTGTTTTTAACAATATCTAATATTTTGGTTGATTTTTCACACCTTTTTTCTATTATAATTGCCTATTATATTACAAAAAAAAGTTAGGAACTATATAATATATAAGTCTAAGTATAATTCCATTTTAATTTACATTCTAACATATATTTCTTAGCTTAGGTAACATTTTTTTAATTCAAATATTACGGATTCACATGTATCACAGATTACAATTAAATATTTATAATTTCTAAATTATTAAAATGTTTGCCAAAATAAATACTTAATTGGCAGAAAATTAAAAATACAACCCGGAACACAATTTTATGTACACTACATGCCATTGAAATCGAAACACCATGAAGAATG
Source organism: Trichonephila inaurata madagascariensis (assembly GCA_019973955.1). NCBI lineage: Eukaryota > Metazoa > Arthropoda > Arachnida > Araneae > Nephilidae > Trichonephila > Trichonephila inaurata. The sequence goes on along the minus strand of BMAV01026031.1, from coordinate 54,866 downwards.
GATGATACAAACGTCACATTCGCATGAAAAGGATATGCGAATGATGAGCATTTAAATGTATTGGAATGACCCAGGACGAGAAAACCATATTTCAAACTCTGCACTAAAAGAAAGTTTCCTTTTCTCAATGGAAAATCACTTTTAATAGTTGGTTGTTCGTAAGAAGACCTTGTATAAAAGAAATGGTTAAAAAAACTTCTCAATTGAGGCAGAACTGTAGCCTATGCAGACGGCAGTTTATATTTCAGTTCTTTTCGCATTGGTCGGAATCCACACACACACAATGATTTATTTCACACTAAATTTATTTAATTTTTGAGAGATATATTCACATTATTATGATTTTTGTTCATTTAGAGCAGAGTTGGGCAGACTTTTCCAGGGGGCTACTTCTAGATTTTTCAAGGTGTTGCGGTCAACCCAGTGTTAGTGGTGCACTCAAGGAGGGGGGGAGGTGTCCACTGGTCTGGATCCTCCTTCATAGCTCTTGACTTTATTTTCCCGATTTATTATATTCCCATATAAAAAGAACGTAAAATGTAACTAAGCATTTGTTTTATGAGTATTTTTTTATTAATTAATGTTAATTATCCATTCAGTAATTCATTTTTTGCTGTTTTTGTTCCCGACAATCCATAAATTTAAAAAAGTATGTTTGTCTACGTATTAGCGTACGATACAAGAATGGTAGACCCTCGACCCCCCTTCTTGAAAAATTCTTGAGTGCTCCACTGCCCAATGTCGCACGTGTGGTGAGATAAGGAGAAAAGGTTATTATTATAACTTAATAAGTAAGGAATATGAACTTACCTTTTGTAACAACTCTTTTGAAACCACGTTTAAACCAAAACGCAAGATTCACAAACATAATAATAATAGCCACAAATATAATAATATCAAATGATGCATTTATTATGAAACAATTCAAAATACATTAAAGAATAAAACATTTTTATCTAAAGTTAGTTTTTGTTGTTATAGTCAGTAAAAGACTTATAGTTTGAGTACTGTCAGCCAATCTTGAATTTCCCATATATAATCACTAACTGCTGAAATCTTTCAGGCGGTCACCCCACAATGTCTTGGCGGCCCACCGGTAGATAGAGATCGACGTAATGCCCACCCCGGATTTAGAGAGAATACATTTCAATGGGTAAAATGGTGTCACTTCAAATATGTTATCGTTAATTAATAGTGATGACAAATTTGTTATGATATTTATTTATTCTTAAGTAATTTCGTCGGTGTATGTAATAGTGGAGATTATTGAGAATATCCGAAATTTAAATAATCATCGGAATATTCTTTTCTTTTTGGATAATAATTTATAATCAACACGCTTTACGGAACTATCTGAAAATTAAATTGTGATTAATAACTATTTTTAAGCATTGGAGTGAACTAAATTCAGTTTCTGAAAACCTTTAGTTCTGCAACAATAATATTATAAATAAGTATTTAAACGGAAATTATCAATAAATAGTTTTGTTTGACAAAACGTATGCTTTAAAAGTAGACCAAATCATAAAAGAATGTGTAATTATTTAATTCCTTAATTGAAGAAATGAAACTGTCAACATATGGTTAAAATCTTCCAAGTGTTTCAAAAAGACTGCCTAAGAATAAAACTATGAAAACAACTTCCTATACAATATTGAAATAAGTTACAGATTTTATTTAAATGGAATTTCAAAATAAAGAAAATTAAATTCTTATAGAAGTGAATAGGTATTTCTTTATCACGAAATGATTGAACGCACTTTGATATCAATTAATTTAACAACAATTGACTTTGAGACTTGTTCTAGAGTACTGAAGTAGAAATATTTAGGTGCACTTGTTTTAACACAGAAATGAATTAAGATATTGGAAGTGAAGTAGATTTTTAGTGAATTTTGATGAAACTTTAATGTGATCAATTGGTAAATTATATTAATCGACTTCCTGGAAGTTAACACCAATGTATTAATAAAAATGATTTTATATTTTTTGAAAAAACAAGGATATCAATCACACATACTTGAAAAATAAACCATATTTTATAAATAAGACTTGATTCAGGAATAAGTTAATCTAAACATATCATACTAAACACTTAAGCAAAACTCTTAAGTGATATTGATTTTTGATCACAAAGCTCACATATTAAATAGATACTTGCTCTTATTTAGTTTGACTACTACCTTTTAGGTAATTGCTGTATACTTATACTTTAAGGACCTTAATACCTAAGATTAAAACAACATGTTTCGAAATATTTATTTTTCTTGTTTACCATGACGGTAAATTGTGAAATAAGACGGCACATAATCCTTTTTAATTTCAGTCCTATTCATTAACAGCACTCAAAATGGGTTAGATGATCATTTCTTCTTTTCACTTGAAAGATTTTTCGGGGGTGCTATTTAAAATTAAGTGTCTCTACTGTACTTGAAATTACGAAAAATGTAAACAGTGTTGAATCTAATAACTGTAAATATCTACAGGATTACCGCAGTTTCCGAAATGCTACATAGAATATTATGTCTTCCACTTCAATGGTTTGCGGATTTGTGCGTTTTATCTTCCATGTTGACTAGAATTAAAATAACATTTTACGAAACATGGTAGTCGAAAACATTTTTGATTACCATGGTGGTTGATTATCGTAAGATTATATACTGTTTGAAGCATTCTGACTCTTTTTAACCCGCGGTCACTCGCGCCTGTTTTTGCTACCGTCGTTACTCGCGGGGTGTAGAGAACACCCCAAACTTTTAACACGTGAATTTAATTATGAAAATAAAATTAAGTCATTATGATACACATTTATAAAGTACAAGATGTTTTTTGTGTTATACAAATAAAATTATTAAATTTACTGCATACAAATGAGACTAACATTAACTTAAACTAAACATACACAATTTTCATTTTAAAACACATAATTTTATATTTTTTCATAAACCAGTATATAAAACGTATATACCAGTAATAAATAGACTTTATAATTAATGAGATAATGATAGTAGAAAGTAGAAAAATAATATTTTAATCATTTTCCAAACATTCAGATCAGACTGTATACAAATGCTCAATTTCTCGCGGGAGTTCTCAGCCCCCAGATAAACTTTTGAAGGTCATTATATTCCAATGTTTCGAGAAAGAGGGATTGCGTCAGACCTGAAGGTTCAATGACCTAAAATGTGCAGCTACAGAAAAAATCGGGGTTCTGCGCATTCTTTTTAGAATCCTGGGAGGATTTTCTTGTTGTTGGGGTGTACAGAACACCCCGCGCGAGTGACCGCGGGTTAAATACTAATGGGAATTGATCTTAGTGCTTGAAAGTAATGTAAGTATACTTTCCAGAACTGTAAATAGGCTCAATGTTAAATACATATATCGATTAAAAAAATTTTGCGGTCTTAAGCTAAACACGTAACATACAAAAAAATGTTAAGTCAATTCCTACTTAGATCACGACAAAGAAAAATTTTACTTAAGCTACTTTTTATTAAATAGTTACAATTAAAATAGAAATATGTATATACATATGACAGAATCACAACATTAAGTGGTAATTAATTTTTATTCATTATCATTTAAGTATCGTATTGTCATCCAAAACAATCGTGTATATAAAATTTCAGTTCAACTGAGTGCTTTAAAACTTGAGAAGAAAAATCATTTCAAGTTTTGACCCAAGTCGCTAAAAATGAAACCAAAGTCGATGTATCTGTAATTCCTTAAATAATTCGTTTCAGTCAAATAATTTTAATTAATTATGATTAAATTATCGTATTTTTACCCAAAACAATAGTGTATAGAAAATTGCAGCTCAAGCGACCGCTTTAAAATGTGAGAAAAATACCTTTTCATGTTTTGACACAAGTCGCCCAAAAGGTTGTCAATTTAGCTGTATTTGTAATTCTTTGAATAATTAATTTTATTTAATTAATTTTATTAACTATAAAAATTAATTACAAAGTAAGTAATTTATAAAAATTAATTTTTTTTTTAAATTACTGTATTGACTTCCAAAATAATCTTGAATAAAAAGTTTCAGCTCAATTAAGCGCTTTAAAACGTATTTTATTAACGATTGAAAATTCCACGAAGATAAATAAATAAATATATAGACAGTGTGAGCTAGTAGTAGGAATTCAATGAGTAGGAAAGGACAAAAATTCTGTATTAAAAAGTAAATAAATTTTATAAAAGGCACGTGATATGAACTAACCAATAACACATGATTCGAATAGTACCAATAAAAAGTGTTTACTTCCATGCTTAATTAATGCAATAAAGAAACATAATGAGCTACTTAAAAAAGGATTTCTTAATACCGTTTCATATTTAAATAACTTCAACAGCTGCTCCCTTTCTATGCATAAATTCTGTTCTAAAATTTCAAACATAGACACTAAGAATAATTAATATTTTCTGCATTGTAGCCTTTGTTGCCAGCTATATTGCACAAATTTCATTCTAGTCCAGTGGTCTTAAAACTGCGTTCCATGGAATCAAGGGCTCTAAGTAATTATAAATGTGTATGCAAAAAGGATTCACATTTTCTAAAAAATTTTTATAACCACAAGTATATAAGATTCACCCCAGAGATTAAAATTGAAAATCCAATTCATTCACAATATCTTAATTTTGTAATACCTTAACTTTTACTATAACAAAATAAACAATATTAAAACTTTTTCTTTTATCTGTGGTACCCATCACAGATTGGGAATATTATAGAGTTTACTAATCAGGGTTCAATAAAATATAATTTTGTACTAGTTAGCACGATGTTTTGCACAAAATTAAGTAGTTTTCTAATGGAAAATGAACATTGTTTTCATTCATGCAAAAAGCATCTATAACGAAGGTGAGGAAACAACTTATTGGTATACCAACCGATAGGACCATAAAATCTAAATTTAAGCAAGCTCCTAAATTTTAGGCTGCCAGTTCATGCAAAATACATAGGATTTCTCACAAATCTGTAAACATTTTAATGTCGTGTATAATAATATATCAAAGTGTAAAATATTTCTCAACGTTAGTCACTACAAAATAAAATATAAAACGAATTAACATAGAATATAAAAAAGGACTGCGGAAAATTTCCATAGACATAGAGTAATACACACATACAAGAACATCTATAAATAAACTCATTCCCATAAAAATTTGCGCACCAAGAAATAATTGTGGGATCGTAACCAAACTTGGCATGAAGATATATCTTGGGCAGATACGCAAATAATTAGAAATGCAGCGTGATTGCGCATTGCGTAATACCACTAGAAAAGGCGTTGAACTTCCTGCGTAGAACCTGGAGTATAAAATAGGTTAACAGAGCTTGTTTGAGTGTCCTTAATATTTTGCAAAAGGAACCCTAAGGTACGCATTCTGTTACGCCGCCATCGAAGACAATATGAGGAGCTATCAAATTTTGAGAGGAAATAAATCATCGGGATGATAAAAGCTAGGCGGTCAACTCGGCGTATAGGCCGTTCTGATTTGACTGAGAGCAGGTGTGGGGACCTGTGGACAGAAGAGACGTCATTTACATGGTGACCGGAATCAGGACGCACTCGACAGACCAGTGGTCGAGAAGACCGTCTCATCATACGACACGCTCGCGAAAAGCAAACTGCCTCATTCTCCACTTTACAGACGCAAACAGCACCTTCACTAGGGGCCCCTGTGTCTTCCTGAACCATCGCAAGGCTCCTGGATGAAGTACATCTGGTATCATGGCACCTATTACGTGTGCTACAAATGACACCACATATAGATGCCTCCGTTTGCAGTGATGTCGCGCACGACGGGATTAGACTGCAACGGAATGGAATCAGGTCGTCTTCGGCGACGAATCTAGGTTCAATTGAGCATTGATGACAATCTTGTTCGTGTGTGTGGATGCCCCCTGATTAACACCTCATTCCTGCCTTCACCTTACAGCGACACGTCACTCCCACGGCTGGTGTGATGGTATAGGGTGTCATTGCTCACGATACGTGGTCACCCCTACAACTGAACTGTTGCACTGTCATGGCACAATGGCAGTCCAACAGTCCAGTTGTATCCTTGACATCCTTTAGCCACATGAGTTGCCAGTCATGGCAGAGATCCCAGGGGCCATTTTTCAACATGACAATGCTCAGCCACACACAACAATATGTGGTAATGTGGCGGAGGCACATTACCACATATTACATATTACATACCACATATTACATTAATGTGCCTAAGCCACATTATCACTTTCCCTTGCCTGCTCGATCCTCAGATTTGTCTCCAATCGAGCATATCTGGGATCCTTTTCGATGGCAAGTTGGATAGCCTACAAGTTTGATCGAACAAGAGGCGCGCTTCCAGCAATTGTGGAACGAGATGTATCGGGACATCATGAAGAACTTGTATGCCTCAATGCCTGCTCGTATCGCATTGTGCATTTATGTGCTAGAGGGGTTTCAGCATACTAACACTTCATTTGTACTTTTTTCTGCAACAAAAATGATCCTCTTTAATGTTCTAATCATATGAACGTAGTACTTACATAAGTAAAATTTCGTTTCACTTTGACGACTTTTTCTTGGTGCACAAAATTTTATTTCACTGTGTATAATTCATGAGTAAGTTACACTTGGATGACAAATTAATATTATTTATGAGTAAATTATGTTAAAAAATTTTAATAACATGTATAATACTTTTTTATTTTTCTTTGAATGAAGTATCTGTAACATGTTGATGTACTTTAAATATTATTTTAAGGTATTATCTTCGAAATTTCTCCTTTTCTCTATCTCTCTCTATGGAGGGGTTCTCCCCGCGCGAACACCTTAAATCTCTAAAGCTTCCAAGACTCTAAGAAGTTTGAAGTTCACTGTTCTAGACTTTATTCTTTATTATCAATCCCATTTAATTCTTGTTTGGGAACTATTTATATCATATTTGTTTATTTGTTTCTTTTGAATCATTATTTTTTTTCTTATTTATTTGAAAATATAATTCGAATTTTACCTAATTACATTTTTTTTACATTTTATCTAATAACATTACATTTAATTAATTACATTTTTTTAAAAAAAATTATTCTATTATTATTATTATTTGTTATCTTGTAATTTATCACACAGTTGTTTTTAAAACTATATTCTACTTATCGTAAACTGATACTCGTATTTCTCCTCGCAAAATGTCTAATTGCTAAAATATTTTTTCCATAAATAATCGCAGGTACATTTTCTAACCTATTCGTGAATACAGCAAGTAAGTAATGTGTTCAATTAAATAAATAATTGCTAAAAAGTTCGCAAAACAGATTATTTCTGTGCGTACTTTTCCGTTTCGCCGGTGCAGGTGATAATGTTGTCAAAAATGATACAACCGATTCCAAACGGAATATTCTCGCTGGTAAACTTTTACCGCTACATTTTCAAAACAAGTCATGTTTTTTTCTTATCAGTAACGTCTTCTTCAAAATACATCAAAAATGGATGAAAAATCTATGAGAATTAATATGAGCCCGCTTGAAATAACTAACATATGTATGCGGCCCAGCAGAAAAAAAAGGTTGAGTACCTCAGACCTAGTGCGATGATCTTTGCCTAATCGTGAAATATGGAGCCCTGGAGTCAGCAGCGCAACGACTGGCATTCATCAACTTAAATTGAAACAGAACTTTTCTATCGCAAAAAAAGTGTTTACTATAGTATATTAATAATGAATAGTCTTTTTCAATTCTTACTATTAATTACAACTTAATGTTGTGATTCTGTCCTATGTATATACATATTTATATTACTTGTAACTATTTAATATAATGTAGCTAAAATAAAAAATTTCTTTGTTGATCAAAGTAGAAATTGACTTAATTTTTTTTTATATTACTTGTTTATTATTTACTCTAGATTAAAATGTCTTCTTGGCAATTAGCTGTGGGGTCCCTGACGCTACCATGTTACTAAATAAAGTAACGGGGTCTCGACGTTACAACGGTATAATATGTAAGAACCAACAAGCCCTTTGCCCATTGGGTCATATTCTTGATGATTTAAAATGAAATATATGAATACAACTTGTAAGTTTTTTTAAACACATACTACCATATCATTGTCAGTTTGTGTTTAAATTACCGTAAAATCCGGCGTATAACGCGTACTTTTAACACCAAAAGTAAGACCTAAATTTACGGGTGTGCATTGTACACCGGGTATAAATATGATAGCTTCGGAAAAGTTAAAAAAAGACGAGCATTAAAAAATTAGACTTAAACGTAGATCTAAATACTGTTTATTTTAAAGAAATGACATACCTTATGAACATCAGGAGTTGTAATTCTAGATGTATACTATCTTTCAAAAGCCTTTTTAGGTAATACCTCGAACAAATGACTTAAAAACATAAGAACAGGGCATACGAACGCTTCAAGTTTCTTCGTCAAAAAGGGGGTGCGCGTGAATATACCTCAAGCTTAAAAAATGCAGATGAAAAGTATAGGTGCGCGTTATACGTCAGATTTTACGGCCGTTACATTTTTATTAACAATGTTTAAATCTTAAAAATTTTCTTTCAATAAATCTATGATACATTTCCACTACAACGTATTTTTTTTCCCAAGAGGAAAAAAGATTAGCTTTTCTGTAGTAAAAGAAAAAAAAAGCTGATACAATTTATCAACTAACTTCTCAAATCGAATCTGATTTTATGAAGAGTGACTTTTTTCTTAAACTAACCGAACGGAACTTCTTATTCAATAAAACTTGTAATATTTGATATCTCTTTTTTCTTAACCCAAGAAGAAATTTTTTTCAAATTTATTTATTTTTTTTTTTCAAATTATTTCACACAATTCTGAATGCTGTGCCTAGAGAATCAAATTCTTTCAAAATCTACAAAGACAACAATCCTAAATCAATAAAAAAAATAAGAAAGAAAGGGAAATTTCTTGTTTATAGTTTTTCTTTTAGACACTTTGAGAGTCTTTTTTCTTGGACGGAAAAAAGGGGGAAACAGCAAAAGGAGTTGAGGGGAAAAAATGACTTACCTTCAAGGCAAGGTAAAAAGGAATGAACAATACAATTACTGAGACTTGGGGAATTCAAAAATAAACGACCAAATACGAATCAAATAAGAGTTAGAGCATAAAGTGCAAATGTAAGAGATTTGGGGGG
>BMAV01026031.1:0-24766 GCA_019973955.1 Trichonephila inaurata madagascariensis | reverse complement strand
AATTTTAAATGCATAGATGCAAACATTTATCTTCAAAGCACTCAATGTATTACGGATCTTGACAAATGCTTGAGATGCTATTCAAATACACCTGGAAGGGCTTTGAGAAAAATTTTTATGTACTAATTCTATTCACGAGATTAGTTCTCAGATAACCTATTGTAGCAACTGACTTATTGTCATAAATTTACAATACCCCTCATGAATGCATAAACAAGATATTAGTGTCTCCCCATATTTTGTTATATTTAAATACCGGATTTTGTCTCAATAAACCATGCAAAACACTGCACTTTCTATTCAGAAAATACCCTTTTCAATACATTAGTCTTTATGCATTGAGCAGCCTCATTTATGATCTACTTATAGTTACAAATAACTTTATGGTAGATTTATTCTTTCTCAACGGATATATATAAACATACACAGAGACATAACAGGCATTAGCTTTTACTGGCTGTTTTTTTTAAACATTAATCATCCGTATTTTCACTATACAAAACCAACATTTTTAAAAGATTAAAATATTTGTTATTTATTTGTATATAAACATATATGACAGAAAATAAAATAAATGCAGAGCAAATAAGAACAATTTCAAAACAATGTATTTCATTATTTTCAAAATGTTACATAAAAATGTGAGCTTTTTTCTAGTGAAGAGAAAGACCACCAGCTTCCATTAACAATTTTAAGTTTTAAAACCCTAGCCTGTTTGGTTGTAAGAATATTGTTCCTTTATGCTACCACAGAACACCATTGACCAGTATATTTGCTCCATTCCACTTTTTATTGTTACGATGATGTTAGATTTAATGGATGTTTATTTCCTTGCATTCTTTTAAATGGTACAAAATTTAGACACAAGTCTTGATTATGAATTTGCTATTTAATATTTCACACACAATCTATCATTCTTAGTTTTGAAGTTAATTCTACAGAAATTTAAATTGAACTATTTTGTTCATTATCCATTTTGAAAAACGAAAATCTAAGAATGAAAATATTGCTTATCTCCTTCATTCCTGTCTAAGAAATTATCCTGAATTTATAAATAAAAAAAAGTTTTTTACTTGATAAAACAAATATTTTTAGTTGCCCATTTCATATTGAAAACTCTAAAATGCCTGTTAACATGTTATTTTCTATCAAAATACTAACAAAGATGACAAATAACACAAACATCTATTTACCTGTAGTGTCAGTCTGTTATTACTCTCAGATGTTCAAGTCTCTTCAAGATATCAGCAAATGTCGGTCGATTATCTGGTTCAAGATCCCATGCCTGTTTCATGATATCATACATCTCTGAAGGGCACCCCTCTGGTGCTTCCATTCTGTAACCTTTTTCAACATGTTTTACAAGATCACCTAAAGGCTACAAATGAAAAATTTATGTGCAAGAAAGAATTGTATAGAGCAGTGATTAATAATTACTCCATATAATATGAATAATTTTATACCTTAGAATTAGTTTACTTTAAAAAAAAGAAAGAAAGAACTGATTTATATTGTCTCTAAAATTTTATATTCTGCCAGCAAATTTCTAAATTATGGGCACCCTAAAACTATAACTGAGTATTTCAAACTATGAACATTTTCAATTCTATACTTTAAGCTTTTTACACTAATTTATAGATACAATATTCTCTACTTATCTCCGTAGAAGGGGGATCATCCTTTTTTTTTAATTACTGTACACACAAATTACATGTTAAGTTATAATAAATATTTCATTTCTAAATTTTTTTCCCCAAGAATCTAGTAATTAACTCTGATACAATAAGTGAAGAAATAAAATTCTTCTCTTCAATAACGTTCTAACAAACATATATTACTGTAATTGGAATTCGACTCATTCAATTTGAATTTTGGATATTTTTATTAAACTTATCTGACAGATTTAGAACTAAAAATGTGTACTTACTGTCTTGAAATTGAAAGCTTAATACGAACTATTGCTAAAATAATACTAATATGTGCTAATGTTAAAATAGAGCAGCAGTTTTACATTTAGATAATTACACTTCATCTTAAATACAAAAGTACGAGTTCATTTGAGTAAATATATTCTTCCCCCTTATTCATAAATTCATTAGAGTTGGTAATCATATTAAGCCACTTTCTTAAGAAAGGTTCATTAACCCTTTAAATGCCGTTGGCGTGTATACACGTCCTGCTGAGCTGGCACCTTTAGTGCCCCAGACATGTATAATAGTATCTATGTAATGTATACAGTTTGCATTGTCCTGCTCTGTTTATAACTAGTCCCACGGCTTTGGAATACATTAAAATGACATTAACAGTGTTTCTTAAGAATTTGAAAGGGTATAAACCAGGAAAAATGAATTTTATAACTAAGCAGTTTTTTCGTTTGAGTGTGTTCTTTTCTTTTATTCATTTGCTGTCATTTTTGCTTACCATGTGTAATAGGAGCATTTTAATTTTTTTGTATGAATGCACTGAATGTGACACTGGTTTATGTGTTCAACCATGTTTCAGGATATATCACAGAACGGATAAGTTATAATTTATTTTTTATTATATTGTTGACTCTAGAGATTAATTATTTTTATTTTATTATTTTATCCTTTTATTTCTTTTTTAAAGTGAAAGTAAACAATTTTTAGAAGGAAAAGCATGCCTTTTCCTTTCTCCCAATAAACGACATAACAACATGCGCCTGTGGGGAAAGCAATGGCACTGCAGGGTGAATTTCAAAACTTTTCCTTGATAGTTAAGGGGTTAAGTTTTTGTAAAATGAATTAGAACCACACATAAAAAAAAATTCTGTCTTTTTCATACTTACAATTCTTAGATAAAGCACTCTGCCAAATGAATAAATTTCCCACAGCAAAATTCCAGAGCTCCACATGTCTGATTTGTTAGAGAATTTCTGAAATTTAAAAAGTGAGTAATACGTTAGTCAAAAAGTTCTTTGTAAATTGTAATCAAACATAGCAGAGTAATTAGTTAACAGGCATTAGCAGGTAAATATATATATCATAGATGAGGGCATATTAATAATACACTTGGAAATTTAAGAACATTAATAAAATCAATATGTTCATAAAATGACTCATAAGCTGGTATTTTAATTTCATAAATGATCGTAATTTTTATGTTTCACGATCAATGATTCTTGGATTAATAATACTATCCTCAAACTAATTCTTAAGATAGATTAACAAACTTAAAACTGTGTGACAATGCTTTCTTTCAAATATTCTTCATTTGGGTTATTCAAGGTTTTAATCATTACAGTTTGTTCAAATAAGAGAATTAGATTTTAAAGATGAATTAATTTTTTTTAAAAAGTATCCACAACAATTTAGAGTTTATAAATAATATTAATATATAAACAATAAAACAAACCAATTAATTTATCTCTCATTCTCAAGTGGGAAAAAAGAAAATCAATTTAAAATCAGATAATAGGCTTGCTGGAGTAAACCAAAAATGTACTAATAAACAATTCAGCAAAATTAAGAAAAGATAATGCAACAAAACTTCTATTTTAAAAATTAAATTATTTATTGATGCTTCAAAAATTTAACTGCTAAGTTTATTTAAAAGTTAATTCAATTTAATCATACAATTTAAATTAAATTTACGGGATTTTAGCAGTAATATTTTTATCTTCAAGAATTAAAACTTAGAATGCATAAAAATACCCATATAAAGCAATAGATTCCTTCAATTTTATTTTATTGTTCAACATTAACAACTAATGAATACTATGTTTCTTATATATATATATATATATATATACATACATATCACTCTCTAAATTACAAGGGTAAAACACAGTTAATTTTTTCACAATATCAAATGTGTTATTTTTATTAAATAAGAGATGAGCAACATCAATATTATTAATTAAATAAAAATATTACCAAAGCATCAAGCATATAAAGTAGGTAAAACTTTAAAAATATCTAATGTAGAATAAACTGGAAAACATGCACAAGAAAACTTTATGTATATAATTGATTATATAACTTTATATATAGGAAAACTTTAATAATTTTATCGGGAAATTAAAGTCAAGTCAGAGACACTAATTAAAGATTAATACTTTTAAGAAAATTGATTACACTTACACTGTGCCTTAATGCTTCTGGGGCAGTCCATTTAATAGGAAATTTTCCGCCCTCCAAATTAAAAGATTTCTCTCTAGCTAAACCAAAATCACAAACTTAAAAATAAAGACATTAATTTTAAACTTAAAATCATTTGGAAAATTCAGATCTAAACAAATAATATCAATTGGAATATAGAGTAATATGCATAACTATGAAAATATTATAAACAGGACACAAGAAAGAAAATACTTCACCTTTGTTACATTTTCATCTGATATTAAAACATTTCGAGCTGCCAAATCTCTATGAACTAATTGGCGTGATTCTAAATACTCCATGCCAGCACAAGTATCTCTAAAAAAATATTTAAAAAAAAATAAGAAGAATTTTTTTATGCATGAGATGTTACTAAGAAATGTTATTTAAATTAATTTTATAACTTACGTAGCAAAATTTATCTGATCTTTCTTTGTCACATGCAATCGTGCCCTGGATCGTAAATAATCTACAAGGGATCCTTTTGACATATATTCAGTTACAATATAAATGGAAGTCCAGTCAAATACCACTCCTAGCAGCTGAACAAGATTTCTGTGGGACAATGAACTATAAAAGTAAAAAGAACCTTAGCATAACTTATAATAAAATAAATTTATATCATAAACACAAATTTAAGAAAAAGACCATTAAATTCTAAATGAATATATTTTCACTTTGTAAGTGCAAAACTCCCCAATTTCTTGTAGAAGAAAATGAAAATAAGGAGCAAATTTATATATATAAACTATGCACTGCTACTAAGTTTTAGTATCAATTTGACTTTTAAAAAAATTAATAATACTAATTGCAAACTCCTCATCAACTTTAATCCAAATTCATGAATTCTTCTAAATCTTTCATTAAAAAAGGTATTAGCAAATAAATGTAGTATTATATAATTACACATAATATATTTTAAAATAATACTGCCATCTTATGAAAAATTATACAATTTTGAATAAGAAAATCTTCACATCTGCTTTTGAAACAAATGACGAAATATCAAAACTATATCTCACACTCACATTTAATGTATATATATATATATATACACTATAAATGATAGAATAACTGAATATTCTATTCAAAGTAGATGAACATCAGTGTCATTCAAACATAAAAATATTCTGATTTTAACAGAAGTTGATTATCGTTTCTTTATCAGTTTTTTAAATAAAAATATAAAACAAAAATATTAATTTCTTGTACAAGCTTATTAACTTTATATAACATCTAAAAAAATTAAATTATAACTAGATACAAGTACGGTGCTATACTGATAGCGGGAAAAAAATTTTAAGTATTTTTATTTTATTTGAATTTTCCTGCACAATTAACTGTTTTAAACGGAAATTTAAATTTCAAAAAATATTCTTTATAAACATCTCTAAACTACTTTGAGATAATAGATTTTGGTGATACAAACAATCATTTAGAGCATAAAGCATTAAGTATACAGAGATAAACATTCTACATTAAATATACAAAAGAATTAAATTTTTACACAGAAACATTTTTAAAAAAATGATTAATGAGTATTTTAGATCACCTATTTGAAAACAGATAAGAACCTCACTTTGCAATTTCTTTCCAAGATCTCTGAAATATAGGAATTTAAGAGACAACAGAATGAACAAATTCAAATCCTGAGAAATTACATGTTGGAATAATGTTACTTTGATACAATTTGATATTTTTATAAGCGAATGCATAATAGAATAAAATTCTTTAAACATACATTTTTAAAAATCAATTATCACATGTTCATTTCAAATTTTAGTGACCAATGAAAGGGAAAAATTTTAGGGACCAATGAAAAACTTCGAATTATCAAGAGTTCGAATTATCAAGAGGGGGTAGGAAAAAACTCTCAAAATACACGAAGAGAGAAGTTTCTTTTCTAACACATTTAAATTTAAAACTATGTAATAAGGGAACAATTGTACATATTTTTTTAAAGTAAATTTTATACAGTATAAAAATAAAACAGAAGTTAAAAGTCCTATATTAAAAGAATACACTTATGTCTTGAAAACAACTATTAAAAGAATATACATACTATATATAATTAATCCTTTTTGTCGAAAAAATCTGTCATCTTTTTTTGTTTTAAGGCATTCAATCTAACTTTGTCAATAGATTTTTTTAGAACAAATGAAGCCTGTAGAATGTCTGCATCAACATGATTTTGAAGGAAAAAGTTGCGTAGTTT
This sequence comes from Trichonephila inaurata madagascariensis, assembly GCA_019973955.1. NCBI lineage: Eukaryota > Metazoa > Arthropoda > Arachnida > Araneae > Nephilidae > Trichonephila > Trichonephila inaurata. The sequence continues at coordinate 18,430 of BMAV01026031.1, read as the reverse complement.
GTATAGTGACTCTTTCTCTCTCTCTCTCTTTAGCTTCTGACAGTTACCAGAGTCAACTCCTCCGATTCGTCTTCATCACTTTCTGTATTATTGTGGTCCAAAGCCACAATTTCAGCGTCAGATAGAGCTCCCCATACAGCAATGTCCATGTAAACCAACACGTAGTCGTCAAACGTCAAATCTTGTTCTGGAAGAGCTTCCCAAAGGGATGGTTCAGCATTAAATTCAGTGAGTGTATCGTCCACATCAACCAGATTCGGCGAGGGGAAGCCTGACTTTTTAAAACAGCTGTCAATTGTCAAAGGAGTAACTGCTCTCCAAGCCTTGTCAATCATGATCAAAGCTGTTAAAATAGAAATAGTTACATTCTGCTGATTTTCGAGGTTATCCAAAACGCTTTTAACGACTTCAAGCCAATAAAAAGTTTTAAAATTATGTATGATGCCCTGGTCGAGTGGCTGAAGTTTTGAGGTTGAGTTTGGAGGGAAAAATTGAAGTTTCACATTTGATAAAGGTGATGCGTTATTGTACACAGTACAGTTGTCTAAAAATAAGAGAATATGTCGTATCTCTCTTTTCATACCCGAGTTCAGTGAGACCAACCATTCATTAAAGAGTTCGGTGGTCATCCATGCCTTCTTGTTTGAGCGGTATTTGGTAGGTAACGAGTTTATGTCCTTGAAACACCGAGGTTTTGCAGATTTTCCTATGACGAGAGGAGTGACCTTTTCTGAGCCGTCCATGTTTATCGACACTTGAGCTTTCCCTGCACATTTTTTTGAAGACTATCCCATTCCTTTTCTTAAAATTTGTAAGCCATCCCTCGCTAGCCGAAAATTCGATTCCTAATTCTTTGGCGAATGCTTTAGCCTTTTCCTTCAATAAAGAGCCACCCATCGGAATATTCTGTCATCCACACTGTCTCATCCATGAAACTAAACACTGTTCAAAACGTGGAAAATTACCTTTACTAACGCGCTTTCTCACTCTACTCGAAGATGCACTTAAGATTTTCTCTTTATTCTTCAAATTCTAGCTCAGTGGGATTTCAAATGCTTTGGTTACATCGACCTTCCTCTCACCTTTTTTTCAACTGATTCTATCACCTTTTGCTTTTCAGAAATTGTTAAGCACTTGTACTTTTTTAAAAAAAAGACATCATGTTCCTATCGCGTGATAAGTTGACACTGAGGTGAGGTGTAAAGTAGTGGCCCAAGGTTTATCAAAATTAACAGGTAGGAAACGTAAATCACCACAACTTTAGTAAAATGATATTTTTAATTTAAAATTTGGAATCTAAAATGAACACAAGGCATATTCACAGTCCCCACTCAGCTACGAGGTATACTTAATAGTAGGGGTCGACAACTATGGCACGTGGAGCAATTCTTAGTGGCACATTACAGCTCTATTTTTTAAAAAATAATAGAATAAAGTTAAATCCCTGTCTCTCCTGTCTTTGCCTCGTACATTTTTATATAAAGGTTTTATTTCTCGCTTTCAATTCTCTGCCATAAAACGATTCTGCTGAATTATCTTGGATGAAGTTTGAGTGCTTTATTTATATAAAAAAAAAAACATCTGTTTAAGTGTGACTCATTATTAGTAATAAATACTCAACGCAAATCAAAATTATTGTGCAATACTTGTAAAAGGAAGCATCACTCATTACTGCACAGTGAATAAAAAAGAAAGCAGTTTTTCCTTTATCCATCTAAAGCTTGGGTATCAACGGAAAAAGAAAAAGGAATAAATAAAAATTCTGCTTAGCAAATATCGGAAATATAAAAAAAAAACCGCTCTTGGGATAATTAGGTACAGGGGGGAAAAAAGTGTGTGAATCTAACTTCATAATATTGAAGGTTCGAATTATCGAGAGTTTTATAGGATAACTTCGAATTATCGCGTGTTGTAGTCTGGCCAACCACAAATTTTACTTCGAAATATTGAGAGTACCAAAACGTATGATTTTAGTTCGAAATATCAAGAGTTTTTCTAGGGGCTGAGCATGTACTTCGAATTAGCGAGAGGTTCATATTATCGAAAGTTCGAATTATCGAGAGTCGACTGTATTTACTGCACTTTCTAATTTATAATATAATTTATATGATCTATGATAAAATTACATAAATATATCAATCGTGTATTAAATCAAAAATATAAACATTACTTTAATATACTTAAAATTATACATTTTTTTCAATGCTATGCAAAAATACCTTTATAAATAGAATAGTAAAAATTTGATAGTAAAAAGTGTTGTTTGAAAACTAACAAAAAAATTAGTAGGAACTAGATAATTTTATTTTATCCATTTTCTTACACATTATTACCGTATTTTCCTGTATATAATACACGAATTATGTGTTAAAAAAGTTTAAAATTTCATTGTGCGTATAATATGCCCCCGCGGATTATCTGAGAAAAAACATTCTCCATCAGAAAAGCTAACAAGAAAGTTTTGAAAGAAATGCTGTTTATGTTTTATAAAATGAATAATAGATGGCACTTTCATGACTTGGATGACGCATTTCAGCCATAACTAGTTTTTATCCAATTACATTCAAAAACGAATTCAATTCCTCGGAAGGAAAAAACAGTTACTAGTCGCTGGCGCTATTTCCAATTTTCTCTTGACTAGAGCTTTGACGTCCTTTGAAAGTTTTCATCATGTTGAAGCGAAAGCGTTAAGTTACACTGCAAACTTCAAGTTAAAAGTTATAGAGAAGGCTACCGAAGTTGGAAATCGGGAAGCTCTCTCTCTCTCTCTCTGTGTGCAAGGTTTTTCAACATTGACGAAGTGAATATTCGTTCGTGGAGAAAAAACAAGACCAACTTCGAAAATTGTGATCGACGTTAAAAAGCGATCGTCGTGGAATACCTCACTTGCCAGAATTAGAGGAAGAAATAAATAAATGCATTTAAAAAGAAAGAGACAATGGGATAGCAGTTTCGATCTTAATTTTTTTGCTGTTAACTTGCTAAATTTAAAAAAAAAGAAAGATTTTTTCCGCATGAGATGTTTTATTTAACAACGTAAAACATAGATGGCAGTAGCAAGGAATTTTTTGTTTTATTGAGATCATCGTAAAAAATATTATCGTACATATTTAAAAAATGTTTCATAATAAGTTTTTTTTTGTACAATTTCTTACTTCTATTTTTAATTATATTGTGTATTTTTTATTCTGTATGACACTCATTATCGGCAGTACATATTTTGGAAAATTTGCCGTAAAAACTGCTGCTCATTATACAATGTTTTTTTTTTTTTACTCGAAAAAAGGCTTTGCGGATAATATGCTGCTGCGGATTATACACAGGAAAATACAGTACATATGAAATATAAACTTTAATAAACTTAACTGTTGAAACTTACGTCATAACTGAGGCTTCCGCTAAAAATGTTTGCGCGGCTTTACTGTTATCTTTAAGAACTTTGCGACATAGCCATCCTGTGATGACCATGTCGTGCCGGTTCCGCGTAAGCTAGAGGTGTGGGATTATCAAAATGATGAGACATAATAATTCTTAATACAACTTTTATTAAGAATAACTTATATTACTTAAATTCTAATTTGACAATTTTAATTAAAGTGAGAGTCAACGCCCAAATTAAACCACGTATTCAAGTCAGATCACGCAATTAGATCCTTTATCTCAATTATCATTAATAATCCTATGCATCTAATTACTTATATCTAATATTACCTTTTTTTAGTTCTCCTTCCTTTACCTAGAGAATGGTATCTATAAACTTTATTTACGATGATTCCCACTTCTTTATCTTAGGCTTCTATTCTTTCCAAAACTATCGGACTGCTAACTCTTGATCTGTAAGATTTCACACTAATCTTTGTCACGCTATCGATCAGAATAATTCCACACTACTATCTCTAAGCTTGCCGCGTTATCGATCAGAATGCTTCCACAATACTATCTCTGAGCCTGCCACGCTATATCTTATCATCAAAGCTTCTATCCTTTTATAGTATATCTCATTTACATATTATGATCGTTTATCTTCTTGGTATTGGGTTGGAAAAGTTTTGCCATTAATCGTGGCCGTCAAAGAACATAGGAGTTATGTTAACAGAAAGACGCGAGAGACGTCACAACTTTTACAGCAACTTTCTGACCTCTAAAGCAACCAAGCACAACATCTGGAAAATAATTTTACACATAAATAACACGTAAAAAAATTTTGATATGGTTTCCGAGACTGTATTAATAATGATTAATAACCTGACAGAAAGAAACCCAAGAATATCATCAAAAACTTATCATTTATCATAATAAGAGAAAAAAAACAATATGCACATTACTTGCTTTAATATATATTATTCCTTTAATTATATTTAATAAACAGCGCCATCTTTTTTTCAAACTTATTAGGATGCTACTAAAACATCAACATTAGAAAGAACTAAATCAAAATATTTTATATAAAGTGGAAATAGCTCAACACAAAACTGAAGGGACTGAAATATTATTTCAAGTTAAAGGATATAGCAACAATAAACCCATATATTCAACAAAACTAAGTTTATTAGAGTTCATTTTATTTACATACATATTTACATGCATGTATTTAATATAAATTAATGAAACAAAAACCATTTACAAGAACTTATTAAAATTTAATACAAAATTTTCAATTTTTTTCAAAATAATCTAGCATTTTAACATTTTTTTTTCTCCAGCATCAAATTGTTAGATGTTGTCCATTTTGTAATTTATTTCACTATCGGAATGTGCGTCTAAATAATTACGCTTACTTTTCATGATGTGGGAACAGGAGCTGCATTATTTCATTTTCTTCATCGGAATCAGCATGAATGATATTTTTTGAACTTTGAACAAACTCCAAAATGTCTTTGTCTGCCATCATTGGACTGTACACACGTTATCATCATCTACTGCAACGAATTCTTCCAATGATACAGTAGAATAGACTCCTAACACAAACTTTCCCAAATGTTTCATTAAAGAAAGGGAAATCTTTTTGTGTTAAGCGATTTTCGTTTTGTGTTAATAGAAAAAAATGCATGAAAATGAATGCAGTTTGTGGGACTGGTGTATCATTTTGTGTTAAACAATATATTTAGTCTTAACAGTTTTCGTGTTAAACATATTTCACTGTAGTAATAAAGTTCTGAGTGATACACACTAATTTCTAAAATGGAAGAAAAAATAAAAATATACATAAGAGAGATTATCAGATAAAATATCCATACCACCAAACTTTCCTTTTCCCAAGACTTCACCAAGTTTTAAGTCTTTAGTGTCCAACCTGCTTTTAAAAATTCTTGCGAATCTACAGAGAATTCAGGTTCACCCTTCTTAGGAACAGAAAGTTTAAGCCTTGTACAAAGGCCATCAGCATCCTTTTGGTAATGCTAAAAATTAAAATTTAATTACTTACAAAATAATCTTAAATTTATAACTAATGGACTAAAAATTGGTCAAGTTTAAATTTAGGATAATTTAAATTATCATTCAAAATTTAAAAATGTAAATGGAATCGTTATCGCTTAAACGATATGACGTCATTAAGATGAAAGACGTACTATTATTTGCTTTACTTAAATTAATTCATTCACCTTCATAATAACATAAACATTTCTTTTTCTGTAACAAATAAACTGACTAAAATATTTTGATTAATGCAGAAAATTTTTCTTCGGGACCATCCTTCAATTTTTAAAAATTCTCCAAATTACTCCAGTCGTTGATTCGAATGGTATCAACTACAATTTTTAGGATTATAGAGGACCACTACACCACTATGGGGTTGGAACAAAAACAAAAAAAGACAAAATAAACAAAGTAAGAAAAAAGAAGAAAAAAATAGCGAGAAAAGTCTATGAACCCAATAAGTCCGTAGCTTGCCAATAAAGGTCGCACAAAGAGGTTAGGGCTGGGCAGCGGTGAATGTGGTCAGAATCCATGTCCTCCCGAAAATCGCCGAGCGTGCAGAAAGGGCCTGTGCAACATGAATTCTATGTAGATGTTTCAGGAGACAGTCGAGTCCAGTGGTCAGACGAACCTCGGCAACTGAATTGAATATGGCAACCCCTTAGAATAGGTTTGAGAATCTGCCCTGGCAGAGCAACACAAGATGTAAACACACTAAGACGATGTGTTTCGAGCACTACAAATAAAGAATATAGAAACTAGAAATGCTTCCTTCACCATAATCTTAAGATTATTCCACCAGATCTTATTGGAATTTCCCTCAGCGTATTATCTCGAAGAGAAATCATTCAAATTTTTCTTAATGATATGCTTGGCACTGGTAAAAGGAACAGCTTTCCTTGTTACAGTCGGTCGAAAAAATAGTTCAGCCCCATAACCCTTTCAAAAAATGATTAAAATTGGAAAACGACCTTTTTTGAAACTAAACATTGTATAATACGTCCCCCCACAGAATTTTTATTTACAAGGTTGGTAATTGTGTTATTTGCGATTGATATAATGTATTGCTCATAATGTTTTCCTTCGACCCCAGAGGGCTGAGTGACAAATGAAATTTATGCATCTTGGTGAGAAAACAAGGGACTTAACAAGCCAACTCCTTCCAATCTTGGTGTGAGTCTTAAAAAGCAGGGGACGACAACAAGCCACCTCAACGAGACAGTATAAAGCCCTCCAGTCTTGAAACAACAGGAGATTATTAATAGGCAAGTCTAATTTATGTTTTCAAAAGATGCATTCCAACCTTGGTGTATTAATTGACCCGAAAAAAAGGGAGACCGAGTCGACATGCCCCCAATTTTTGGACTTGAAGATTTTGGCTAAAAGCGTTTGCCGATAAGACTGCCAGAATCTGAGAATATTAAACATCACTTCAAATCCTGACAGTCTTAACAAAAGACACTTAGCTACGCCATAAAAAAAAAAATGACTACATTCTGATTTCTGACTGCTTGCCTTTTATACTCTAGTGGGGTCACATGAAACGATTCTTATTGGTTGACGCTTTCCAATACGGAAAGCAATCTTTTGATGCATCTTTCAATACATCTATAGCGTAAGTTTTAAGGCATCTCAGGGATGTTAAATTTCTCTAGAGGGCTGAAAATATAAACTATTTTTTCAAACAGGTATAATTCTTTAAAACTTAAATTAAATTATTCGAATCTTTTGCACTTTATTTATAAAGGAATGAGGCTTCAGAAAATTATAAAATGTTTAAAATATAATCATAATTTTAAAAATTACAAGCATATAAAAATAAGAAACTTTTCAAAAGAAATTTATTAAGTTTTACGCGTTGTGCATGCTATTTTCTAAAATAGTAGCTTTAATTACTAGCTATAAGTTGATTTATAAAGTTAAATGTATCCTTATTACACACTGTAGTAATATTATTTTAGTAGAACAATAAATTATATTTTTTAAAAAATAAAAAAATTACATTTTTAAAATTATTTTAAAAAATTTCAATATTTTTCAAATATTTTGAAATATACACAAAAGATATATTATTCTTAAATGATGTAGGGTTTAAAGAGTATGATACATTTTACAATTCTATAAAGTTTTATACATCAGAGGCTACTATTTTAGAAAATAGCGTGCGCAACGCAAAAATTACTTAATATTTATTACAAAATTTTCATATGCTTATAATTTTTAAAATTATGATTATATTTTAAACATTTTATACTTTTCTGAAGCCCCATTCCTTTATAAATAATGTGTAAGAGATTCGAATTATTTAATTTAAATTTAAAAGAATTATACCTGTTTGAGAATTGTTTATATTTTAAGCTCTCTCGAGAAATTTAACACCCCTGAGACTTCTGTGATATAGCCCCCCTTTGGTGACCGTATTTTTGATTGTCAGCGTGAGCTAGAGGTGTGGGGTTTTCTAAAGTAACAGACATTTTAAATTCTTAATATGACTTTATTAAGAATAAAACTTAAATGTCTAACAATTTAGATAAATTTAACTAGCGAGAATCTAGAATGAACAAACACAGAAAAAGATAGTTAAACCGAATCGCGTAACTTAGACCACTTTCTCTAAATAATTATTCAATCTGCCTACTCTTACTTCTAATAATATTACAAGTCCTAATATCAAAATAATCAGTCCTACCTTAATCCGAACTAAGATTCGATCTCCAAAACGGAAACGTCTGGGCGTGCGTGCAATGGTATGCACCTTGTAGTAATGGCTAAATTTCCAGGTAACTTTATGATAGGCTGTCAATTCACGTTTGTATCTCTTCAAACATAACTTTCCCCAAATTGACATTAATCTTGGCCATCAAAGAAACCAGAGGTTACGTTAAAGAAAAGACGCGTGAGCCCGTCACAATCCCCTTCAAGAAGCAAAACGTGATTTATTCGAGGGTCTTAATGGCCCTTAAGAAATTACGTGCCTAAATTTTTTATTTCTTAATCTCCTCACTTTCCAAGTTTTATTTAAATTTTAACCTTGAATCCTCATTTTAACTATTAATTTTCAATATTCATCTTAAGTTTAATTTTTAATATTCCTTCTTAATTTGTACATCACGCCTGCGTCTATTATAATACTTCTCCCATTTTTCATGTTTAGCTTTTGTGTTTCGTCTAGCCTTATCAAACAATTTTTCAATATCTCCTACTGCAAACTCAGTTTCGTCCGATACCATGATTAATTTTTGAAATAGGGTAATCAACTTTCGACCCAAAAATAATCCTGCAGGGGTTTTTCCCGTCGTTTCATTCACTGCTGTACGAATAGCATAAGCAAACTCACGAAAGGATTGGTTCCAAGTATCATGTTGATCATTTACATAATTTGCACAAGATCGCAATTCACGCGTTCAGTTCTATTTGCCTGAGGCCTATATACAACAGTCTTCACATGCCTTATGCCTAATCTTTCACTTAAATGTTCAAAAATTTCGTATATAAATTGGGGACCGTTATCACTTATTAATTTTATTGAAGCTCCAAAACGAGATATAAAATTATCAAAAAAAGTATCCGCTATTACATGAGCCGAGGCCTTTTTAAGAGGTATGATTTCAGCCGATTTGCTGAAATGATCGGTAATTACTAAAACATATCGATTACGTCTCACTCTCGATGTAGGATACGGGCCTAAAAAATCTAACGTAACTATCTCATTTGGATAATTTGATACAATCGGATTTAATTGACCAGCTGGTAACGCGTTTTTATAATTATTAACTTGGCACATATGGCATGTAGAGACATATTGATCAATAAATTTTCTCATATACTGGAAATAACAAACGTCCCTTATTTTATGATAAGTCTTAAAATGACCAAAATGATCCGCTATGGGCTTGTCGTGAAATTCTCTCATTATTTCATTCCTTAAAGACTTTGGAATGTATACATGCATTTCACCTAACGACGTTGCGTATTTCGCATGAAACAACAAGCCTTCAATTAGATGGAAGTCGCGGGACCAATTCTCACATATCGTCGCATTACTGAGTTATCTTCCGGGTTTTTTAAATATCTATAGATATGACCTAATTCTGGGTCATTCTTTTGCTCTGTTATTAACTGTTCTCGCTACGTAAGTACTGAATCTCTGATTATTGCACAATTAACTTTCTCTCTCATTATACTTTCAACCGGGTTTCTGGATAAAACATCCGCCACCGCATTTTGAGTTTCAGTTCTATGTTTTCATTCTATATTAAATTCTGCTGATTTGAGTGCCCATCTGATCATCCTACTCGACAAATTTTTCCCATGAATTAAACGGGTTAAAGCAGCGTGATCAGTAATAACTTTAATCGGCAGTGATCCTAAATATGTTCTGAGTTTATTCAGCGCCCAAACTACTGCTAAACATTCTCTCTCGGTTACTGTATAATTCCTCTCAGCGTTGCTCAGAGTACGTGAAGCAAATACAACTGGTCTCTGTTCTTGATTTAGAACTGTTCCCAAACCTATTGAACTTGCATCTGTAAATAACTCGAAAGGCTTTTTGAAATCCGGCAATTTTAAAACTGGCGCTTTTGTTATGGCCGCCTTGACCACGTCGAATGCCTTCTGCGCCTCAATTGACCAGAAATTTTTTTTCAATTTTCGTTTAAGATTATAAAGGGGTTCACAAAGATCAGCATAATTTTTAATAAATTTCGCGTACCACTGGGACATACCAAAAAATTGATACCTTCTGGGAATTACGCGGTGGTTTCATCTCAAGTAGGGCTCGAACTTTTGTCTCATCCGTTTTGATTCCTTCCTTACTAATAATTAATCCTAAATACTTCAATTCATCACAGCCAAATCTACACTTATCTTTATTGAAACCGATGATAGGGAGGTTTGTGAATGTTTACATGGACGGCGTAATAATCTCGTCTCCATCATTCGCTCAACATATTGAGCATTTAAGGGAGATTAAGATGCAGGATTGACATTAAAATTTAATGTTGATCCTGCATCTAGCAATAATGTAAAAACCTCCCTTAAATGCTCAATATGTTGAGTGAATGATGGAGACGAGATTATTACGTCTTCCATGTAAACATTCACAAACCTCCCTATCACCGTGTTCAATATATTTTCTATCGCTTTCTGAAAATTGGGAGCAGCCCTTGATAAGCCAAATGGGATACGCCGAAATGCGTAGGTGCCACTTTTTTTTACGAACGCGGTCTTAACAATATCACTGGGGTTTACTGCCATTTGAAAGTACCCACTTCTTAGATCAAGAGATGACATTATTGTCGCGTGTAGGCGATATTCGTTATTAAATCATCTATTAACGGTAAGGGATAGCGTGGATACTTCGTGAACGAATTAAGTTTCCTATAGTCAACCGCAAATCTATATGCTTCCGAATTATCCGGTGGTAACCCATTATTTTTTTTTACAGAACACAACAGGTGACGTGTACGGGATTGAATTGGAACAATGGTTTCTTCTTTCAACATTTTCTCAATATGAAATTCAAGTATCGCTTGCTTTTGTCGATCATATTTGTACGGCCTGGAACCAACTGGTGGACTATCTCCCGTATCAATTTCATGGTATAAAACGTGAGTAAGACCTGGTTTATCTGAGAAAAATCCCTTAAAACTACTAAACAAATTTTGTAACTCCTGTTTTTGCTTATCCTCCAACTTTGTCTTAGACAGATCTATTTCTACATTTTCTTCCTCAATTCTTTTAACCACCTTATCTATTTGCGAATCGAGAATCTTTAACGATTTTCGATCAAAGTCTAAAACAATCTTTGATCCACTTATGAAATCTACCCCAAGAATACATGGTAATTCCAAATCTGTCAACACAGGAAACAACCAAGGTTTTTCAAACTTCCTTCGACATGGTCGACCTTCGTTGACCATATCGTGAGGTTTCAGCGTAAGTTAGAGGTGTGGGATTCTCGAAATGATGAGACATTTTAGAATTCTTAATATAACTTTTATTAAGAATTTAACTTAAATTACTTATATATCGAACAAACTTATATTAAGTGAGAATAAACCAAAACACGTAGCCTTAATTAACACAGATCGCGCAATTAGATCACTTATCAATATAATTATACTATATCCGCCTACTCTCAATCTTAATAATATATTCGCATTCAGAATATAATCTTCCTACCTCGGTTTCTACGCAACGTCCAATCCATTTCAGATATTTCTCTAAGTTGACGTACAATGTTATGTACCTTGGATGAATGGTGATATTTTCGTGATTCTTAGGTAAGCCGTCACTTTACACTTCTATCTTCTCTGAACTGAACTTTCTTTAAATTGCCATCGCGCTTACTAAAACTTCTGTCCTTTTAAAGGTTATCTTATTTGCATCTATCCTTCGTTTCACTTCTTGGATTTGGGTTGGAAAAGATTTGCCACTAATCGTGGCCGTCAAAGAACACAGCGGTTATGTTAGAGAAAGGACGCGTGAGACGTCACAAACCCCTCCAAGAAGCAAAACGTGATTTATTCAAGGGTCCACTTGACCCTTAAGAAATTACGTGCCTAAATTTTTATTTCTGAATCTCCTCACTTTCTAAGTTTTATTTAAATTTTAACCTTGAATCCTCATTTTAACTCTTAATTTCCAATATTTAACTTAACTTTAATTTTCATTATTCATCTTAAAAATTAAATTTAATATTCCTCTTTAATTTGACTTCTTGACAGACACAATAATTTTTACTCAATTAACTAGACCAACATAACAGTTTTGCATTTTAATCATGGTATATTCTCACTTTTACACATGTACTTAACTCTATATATTTAACGTTACTTAAATATCTACTTAAATTACTATACACTTATATCTTTCATTTCCATCCCTTCCAGGGTACATACACCCAAAGCTCAGCATCAGAGCAAGAATCTATGAGCTTGGAGACTGGTTTTATTTCTCCAAGTTGAGGATACATTCGCATTCAGGGTCTGTCACCCTGAAATAAAAACTCTTTAAGTTACTTGGCAAAATCTATATTTACATAATACCAGTATGTTTCACAATTTTTATGCATTATATATCATTTTTAAATTACAACAAACTTCCATGTCCACCCCGCATCTGGTTCCGTCAAACTCCCAATGAGCCGCGCAGCGATGTTAATGTTATTGTTAGTGACCTGACTATGCCGCGTCTCCCTGAACCAGATGCACCTTAATACGGAACAATACAACAACATATATATAAACACTATACAATTACAAACATTTTTCAATAAATCATTAAAACAAATAACCAAAGGAATTGTCGCATCTCACGAAGTCATACATCGAAGTAAACAAATGCATAATTACAATTGTTATCTCCATCAATTGAGAAAAAAAATTTTACAAGTCAAAAGTTCAAAAAAAAATATACACTCATTGTAGTGTCAACTTTTGCTTGGATTATAACTTTTAAACACCGCCCGAGACTTCCTTCTTTGCAATAATTCTTCCGACCACTTGTTGGAAAGAACATAAAAATGAAACAATACAACCTGATTTTTATGGTTTGTCTCCCACCAGTACTTCCATGGACATGGTGCTATCACTGTTCGCTCCTCTTCTCATTCCTCGGTTGCTCTGTGATCCCGTATGTTGCCTGATGTAGGGTCTGTAGTCTTCTCTTCGGCTATTCCTAGCTTGGTTTGACGTTACTCCATTGGCCTGTCGGGACTCCTGATCCTTTCTTTTGCGTGGTCTCAGGTTATACTCCCTTCTATCTTGAACTCCAGCTGCTTCCATCCTGTTCTTCTTCCTACTTATATAAATGTTACTTGATGACAATGGTCTTTTATTTATGTTATTGGGTCTACATTTCTGCCACTTTCTCTGTAGTCCACTTGACCCCGATCCATACGACCGTTTAACTCCTTTATCTGGACGCTTTCTTTTAGTTCTTGTCTTATTACTGGAAAAGAAGCTAGGCAGTGATCTGATAAGTGATCCGCGCTTATCGGCCCTATCCGTGTTTTTCTCCCATTGATTTGACTTGAGATTTATCCCTTTTCCCTCTAACTCACGCTTTACTGCAGACCCTTTCTTCTTCCCATGTTGCGACTCATTTGATCTTTGATGTACGTTTTCCGAACTACTCGTTTCCTGACGTGAACTAATACTAACTGAGCGACCTGTTCCTAACTCAACCTCGTCACATTTCCTATGACGATATATTCTTACTTGATCAACATTGACGGTTAACCTTTTTCCTGACCTCCATATATTACAATATTATTATTATTTCTTACTTCTAACACTCTATACGAACCTTCAAATTTTTGCTTGAATTTGGCGCAAATCTTATTAGCTGCTGAACTTAAAGGGTGTGTCTCTAATAAGACCCAGTCATCTACCTTAATTTGTACATCCCGCCTGCGTCTATTATAATATCTTTCCCATCTTTCATGCTTAGTTTTCGTACTTAGTCTAGCTTCATGAAATAATTTCTCAATATTTCTAACTGCAAATTCAGTTCCGCGTCTGAAATCATTACTAATTTTTGAAATGGGGTAATCAACTTTCGACCCAAAAATAACTCCGCTGGGGTTTTTCCCGTTGTTTCATTCACTGCCGTACGAATAGCGTAAGCAAACTACGTAAGAATTGGTCCCAAGTATCGTGTTGATCATTTATATAATTTGCAATCATTTGCACTAGATCTCGATTTACTCGTTCTGTCCTATTTGCTTGCGGCCTATATGCAACAGTCTTCACATGCCTTATGCCTAATCTTTCACTTAAATGTTCAAAATTTCGGATATAAATCGGGGACCGTTATCACTTATTAATTTTATTGGAGCTCCAAAACGCGATATAAAATTATCAAAAAAAGTATCCGCTATTATACGAGCCGAGGCCTTTTTAAGAGGTATAATTTCAGCCGATTTGCTGAAATGATCGGCAATTACTAAAACATATCGATTACGTCTTACTCTTGATATAGGATACAGGCCTAATAAATCTAACGTATCTATCTCATTTGGATAATTTGATACATTTGGATTTAATCGACCATCTGGTAACGCGTTTTTATAATTATTAACTTGGCACATATGGCATGTAGAGACATATTGATCAATAAATTTTCTCATATACGGTAAATAACAAACGTCCCTAATTTTATGATAAGTTTTAAATCTGCCTAAAATCCCTGCTATTGGCTTGTTGTGAAATTCGCGTAAAGTGTCGTTTCTTAAAGACCGGAATGTATACACGAATTTCACCTAACGACGTTGCGTGTTTCGCATAAAACAACAAGCCTTCAATTAGACGGAAGTCGCGGGACCAATTCTCACATATGGTCGCATTAACAGAGTTATTTTCCGTGTTTTCTAAATATCTATAGATATGACCTAATTCTGGGTCATTCTTTTGCTCTGTTATTAACTGTTCTCGCGAAGTAAGTACTAAATCTCTGATTATTGCACAATTAACTTTTTCTCCTATTATACTTTCAACTGGGTTTTGGGATAAAACATTAGTCACAATATTTAACTTCGTTTCCGACACATCAACGCGCAAACTCCTTTCATCTACCTTATTATCTTCAACCAGCGCGAATCTTGAATTGCCAACGCTTTCCGATCAAAATCTAAAACAATCTTCGATCCACTAATGAAGTCCACACCGAGAATACATGGGTATTCCAAATCCGTCAACACATGAACAACCAAGGTTTTTCAAACTCCCTAATTCGAATATTCAAGTCTACAATTCCTATATTTTGGCATTTCGCTCCCTGTGCTGTGATCACCTGAGCTCGCGATTTTTTTACTTGTTTATAAAAAAAATATTTTTTATATATTTCTTCCGATATAGATGATTTGTCCACTCCGGTGTTCCATAGCGCTTTCAAAAATGTGTTATTTAATAAAATAGGAACGTAGGGAAGCTCCACGGTTGATATACATATCGGAGAAAGTTTAATTGGTATATCCACTGCCGATTTCTTTGGACTATTTTGAACTTTATTAACTTTCAAAACATTCAATCGTCCCCTTTGCATCCTATCACCTCGACTTAAATTCTCACTCGAACCCCTATTTCTGCGGTCCCCTCTATTAAAATTATCATTTCGATCTTCTTTTCGAAATTGGTATCCCATTTCGTTGAATCTCCGATCATCATTTTTAAATCTATTCCTACTCTCGAACCACTTATTACTTTGACGGCCATTCTCATAATTACCTCTAGAATCATTTCTGCCATTATTTGGTCTACGCCCAACCTCAGAATTTCTCCAGTTCCTGCGATTATCATCAAAATTAGACATCCTATGCGCGTTTTGACTCCGTCTTTCCACATTATCACTATTCTGCGAACCCCTTTTTAATTTGTAAGAATACCTCTCTTCAAATTTAGGTAAGATTTCTAAAAGTTGTACCGTGTTCTGCAGATTCCGGACTTCCACATAGTCCTGGACTTGTGGTTCGAGTCTAAGAAAAATGTGATCAACCAATTCCGCCTGCGACATCCTTAGTTCTAGACTTTTATGAATTTTGAGTAAATCGTAAACAAAATCTGATTCTTCCCTGATTTCTTCCCTGCTGGGACGCGAAAGACCTCGCTTCTAACTCTTTCTTATTTTTGATTGCGGGAAAAGCTTTCTTTAACTCTGTCTTTAGCTGCGCGAAATCTGTGGCGGTATCCTGCACTAACATTGATCCGAATATTAAATACCAATCTTGAGCCCTTCCCCTGAGGTGACTTTTCAAATAAGCACATGCTAAGTTACTAGGAATTTCTAGTAACTTTATTTGATTATCTATGGCCTCTAAAAATTCGGTAACATTCTCGGACCCGGAAAAGCACATTTCTGGTAAAATACCAAACCCGCCTGCATTACCTAACCCAGAGTCATATAAATTATAACGGTTAGCGCGCCATTGCGACATGGTCGATCTTCGTTGACCATATCGTGGGGTTTCAGCGTAAGTTAGAGGTGTGGGATTCTCGAAATGATGAGACATTTTAGAATTCTTAATATGACTTTTTTATTAAGAATTTAACTTAAATTACTTATATATCGAACAAACTTATATTAAGTGAAAATAAACCAAAACACGTAGTCTTAATTAACACAGATCGCGCAATTAGATCACTTATCAATATAATTATACTATATCCGCCTACTCTCAATCTTAATAATATATTCGCATTCAGAATATAATCTTCCGTCCAGAATATAAACCCACGGTTTCTACGCAACGTCCAATCCACTTCAGATATTTCTCTAAGTTGGCGTACAATGTTTTTTCCCTTGATGAATGGCGATACTTTCGTGATTCTTAGGTAAGCCGTCACTTTACACTTGTATCTTCTCTGAACTGAACTTTCTCATTGTCAAGGAAACTCCCCTTCCCCCTCTCTAACAGCCATTCCTGGTATGTGTGTGGGATTTCTATGTTAACATCATTACAAAATTCGCGTGGTAATTTCCCACAATTAATTATTACTGCCCTTTTAAAATTTTGGCTACCGCTGAAGACCCACTGTTGAATCTGTCGAGAGTTTAAACGTCCTAGCGTTGATGTGGTATGGTAGTTAAGAGAGGTGGGAGTCTCATCCACCCACTCATCCTCGTCACTTGACAATGGTTCAAAATATCAAGGTGCGTAGCGAAAAGCTCTCGAGTAAGTGAACAGTGGGACTTTAATATTCACTCACTCACTTTGCAACTTTTTAGGCCCCGGAAACGAAAATGTACCTTTTTAAAAATAATTGCATGTTGAAAAAAGTAGAAATTTTTATAATTACTAAATTTTACAACTGTATTAAATGTTAAATTAAAACTGTGAGAATTTTTTGAAATGTTCGATACAAGGGAGAAAAGTTTCATGCAATTATTTTTATAAATGAAGAAGTTATAAAAAATTTTAATTTGATAAGTAGTTATTAAATATTTAAAATTTGAGTATTTTTTAAAAATTCGTAAAAAAAGTTTACGGCATTATTTTTGAAATCACTAACTCTAAAAGATCAAAGTAAGAGTTTTTTAAAAGTCATTTTCATATAATCGCATCGATATTGATTCATTCTAGAAAAAATCATAAAATATGTAAAGTATAGTTGTTTTCTAAAAAAAAAAAAAAAAAAAAAACCATACTGTACCGTGACGAAATAAATTATCTTTCCAATTACAAAATTGCTGGCGAAGTTATTAAATGCGTGAATAAAATTTTGAGTATTTTTAAAAAATCATAAAAATTAAGCGATGATGTTGTTTTGAACCCTGGTACAATCGATAAAAATAAACGCTCTTGTGTGCCGAACATGCCAATGTGACGTCTTCGATTGGGGTGAACCCCACCCTATCTATTCATCTGAAGTCACTCTATCTATTCATCCCCAAACAGATGTTGGGTGACAAGTGCAGGTGGCCATGGGGTCATTGTTTGTTGTCTGGCCTCGGACAAACGCGGACATCTGGTCTGGAATTTACAATGGCTAAAGAATGCCGGTGACAATAGGCATTCCTGTATGAAAGTCTTGAATAGGCGAAGCCTGTATGCAAGTCTATGTATAGAGAATAGGGCTATGAGGCCCAGGTGTGAGATGAATGGAAATTTCAGAAGTTGGATGAGAGTTATGGCGCCCTTGGATTCCAGACGGACGAAGAATGTGTTTGTGTTTGCCACGCAAATGGGAGACGAAAGTGGCCCGGGGACGAGGGCAGACCTTTTTTTTGACCTGCCAATGAGGAAGACGAGGGGCGTATGGTGGACCCGCCCCTGGTGTTTAAAAGGGGTTAATTTTGGACGGAGAGAGGAAGAAAAAACTTGAAAAGACTTGAACGAACGGGGAGAGAAGAAGCTTGGAGGGATAGAGCCCTGGAGTGAGACGGACGGAGCCCTGGATGGAAACAGAGAGCCATGGAGTAAACTGGCTTGGCCTATTTAATGAACATTTTAATAACATATGAAGCTATTAAATACTGTGTAAATTTTAAAATAAGGCTGTGACAAATTTTC
>BMAV01026030.1:228754-354187 GCA_019973955.1 Trichonephila inaurata madagascariensis | reverse complement strand
TTATAGAATCTATTATTTAATTATTTATTATATTCTTTGCTACAGAATATATTATTAAGAGCTTAAGATTTAAAATAAATTTTGCTTTTTTCGTTAAGAAACGTATTTATAACACAACATTTTACAATAATGAAGCCTGGAGTAGCAATACTTGTACTATTATCTGTTGGAGCATTTTTATAGCAAATTTATATGCTATTTAAATGGAGAGAAAACTGTTGTAATTTATTTCCGTGGCATGCAGTATTTAAATATTAAACTCTTTTTCTTTTTCAAGCTTGAGATATTTATTTATTTTGTGTCAATTTCGAAGCCAAACGCCTTTTTTATGTTAATCATTTATCTTAACTTACAATTGAATAGTTAAAAAGAAACTTTTTAAAGGAAACTAATAACTGAAATAATGAATGCAAAATTGCTAAAACAAAAGGAAATGGGGTAAAAGTTTTTCACCTACAATTCGAAGTCTTACGCCATATTATTCTTAAAATTATTCATGTATTCTTCACATATTTATTTCAAAATGTCGAGAGAAAAATTAATTCGGAAATTCTGATTCTAAGTCAAGAAACAGAGGCCGCTTAAAATTCAAGAAATAAAATCTCAGTTCTTAGTTTTTAACCTTCCACATTAATGAGAACTTTTGGTGTATTATTCTTCCAAAAAGTATCCTTCAACAATTATTTTGTAATTTCAATAAGAAACTCTTGAGAATTATTTTCTACTAATTTACAGATTAGTCCTATGGTAATTTTTTAAAAGAAATATATGATGCAATGAGAGAATAAGATATTTACTGTAGATCTTAGTGGTTTCCAAACTGTGTTGGAGTTCCACAAGGCATAACCAGGGGTTCCACGAGTTACAATTAAAAAAAAATCGAAAGGTAACTTATAAATCTGTATGCAAAATGGATTCACCTTCTCTAAAATTTGTATAATCACAAGCTTCTCTAAATCTCTTCCTATTCATTAAAACCGGAAATTTTATTTTATATAATATCTTTATTTTGCAATACTTTTTAAACTTTTATTGTAATGTAATAAAAGAATATTAAAACGCGCGCGTACGTTTTAAGGTATCCGACTACGTTCCGAACCGTGATTTTAAAAAAAGCGCATAAATGGATAATTTTCATGAGATTTAGTGTCACTTAGATTAGAATACATGTATAAAATTGTTTTAAGGAATTTTACAAAAAATTATTTAATACAATATTTGCAAAAATAACTTTGAATGACCATTTTCAAAAATTTTCCTTTTGTAAAAATGCTTCTATTATAATAATATTTTGCCTGTATATAGCTCGACCTCTTACAGAGGCTCAACTAGAATTTTTGAAATATATAATTAGAAGTGGGTTTATCCATGTTTTTTCGACAACAGAGAGGAGAAATTTTAAGAAAAAAAAAGCCGACAATTGTTTTAAAAAGGTTGTAATCTGAAAATTGTGAATTTTTCAAAAAACATGTTGAGCTTTTGTACAAGTGGGCTGAGCTATATACAGGCAAAATATTATTATAATAGAAACATTTTTTACAAAAAGGGGAAAATTTTGAAAAGGTTATTCTAGGGTTTTTTTTTGCCGAATATTGATTTAAATACTTTTTTTGTCAAAATGTCCTTAAAACAATTTTATGCATGTTCTTTAAATTTGAGGACACTAAATATCATGAAAATTAACCATTTATGCGCATTTTTAAAATCACAGTTCCAAAGTAGTCGGATACCTTAAAAAATAATTAGAATTTTTTAATTATAAATACAATACCTTTTTAATTGCTTTTAAAATAAAGTACCAATAACGTGTTGATCTACTTCAAATATGATTTTGAGATATATTCTAAGTATGTGTATGGGGTTCCACAAAAATACTTTCGAGTTCTAAAGGTTCCGCCAGTAGAAAAAGTTTGACCACTGCTGTGGATATTACTGCCTTCAAGATTTCACTGTGGTAGGATTACTACGCCAACGTATAAGACTATTCCAATTTACATTACATAGCAATGTCAAAGTTGCATGTCTTACGACTAATGGATTATGGTATAGATTTGGGATTTCATAACAAACTGGCTCAAAAGGAACTTGTATATAAAATCTAACACAACCTTGAAGTTCTCACTTGGTGTAAAGGTATTCAGAGTAAGAGAGAGGTTCATTCGTAATCTCCATTATTTTAGCATAATCAAAATTCAAAATTATGAAGTACTTTGTTTTCAGATCACTATAGAGCATAACACTTCTGAGAATCCTTATGACTGATGAGAGGTTCGTGGCAAATTAAAATTAATATTTGGGTGCATGGACTATGTTAGAGGATCCACGAAAGGCTTATAGTCCCTTCCTTCTCCCTTCCGTCAAAATCACGGGGGTGAAATTTCCCCCTACATTTCTCGCTTCCGTGATATTTCCTAGCTGGAGTATTCTAAAGGAGAGGTGTCCAACCCAAATGACCTTGCGGGCCACTTCGGAAAAACATTATAATCTTGCTGGCCGCACATAAAAATATGTATCTCTATATCAGATTTGAAAAAAAAACATTTATTGGAGTGAAAATTTAAAACAGAACAAACTATTATTATTGTTTTCGTTATTTTTCATGTATACAGGCATAGATAATATAAAAATGTTTTTATAATATAATAATGCAATGGTCAAATAACGTTTAAAATATTACAGTTGAAATTTTCTTGAAAATTACGGTGTTCCTATTGAATTGATCTTTCGTTACTCATTGTTGAAAGTTGATAGTGCTGTCATTCGCAAACGATCAAGTATACATTGTCCTTTATCTTAACCGTTCTGAATATTTTTTTTAAACTTTAAAAACATTTCTGACTGCCACTCTCTTGCTCTTTGGGTACTCTAAACAGAAAAGGAGGAGGAGAAATGAAAGTCGCACACACACAGAGAATCATGTACCATTCATAGAGTAAAGGGTGTGCATGATGCAATTCGGAATATATTAAAAAAGTAATTTATTATAGTTAAATCAAATGTAACTGCTCGATAAAATATAAATCTATTTTAAGCTAAAGGACATTTCTATTATCAAAAAGAATTTATTTTAAAACAAGAACAGGTAACAGACAAATACATTGTAGATTTATACATATATATATAAATTTCCCCTCAAAAAAATTTCAAAATGAAAAACCTTTAAAAATCTGATATTTAAAACTTTTTAAAAAAGAGTCGGCGGGTCGCAACTTACGTACTGGCAGGCCGCGTATTGAACACCCCTGTTTTAAAGTAACGCGCTAAAAATATTAAAACTATCTATTCCTTATGCCCGGAATCGTGTTTATTTCTCAACATATGGTAGTACCAGATTATTAGTAACGTGTTTAGAGATATTTATTTTATTTTAAACTAGATATTAGCACAATTAAACATATATATATTAGAGATCTATTTTTGTAACCTTATAGCTCAGTTCTTAATTCCGCTCTGCGTGAATACACGTGGGTTGTGTCATGTGAAAAAAAATAATCTTTAATATTGTATTCATTATGGAGTTAGGAAGGGAATCGGATTCTATGTTAAGTATAAAGTGGTTCTGAAATAACTGATTGTTTTGAAAGTTCGGTTAGTGAATCTGTGAGCAGCGATGATGGATCTGTACTGTTACCTATGATGTTGGCCTTTTCTCCTCATGCTTTGAAATTTATCACACAAGAAAAAATAACTAATGTGTGTTTACATTTGCATAGGTGCTCTAAAATTATCTTTTAATGTTTAAAACACTGTTTTTTTAAAAAACTTTTCCTCTTTGCTGGAAAACCAACATTCAGACATAATAAAAATTTTAATTTTTTGTATTTCAAGCTAAATATTTATCTTAAATTTAAAAATAAAAACATATATTGGACATACATTTAGTTTTATATAATTTTCTTAAATAAAAAAATAGGAACGCGCGTATACGACCGTTTTCTTCAAAATGATGCGACTATTTAGGTATCCAACTACGTTCGGAACCGTGATTTTAAAAAAGCGCTTAAATAGGTAATTTTCATGATATTTAGTGTCACTTAGATTAGAATACATGTATAAAATTGTTTTAAGGACATTTTGACAAAAAAAGTTATTTAAATACAATATTTTGGCAAAAATTAACTTAGAGTAACCTTTTCTCAAAATGTTATCTTTTTATAAGAAATGCTTCTAAAATAATAATATTTTGCTGTAAAGTAAAGACTTCTCCAGAGAGTCTGAACTAGGAATTTTGAAAAATTCACATAATTTTCAGAGTTGCAACCCATTGAAATAATTATAGGCGTTTTCTTCTTAAAATTTCTCCCCTCTGTTGTCGTAAAACATAGATAAGCCCACTTCTAACATATATTTAAAAAATTCTAGTTGAGCCTCTGTACAGGTTGAGCCTCTGTCAGAGCTACGTACAGGCAAAAATATTATTATAATAGAAGCATTTTTCACAAAAGGAGAATATTTGGAAAATGGGTCATTCTATGTTCAATTTTTGTCATAATATTGTAAAATATTTTTTTACTGTAATACTATTCTTAAAACAATTTTATATACATTTTCTAATCTAAGTGACTCTAAATATCATAAATATTATCCATTTACACGCTTTCGCAAAATCACGATTCCGAACGTAGTCGGATACCTTAAGGGGTTAATATAAAGTAAAATATTTGTCAACCATTTCCATTATTAAGAAAGTTAAAATAAATTAGTTTCAATTTTTCAGAGTTGAAAAATTTTAGAGTAAATATTAGAGCATAATGCTGAACGTAAGTACGTAAAATAATAGCAATGACAAGCCTCGCACAGTAGAAGTCGAGCCGATTGGGGGTTCGGCCGACTATGAGTTTTAAATTAGAACGGAATCTTGCAGTTACGTTCAATAATCTGTCTAAAATAGCGCAATTCAAAAGACTTGTGCATCTTGTCAATGGTTTAGTTTTGTTCTGTGCATGATTCCAAGATGGAAGCGAATGCAACTCATTTTTCTCAGTATTGAACAATAAGCAGTATTATTCTTCCTTTGTATTGTTATGAAGTACGCAATGTATGTTATCAATGTATTTTTGAATACAATTGATATCTTATACATTCGGTTACAAACCAAAGTTATAGTTTTGTTAAAGTTAATTCAAAAATAGCCTTTTTTTATAATATTTATGAATATGATATCCCCTTATCAATTTCAGGACATCAAAATAAAATTTGAAATTTTGTTATTTTATGCATTGAAATAGTTACTTCACTTAGGGATTCATTGCAAAATATTTGCTATAAAAGGAGTCCATGGTCTCAGTAACTTTAGAAATCACTGCTACGGAGTTTTAATTGGACAGTCGTTAAGAAAAAAATTAACAGACTGTATTAATTTAATTTCACTCTAATTATAACTACATAAAAGTACTATGAATTTATGGATAAGTAATACTTGACCATTTAGAATATTATGTAACATTACGAAACACTGAATAACGAATGTATATTTCATATTAAAATAGAGATTACATCGTAATCTCTCCATTCAAGTGCCAGTGCTGACATTTTTGACGATTACCAGACGATACGAGAATGTTATCCTTCCCTTTTATAAGTTCAAACACACTCTCGCCATGCCCCGAGCATTCCCAGTCCTGTTACACACAAACACAGCGTATCTCTTCTGAAAGGAGGGGTTAATGGAGCCCGATCGAATAATTCTGGTCAAACATTTATTCTGAACGATAAATACAAATCATTTCATATAAATATATGTCTTACCATTTGCGCTTTTAAAACACGCCATTCCCGACCCCCGTTCTCACTTAAACGGGTAGCAGCAAGATTGATTATTTAGCATTTAGCCAGTGAATGGTTTGGAACATAGTGGTGTATGTGGATTTCGGGATTTTTCAGAAATGTGTTATTTGATTTGACGTAAATGATTGTTTGAGGGAGCTAATTTTAGTGTGAAAATGAGATTTTTATTGATTAATACTAATTACGTACAATACATTAAATTTAGTGATAAAGAGTGAGTGTATAGAAGACATTTTGGGCGATATGTCCATTTTTTGTTTTAATTAATAAAGCTCTTTTGACCACGTTTTCTTAATAAGAAGTTTAAGAATTCCTGGAAAAAACTTTCAGAAATCGGTGAGTTTAAAAAAATCAAACTATAATATTTTAAATAACAGTGAATAAAAGCTCGTATTTCCTTTTTAAAAAAAATCTATGCAATAAACTACAAAAGCATCAAATGCATATCGGTTACCATATCGTAGTTTTAAGGTAATATTTAATATAAACAGCAAAAAATTTTTCATTAACACATTTTTAATATAGTAGAACATCGTCAATTTGAACTAATTGGAGCTATAGGTAATAAAACAGCTTATAAAATGATCCAATGTAAGTAACTAAACAACCGTTACAGCTAACAGAGTTTGTATTTTGAAATACATTCTTTACAGTTAACAGAGAATGTATTTTGAAATACATTCTCTACAGTTAACAGAGAATGTATTTTGAAATACATCCTTTTCAGTTAACAGAGAATGTATTTTTGAAATACGTTCTTTACAGTTAACAGATAATGTATTTTGAAATAAGACAAAGTAACAAATAAATAATTACTTAAAAGGGTATACATTTCTGGGGCAATAGTGTATGGGGTCGAAAAAACTACTAATTACTTTATTTTTAATAATTAGGATTTTTAATGATTGTAAACAGATTGAGGCTTTATGAGTCCGGCTTTATGAGAATCAGATTAAACATGGTTTTTGTGTATACAAATCTCATTCAGAATTTAATACCTACTGAAATATTTTTATATTATTAAATTTCAAGGTATAAAGTACTATTTATGCGATTATTATTATAATTACCTATAATTCAATATTTAATTTTATCCGACAAAATAAGGATTGATTAATTTATTACAGTTAATAATGGTGACACATTTTATTATGTATTTCTTATTAGTATTGAATGCTTCGCCACAATGTAAACAGTGCGTTATGGTCGTTTTAGAAATGGAACGAAATAAAGTGATCAGAAAGTGTCAGCGTTTGCTCTGTGATGCAACCGTGTATGCTACGCGTATGTTATGCGTAGCTCTACATAACAGAAATCAAAAACCTTTCAATCCACAAGTGTTCTTGAGCTTTAAGTATTTTAATTAATTAGAACTATCAAAGGACCAAAACAATTCGTTTTTAATATTATATTAACAAATTTGTTTCATAATATTATTTCATATATTCATGTATATTAAACATATACAGGCTATACATATACACAAGGAAAGAAATCCTTGAGAATGTGAACCCATCTGATAAGAATTATGATGCCTTAAATTTACTCTTTGAATTAAGTGAAAATTAAAATTTCTTTCTCTAGACATGATTCTGGCGAATTTGATCTCAAATGACGAAGAGGAACTCCTTAGTACTTCGTATCTTTAAAATCAACTCTACCTGACTTTTAAGTGCGTCCAAAGGGATGACTTTGCAGTCAAGCTAATTTTAATGTGTTTGAAAGATGAACTGAACGATTTTAGACAAAAAAGGAGACTCGAACTTGAGATCCTTTGGTTTCTCCTATCCTTTGCTCGAATTATATTGAAAGTTAAATTATTTTTTTAAAAGTCTATCTTTTGAACACATGATTTAATAGTCAATTTTTCGGATTTTACTACATATATACATACAAAACTCTTACCTTTTCCAATTAATAGTAAATATATATATATATTTTAAAAAATTGGCTTCAAAAGAAAATAAATAATTTTAGTTAAAAATAAATTTAAAACGTTTTATCATTATTATTATTAATATTTTTTTGTGAACATATAAGCAATCATATTGAAACATAAACTTCCACCAGGCTTCGAAAATTATAATTGACCTTTGTATTATTCGACAGAAGAGGAAAAACTTATTAAACCGAAGAGGAAGTATTACTTATTATTTACTTATGTTTTTCAGAAAATCGCTTTTCGCAAAATCTTATACATTCGGTTAAAAAACCAAAGTTATAGTTTTGTTAAAGTTAATTCAAAAATAGCCTTTTTTATAATATTTATGAATATATATCCCCTTATCAATTTCAGGACATCAAATAAAATTTGAAATTTTGTTATTTTATGCATTGAAATAGTTATTTCACTTAGGGATTCATTGCAAAATTTTTTGCTATAAAAGGAGTCCATGGTCTCAGTAACTTTAGAAATCACTGCTACGGATTTAATTGACAGTCGTTAAAAAAAAAATTAACAGACTGTATTAAAATTTAATTTCACTCTAATTATAACTACATAAAAGTATATGAATTTATGGATAAGTAATACTTGACCATTTAGAATATTATGTAACATTACGAAACACTGAATAACGAATGTATATTTCATATTAAAATAGAGATTACATCGTAATCTCTCCATTCAAGTGCCAGTGCTGACATTTTGACGATTACCAGACGATACGAGAATGTTATCCTTCCCCTTTTATAAGTTCAAACACACTCTCGCCATGCCCCGAGCATTCCCAGTCCTGTTACACACAAACACAGCGTATCTCTTCTGAAAGGAGGGGTTAATGAGCCGATCAAATAATTTGGTCAAACATTTATTCGGGAACGATAAATACAAATCATTTCATATAAATATATGTCTTACCATTTGCGTTTTTAAAACACGCCATTCCCGACCCCGTTCTCACTTAAACGGGTAGCAGCAAGATTGATTATTTAGCATTTAGCCAGTGAAGGGTTTTTGGAACATAGTGGTGTATGTGGATTTCGGGATTTTTCAAAATGTGTTATTTGATTTGACGTAAATGATTGTTTGAGGGAGCTAATTTTAGTGTGAAAATGAGATTTTTATTGATTAATACTAATTACGTACAATACATTAAATTTGGTGATAAAGAGTGAGTGTATAGAAACATTTGGGCGATATGTCCATTTTTTGTTTTAATTAATAAAGCTCTTTTTGACCACGTTTTCTTAAAAAGGGTTTAAGAATTCCTGAAAAACTTTCAGAAATCGGTGGGGTTTAAAAAAACAAACTATAATATTTTAAATAACAGTGAATAAAAGCTCGTTTTTCCCTTTTTTAAAAATCTATGCAATAAACTACAAAAGCATCAAATGCATATCGGTTACCATATCGTAGTTTTAAGGTAATTTTAATATAAACAGCAAAAATTTTTCATTAACACATTTTAATATAGTAGAACATCGTCAATTTGAACTAATTGGGCTATAGGTAATAAAACAGCTTATAAAATGATCCAATGTAAGTAACTAAACAACCGTTACAGCTAACAGAGTTGTATTTTGAAAACATTTTTTACAGTTAACAGAAATGTATTTTGAAATACATTCTCTACATTAACAGAGAATGTTTTTTTGAAATAACCCTTTTCAGTTAACAGAGAATGTTTTTTTGAAATACGTTCTTTACAGTTAACAGATAATGTATTTTGAAATAAGACAAAGAACAAATAAATAATTACTCTAAAAGGGTATACATTTCTGGGGCAATAGTGTATGGGGTAAAAACTACCCAATTACTTTATTTTATAATTAGATTTTAATGATTGTAAACAGATTGAGGCTTTATGGGGTCCGGCTTTATGAAAATCAGATTAAACATGGTTTTTGTGTATACAAACTCATTCAGAATTTAATACCTACTGAAATATTTTTATATTATTAAATTTCAAGGTATAAAGTACTATTTATGCATTATTATTATAATTACCTATAATTCAATATTTAATTTTATCCGACAAAATAAGGATTGATTAATTTACTACAGTTAATAATGGTGACACATTTTATTATGTATTTCTTATTAGTGTTGAATACTTCGCCACAATGTAAAAAGTGCGTTATGGTCGTTTTGGAAATGGAACGAAATAAAGTGACCAGAAAGTGTCAGCGTTTGCTCTGTGATGCAACCGTGTATGCTACGCGTATGTTATGCGTAGCTCTACATAACAGAAATCAAAAACCTTTCAATCCACAAGTGTTCTTGAGCTTAAGTATTTTAATTAATTAGAACTATCAAAGGCCAAAAACAATTGTTTTTTAAAATTATATTAACAAATTTGTTTCATAATTTATTTCATATATTCATGTATATTAAACATATACAGGCTTTTACATATCAAGGAAAGAATCATGAGAATGTGAACCCATCTGATAAAATTATGATGCCTTAAATTTACTTTTTGAATTAAGTGAAAATTAAAATTCTTTTCTCTGAAATGATTCTGGCGAATTTGATCTCAAAAGACGAAAAGGAACTTTTTAGTACTTCGTATCTTTAAAAATCAACTCTACTGACTTTTAAGTGGGCCAAAGGGATGACTTTGGGCAAGCTAATTTTTAATGTGTTTGAAAATGAACTTTAACGATTTTTTAGACAAAAAAGGAGACTCGAACTTGAGATCCTTTGTTTCTCCCATCCTTTGCTCGAATTATATTGAAAGTTAAATTATTTTTTAAAAGTCTATCTTTTGAACACATGATTTAATATTTATTTTGGATTTTACTACAATATACATACAAAACTCTTACCTTTTCCCAAATTTAAAAAATTATATAATAATTTTAAAAATTGGTTCAAAAAAAATAAATAATTTTAGTTAAAATAAATTTAAACGTTTTATCATGTTTTTATTATTAATATTTTTGTGAACATATAAAATATATTGAAAATAAACTTCCACCAGGCTTCGAAAATTATAATTGACGTTTGTATTATTCGACAGAAGAGGAAAAACTTATTAAACCGTAGAGGAAGTATTACTTATTATTTACTTATGTTTTTCAGAAAATCGCTTTTCGCAAAATCTTATATTTTTAAAAATTGTAGCTTACATGTATAAGCTACAATTAAGAGTTTTCTTTTGCTAAAAGTTTACTAAAAAGTGAAAACAGTAAAATATTTTAGTTTTCATTTTTAATTCATATTAAAAAGAATTCTCATTCAGAAATTAGAAAAAATATATCTATATTTTCAGTTAAACATAAAATTATTCTTTTGTATCAGATCTTAACCGGAAACTTATCAGTCATGCTAACCTAATGTATGAATATAAGGAAATGTTATGAAAATAAACCAATCTACATCATTTTAAAACATCAAATAATACTAAAAAGATATTGATATTTATGTACATATTTCTTCTACGTAGGATCACTACTGATTAATAAATACTGCTGTTTTAATAGTATCACCAGAATAAGAGTTAAATTTTAAAGCAGTATGGTGCAGAATTTTATGATATTCTATACATATGGTTTAAAAATATTAGGGAACTCCTATAAGGGAATTATTGACATTATAGAGCAATAAATATTACGCATATCAGAGTTTTTTTTTTCACATTTTCATTAATTTAATACTAGTATATTAGGAAAATCGATAGAGAATTTTCATTTCTTAATTGACTTCTTTGAATTTCTAATTTGTTTTAAAAATTATAACATTTATTAAATAATAATTTGCGCAATACAATAATATAAACTTGTATAAATACAGGCATAAGTTCTAAAGAGTCATACTGGAAAGAAGTTCTTCAATTTTGTTTTGCTATGTTTTTTTGGTAATTTATTTCATAACGCTGTAAAATTTCCCCCCAACACATACAAAGATTCTAGGGTAAAAAAATATTAATATTTATAAAAAGTATGTTAAAATATACTCATACATATATGTTCGGATAATATGTATACGCATATAACATTATATCTGAGGAAAAAAATTACTCATAATTATAATTACCCAAAAAATTAAGAGTGGTATATTTATACCATTAGCAGTTTGCTCTTATAAACATGCTTACCGTATTTGGATTAAACATTTACATTGGCACTAAAAATATTACCGTAAAATTTGGCGTATAACGTGCACCTAGAATTTAAAGCTGTAATTTTTGATTTTTAGGTATATTCGTCGTATAACGCGCACCCCCTTTTTTTACGAAGAAATCCGTAATGTACGTGCGCAATGCTCTTACGTTTTGTAGTCATTTATTCGAGGTATTATTCTAAGTTTAAGGAAAAAAAGTACTTCTAGAAATACAACACTTTAAGTTTATAAGGAATGTCAGTCTATATAGAAGTCTATACTTTCGGTCTGTATGGAAGTCTAATTTTTTTTTATGCTCATGTTTACTTTATT
Source organism: Trichonephila inaurata madagascariensis (assembly GCA_019973955.1). NCBI lineage: Eukaryota > Metazoa > Arthropoda > Arachnida > Araneae > Nephilidae > Trichonephila > Trichonephila inaurata. The sequence continues at coordinate 342,021 of BMAV01026030.1, read as the reverse complement.
TTTAAAGCTCAAGTTTTTATATCCGGCGTATAACGCGCACCAGTAAATTTAGATCTTAATTTTTTGTGTTCAAAGTGCGCATTTTACGGTAAGTTTTTTTTAAAAGAAATGTAACTTTTTCATAAAGAAATACATTTTTTTTCTTGCAACTCATGCTATGATTATTTTTTAATATTGCTGTTTTAGTAACACAAACAATATTACACATTTTATTTTTAGACTTTAAAAATGATATAAGAGGAATAAATTTTAAACTGAAGCATAATATTCAGTCGTTCCCGACTTACACCAGTGTTCCCAATGCAGTGAGCTTTACTAAGAAGAGTCGCTGATGATGAGATTTAATTAAAGCGCTTGCGATAGAAAATTTAAATATTTGGCGGAAGAATTATTTACGGAGCTGCGACGGCAAAGTTTCGCGATTTTAAGTGATCGCAATCGTAACCCAAACTGTTTGAATAAGTTGGCTAATTATACACAAGGCAAATAAATAAATAATTTACGGCCATTTCGGAGTTGTTGATATGAGTTTTCATTTGGAGCGTTGAGAGAAGAGACAGAAAAACAGAATTTAAGGTTGCTAATTGCAAGAAATGGAATGAAATGGCTAGAGGGATAGAGAGATGAAAATGTTTTGGGTGCTATTTGATGACAATAGAAAATACCGGTTTCGATTATGAGATTAGATAGGGAACAATATATTACGAAAAGTATATTAGAAACGAGATGAATCGTGAATTTTCAGCATAAAAAAAGTATTTTTCGGTAGGTAAATGCTGAAAGCATCATTAATTCTACCTTTAATTTGAGAAGAAATGTGATTGTAAAAGGACCAATTTCCACTGTTATTACAGTTAAATTAGTGTATTAATAAGGAAATGAATTATTTTGAAAATGATATTTAACGATTTATTTTATATTCGTTAGAAACATATCTTTACTTAGTAAAATTTGCGCGTTTCGTAAATGTCATGATAGAGAAACTTAAATATATTTTTTAAATATGAATTTAAATTAATGATACAGATTCTGTGAATTGTAATTCTTGAGATTACACTGTTACTACATTATACTTTTACTGAGATAACTATTTATATTTTTCTTAAATTTTATTTTAAATAGATAGAAACTTTTTTTGGAGATCTATTTTACGTATGTGAGTGTAAACTGAAATTAGAAATTTCCTCACAATTGTCGTTGCTAATGCCCTTCATTGAATTAGAATTGAATCTAAAGAATGAGAAGAGTTGACTTCATAGTAAAGATTATTTTAACTAAGATAAACTAAAACTAAGATAACTAAAGATATTTCCATTCTTTGAACTAATAACAATGAGTTGTGGTTAATTTTTAATCAAAATTCAGTGCTAGTAAATAAAAGTAAATGCGAATGCATTCAGAAAGACATTTAAGGAGTATTGGTTCACGGATAGAATACACAGAGTCTCAAAACATTAAAGAAATTTTTTAAAAAATGGTTTAACCGATTGTTTTAATCAACAAATTTCATAATCTTCCTTTTATTTTTATTGTATTTCATTTCATTTTAGACTCCTTCCATCAACATATCTGATTCATTAATGTTCTATTCTTCATAATTAATCAGGGCAAATTTAATTGAAACTAAGAGTATTTTTCCGAATTTGATTATCCGTAACATATCGTAATATGATATGAAGTATAAACTGTATTTCGTAAACAATTGTTCAAGCAATCTTTGGATGACCAATATTCTCCAAAAGAAATCAAATTCATAGTAAATGTTTTAAGTGATTTGAAGCAAAGTAAAATTGAGGTGTTGTCATTTCCCGAAGCAAGAGTTTTTTTTTAAAAAAAGTCAGTAAACTTGGTAATGAACCTTCAAGTTTAAAATGATGAAAATGCAGAATATATATCCAAAAAAATACTTGAGTGTTAATTAACGTTCACTTTCTTTCGCTATTGGCAATGGACCTCATAATTTTGATTTAGTACCAACTAACGAGGACGACCATATTTGTTTTTTAATAATACATAGAGATGGAAACCCGAAGACCCGCAGATGTTTACGAAAAAAATACCATGTGGCTCGCTAGTCACAGTCCGCTGATCATGTCAACCATGCAAAAGTGAGGTACTCCAACCTCGACAGATTTAACGTGAATCATCCCTGCTTGATGATCGCTCTTTCATCAGGACTCAAGACCATGACTCAATGGAAACAATGCTGATCATGGGCTTGCAATCATGACCAAACGATTAGCTCGGCTTTTGTAAGTTTGAATGCTTGCATATATCCATGCTGTGGGAAATAATGCTGCCAGTAAAGGATAATAATATTTTAAACTATGGAATAGGGATTTAACACGAACGTGAGATTCATGTTAGATAACTGTAGTAAATTTATAGAAATCAAGAAACCCATCAGAAGAATTTCAAGATCATGATCAATATATATGTGTGAGTGTGCGTGTGTGTGTATATATATATAATTACTTGAACATGAAGGATATTAAATAATTCATATCATGCATTGTACAACTTACAGAATTTGATCTTTATTATGAATGGGCATATACATTGAAATTTGGTTATTTATTGGATTCATTTCTCATTCATTAGAGTTTTAAGTAGCTTTCTTTGTCGTAAATAATTACCAATTACAAACAAATAAAAAAGTAAACTTATATGCAAGAAATTTCATTGTAATTATGGTCTGATTATGCTTATCAAATATAATTATTTGCTAACAAAATCTTAAGAATAAATTTTTTATAAAAGTTATTAATGTATTGATTTTTAAATTTATTGTAATAATAAATTTTCTTTCCTTACATCGAGGGTACACAATGACTTTCTAGCTACGATATTGGTTATAAAAAAGTCCGTTAATGAATTTAAAACTGTTTAAACCCGCTTGAAAATATTAGGAAAAAACGTTTAAAGAGCAATGATGATTTTAAATTTGTTTTGGTTGTGATTAAGTTTAACAAATTAGTTCTTACGAGATCATCATAATAATACCTAGAATAACAATACTAAATTTTCAAAAATAATGAAGCATTATTTCTGGTATTATTTTAAGCTGCCTTTATGTATATACAGATTATTTTAACTTTTTACGCATGTAATCGTTCACAGTACTTAAATATACTTCATGACAATAGCTGTTTTGCTTTTTTCCAAATGAGTAACATAAATAGGACAAAACTGTATAAAACATCCAAGAGTTTTTCTTAAGAATGGAGAAATGTCACTATATATAGAAATTGTGTTTGCTTATTAATTATAGTCAATAACAAATATTTTCCCTTTGAATATCAATTAATAAACCTTTTTTTTTCTGTTGCATTCTGAAGCAACGTGAAGTCTACTGGTGATTTCATTTTGAACGACGGCCAAGTAAAGAGCTCAACAACCTAAACTGGTACCTCACTCTTCATACCAACCAACATAACTTCGAGCCTTTACAAAATTTAACGAGCACCACCCCATCTAAATGGTGGTTTTTAATGACACCAGGACTTGAGCCCCCGACAACAGTAAAAACGCTGGCCACTTGGCTATGGGAGGTCACGCTGTCAGAATGAACGAAGACCGGACCACTAAAAAGTATTCAATGCTCAACCAAGTGGCACACGGAGAAAGGCAAGCCAAATCTTAGATGGATTGATGGCCCAGAAAAAGATCTCCTAGATTTGAGAACTAAGAGAACACAGGAAGAAAGAAGCTGGCCTGGAAAAGCCTTCTTGAGAAGGCCAAGGCCCACCCTGGATTGTCGAGCCACTGAGGGAGGGAAGGAAGAACACTTGGATATCGTGGTTCATCCCATAATATATCAAGGGTGTCTGGCTTTAAGAATAAGATATTAAAAAAGTTTTGTAGATTGGATGGAAACAATATTTTTAATTTTTAGGTAAATATGTGTTTCTATGTGTATACATCAAAGTAATATGATAAAAATAAATATTTTTTTAATTTAAAGTCACTACAATTTTAAAATAAATAATATTTGAAAAAACAAAACAAAAATGAGTTTAAAGTTTCTTAAATCTGTACATATTTTATTTATGATCAGATTCTATGTTTAATAAAGGAATTTTGATGAAAATGGGAATAATAGGCCCCTTGATTTGCTTTAAAACCTAACTTTAAAGACCACATTTTTCTTAATTTTCTTGATTGTTTTTCTTAATAGTTAATTTTGCGTTTTATGATCATATGTTTTGGACATTAATATCCAGATCTATTCATTTTTATTTAAAAAAAATACCTGGTTTCTTAAACATTGGAGCTTTCTTGTTACTTTTATTCCATTTAAAAGTATTACTTAATAAAGACAACGAAATTCTTCTAAAATATTTCGATTAGTCTTTGTAGAAATTTGCCGTATCTCATGGAAAGATATTCGGGAAGACACCTAAGAATGATTCAACCCATTAAAAGTTTCTTAAAATGAAATTACTGAATTCCTCTCAGCCCGAAACAGACAGCATACTTTTCCTGAAAACCATGAATCAAAACTTTAATCTAGAAGAGGAGAGATGTTAATGATATACATTTCCGTAGGAATCATAAATTAAGAGTTCATTTGAGTTGACGGAAGAATTGGGAGAGTTTTCCATTTTACACGTTGCCTTATGGTTGTATGCCTCTGTATCTTATCGTGAAGTCTTTAGTAAACACATTTCAAATAATATCAATTTAAAATTAAGAATATTCAAGAAAATTAAGTAAATTAAATTTCATATACATTGCTGAGTTATATTTAAAGAAACACATTAGTTGTTAAGTTTTTTTTATGTTTCTCCGGAAATAAATTTAGTTTGGTAGTATTGTTTAAGCAAATAAAAGTTTTTTGAAATTATATAAATGTCATATATATGTTATTAATGATATATATTCATATACATACATGCATATATATGTAATAATTTCTTTTAATTTCTCTAAGCAACTTTTTTAATTTGTGATGGTCCTGGCCTTCAGGACTTGCGCATAAATAATTACTAGCGACCCGCCTAACAGGAATCATTGTAACTGTGTGTGTGTAATTGTAAATTAATAGATCTGTGTTTTTAAAGTAAGCTTACGTAATTTGCTATCGTACGATATGTTTTCACCAGTAGTAAGCATCCATCCATGGATCATGAGTTCGGAACTTCCATTTGCCGCTTTATACAAAACCCCGAGACTCTGAAAAATCCTTTTTTTGTCTTCGTAAAAATGTAACGCACGTGTGTCTTTTGTGCTGTTGTTTTCTGTGTTAAGTGCTGTGTTTAAGATGCGTATGTTTGTGTGTGTATACATGTACAATAAACAGGATTAATTATCACAACATGCTTCATCAATAACCATCAATATTACACGAACCATCTAAAATATGATCTATTTAAGGAATTCCTTACCAATCACATGTCTTTTATATATATATATATATATATAGATATAGATAGATAGATAGATAGATTGAATATTAACGTCGCACTGTTCAGCTACACGAGGGCTTTTGGCGACGGACCACGAAATTTTGAAACATGGTCAAGTGACCTGGATGACACTTGAGCTGGCATCCCCCTCTCCTAACTACCACACCCCACACCAACGGGAGGACGTTTCAGCTCTCTCTCTCTTTTTTTTTTTTTTTTTTTATTCTTCTCTATATATATATATATATATATATATATATACATAAAGAGGATATCCGAATGAGACAAAATAGAGTATGCACACACCTTACTATAGAAATTCAAATGATTAACTTTAGGTGATCAGTGACTGAGCAGCAGAAGGTCCTATGCATCGCAACGAAGCATACGGATAATGGATAAGCATAAAACAGAGAAGATTCCAATGCTAAGGATTAGTTACTTTGCTAATGATATTCCTTAGATCCACGAGGACTGTACCAATTCTTCATAGACGGATTCACGAATAGTATGAATATTTATCACCATTTGAGAGAGGACATGCAAGCACATGCATTTGAACTAAAGGGATAAAGAAGCGATATCTGAACAATTGGGCTGGTTCAGAGAGTTCTACGCCATTTATACAACGAAAATCCGTTTTTAGAACTTTGAGTACGTTATTTTACGACGTTGCTTGTTAGCATAATATATTTTAAATTATTTTATTTTCGATGAGCTCCGTATAGGCAAAATGCCATTCGTCATAAGCAAACGATAGCCGTTGTCAATATTCAACGCATAATACAAATACAAAATCAGTGGGCCGTCGATTATAATAGAAATTTAGAAATAGTAGAAATTTATGGGAATGAAAACTTAAAAACCTTTCATATCGTACTTTGAATTCCTGAAATTATTTTGGAGATGCTATATAAGCTTCAGAATGAATTTTCCTTTTTTCAAAGCACTTTCTATGATTCTTTTGGGCTTTTAAAAACTAGCATCTAATAATTCATCATGATATTTTCTTTTATATCCATTAAACTTACATTTTGATCTAAAAACCGATTTAAAGTGAAATATTTTACTAAGACAAAAAGAAAAAAAAAATAATACAGTATATTTCAGGAAAGTCGGGTATTTCAAATTATACGTAAAAGGAAGAATGTGTTAAACGAGAAAACGAAACAGTTTTACACAATTCAAGTAATTTTTAAAGTAACTTGTCATCTCTCAAATGAGTTTAAGAGTATCTAATTTATAAATAAAATATTCCTTTAAAAACATATGTTGCATTTCTGTATAAGCAGAGAACCTTCGATATTCCTAATGTACGTTGGCCTATAAATAACATTTTATCTCCATTAGTTTCAATCTGTGAAAACAAAAAGAAAAAAAAAAGAATTATGGGGGGGATGTCGAATCCCTTGATTATTAAACCAAAAATACAGCTTACGAAAACACTATATTCATTTAAAAATTACTTCTTCATCGTAACCAATTTTCTTCAATGGCTGATTGAAATGATTAAAGAACATAAAAGACCAAATTGAACCAACTCCACGCTAAGTATTTTGCGTTTTATTATTTCCCCCACGGAAATAAAATTCCGAAGAGCCTAAATGATCCCAAATAAACTCTAAAAGCTTTAGCATAATAGAACAGCCCAATTGAACAATTCGCGCCTTTTAAAATCACATCCCTAAAGGCAATACGTTTTTTTTTCTCTGCTACCTTGAATTTTTTTTTCTTGTGCATTTCACACGCTCGATAACATTTTACTTCATTGAAAAAGAAGAAAGAAATGAGGGTAAAAAAAAAATCCCGAATAAAAGAAAATTCTAGAAAAAAAATCGTTACGACAAGTTAATCGCCGTTTAAAAGTCCCTTGAATGGACCTAGTGAGACAGCTACAGTAATAAAGTGATTTTTAAGCTACTGTTCTTTCTTTATTCGGTTTTTTAATAGTATGCCGTACGTCTTTCTTCCTTTTTCCTCTCTTTTTTTACCCGGGTAATTTATTCTTTAATAGGATCAGGGTTTTCTTTATTATTTCAGCCTTTTTAATCTTTTTTTAATCGTACGCTTTTTTGTAGAAATTTATTTATGCTGAGTAAAGAATCAAGAAACCAAAAGGTAAAGAAAAAGAGGAAAAAAAGGAAAAAAGTACCGGGAGGATGAGAATGATGGAAATTTATCCTTTGGGGATAATTTTCTTTTTCTTTCTTTCTTTTTTTTTTCTGTCTCTTTCCTACATTTTTTAGCTTCTGTGTGTGCATGTGTGAGTAACATAATGTCTTTTGAGGAGGATAAAGAACCGTTTTGCTGTGATACTGTAAATTGTGTTTTGTGAAGCTGAAGGGAGTTTCTGCATATTTATCTTACTGTTTTTAGGCTGTGGTACTGATTGACTGAAAGGGAAACATTTTTATCGGCCTAATTGAGTTGACCAAGGCCTATACATCATTTGAAAGGACATGTTTTCTATTTGTATTTTGTTCATCGATTCTATTAAAATATTTCGAAAAAAATAAACATTAGTAATATAGAGTCAAATATTTTAAGGTATCCGACTACGTTTGGGACCGTGATTTAAAGAAGGCGTATAAATGGATAATTTCCATGATATTTAGTGTCACTTAGATTAGAATACATATATAAAAAATTTTTAAGAATACTATTAGAATAAAAATATTTAAATGCAATATTTTGGCAAAAAATGAGCTTAGAATTATCTATCTTCAAAACACTCTCCCTTTATTAAAAAAGGCTTCTATAATAATAATATTTTGCTTATATAAAGCAAAGATTTCTACAAAGGGCTTGAATGAGGATTTTTGTAAAATTCACATTATTTTCAGAGTTACTACCAATTGAAATAATTTTTGGGTGTTTTTTCTTAAAATTTCTCCACTCTGTTGTATTATATGTATAAATCCACTTCTAAGTTATATATTTCAAAAATCCTAATTCAGGCTCTGTACAGAGGTCTGAGCTATATATAGGCAAAATAATATTATTATAGAAGCATTTTCTATAAAAGGAGAATGTTTTGAAAATAGGTAATTCTATCTTCATTTTTTGCCAAAATATTGCATCTAAATAATTTTTTACTGTAATAATATTCTTAAGACAATTTTATACATGTATTGACACTAAATATAAATATGTTAAACTATCCATTTATACGCTTTTGCAAAATAACAGTTCCAAACGTTGTCGGATACCTTAAGTCGTAGTCGGATTACCTGAAAATAAGACATCATTTATGGGGGAGCATATTTAACATTATTTTTCCAGTATTCCTATAAGTAAAAAATGATGCTTTTAATATCGAAGAACTAGTTGTGTTTTATTACGGATATGTGACAGAACAATTACAAGAGAAACTTTATGAGCTAATGGTTAAAAAGACCAATATCATGCACATCATTTGAGAGAGGTCACGCGTTTACTGTCATCATTATTATTATTATCATATTCCATTGCTTATTTCTATCTTGTGCTATTGAATGTACACATTATCGAAAAAAATATTATAATAAAGAACCATATTTTCAATTAATAAGGAACTATTTAAATAATCTTTTGTTGTGACAAAAAATTGTTAAAAAGATTCAAATTCATGGCATTTGAAACAAAATGCAAAATATGTAACAATAAAAAATTTAAAATAATCTAATTTGAATGTGAATGATTAAATAAATTGTGTTGAACTATTCTTCTTTTTCTAAGAAGGTGCTTCTATTATGCATAATTGTTTTTGCAAAGTTTACCACAATAAATGTTTTATGTAATAAATATTCACCTAAATTCTTACTGAATATTGTTTAAATAATTTTTTATAAATTCAACACAATGGTGAACACTCTGATTACTTAAAAATTGATATTTTTTATTAGAAATATCTATTTATTTTTAAAAATATAATTAATGACTATTATATTAATATCTATGAGTGACAAGCATTTTGTTCAGATACTTAAATTTATCGTTTCTCGGCAATTTTAAAATTTATTTGTAAATGTAAATGAATAATTTTGTATTCTATTAAAATATTTAAGGAGTCTGGAAATCTTTTAAGCCTTTTTACGAATAGTTTTAATGGGCCATAATATTAAAATGCATTAATTTATGTTTATGAATAATATTATGTATCAACTGTAAAAAAAATTTGCTGAGTAATATGAAGTAATTTCTTAAGTCCTTTTTGCTTAACATATGAAAACTCAGAACAACAATAAATATTGAAGAACAGATAAATAGAAGTATAAAGTAAAAAAAAAATATTTTGTATTTTTACTACGTTAATAATTTTCGGTTAATATTTTAAAAAAAATGTGTTACTCTCCAGCCTTTTTATGGCCTTAAGATTTAGTCTGGTCTATTATTGTTGTATTAAAATAAAACACATGAAAAAAAATGTGCGTGTATAAATAAATTAAATAGAACCTTTCACACAAAAAATTATTTTTTTGTTTCAAGATGAAAATTAACATAGTTGAATGCGCTAAGTTTGTTCGTAATTGATTCAATGTAATAAAACTTAAAAAAGATTTAAAAAGAGTGTTTTTTTATTTTATACGCTTCATATATACAAAAATATTTCATTTTTTTCAAAGCAACTTTGTTGTTGAGATGACAGAATATATTTAGAGTTTCTTATTTATATCGTTTACAGAAATATTCTGTAAAATAAACCTGTCTCAAAATGGGGTATATTTATTTACACATGATGAAAACTATAGTAAAATAAGAAATTACAATACAATTTGATTAAATATGACTATGTGTTTTATAATAAGATTGTTCCTAAAGATTATTGAAAAAATATAATCTTACATACTGTACTTATACATTTAAATACAAATATTTCTTAGATCTATAAAAACAAATGAATGCCAATTTGAAAATTATCAAAGAGCATAATTAATTAAAACCCATATCTTCATAAAACAATAGCAGTTTTCTGATGTGTTATTATTTCAAATAATTATAATGCGTAAAATTTTTAATACCTTTTCAGTTTATTTTTAAAAGACAAAATATATAATACATACAAAACAACTTTTGTTCTCTTTTACAAAGATCGATGAAAAATTTGTTTTGCGACCTTTGAACTCTTACTCTGAAAATTAAACTGCAGGGAGTAGAGTTCACTGTCTCTAAGCCTTATCTGAAGTTGCAAATCATCTTCGTAAATTCTCAACTGTGTATAATCTTTCATTGAACTGATCAAAGAAATTGCACATCAAATGTGAATTATTATTTATCATTTCATCAATACTTCTAATGTCCGTTTGGGATTAACATTGTCTTTTATTTATTTATGTAAAGAAATTGTTTAAATAAAATTCGATTTGAATGTAATAATTATGCCATGTGTCTTTATTGTATCGAAGCATTTAGACCACATTTAATGGACAAAAATTTTAAGGTATTCAATTTTAAATATAAAAAAATTATAAAAATAATTATTGTGGGTTCAAAAACATATTAATATCCCTCTTATTAATATATTTATAACTTATTTATGTTGATTTAATTTAATAATTACTTATAGAACGAAATCGTAATACGCGGTAAAAATATTCTCTCTCTTGAAGGATATTTTAACATTTTAAAGTAAATATATAAATTTATATTCTTTACTTATGTTCACATTTTGCTGAATCACAGACTCATGGAAAGCTTGTAAATTTTGTTTCTGAAATTTAAGTTGAACTTTTAAATTAGAGTGTGAATTACTAAATAAAATGTACGAATAAATGTACAATGTGCTTACTTTTTTGGGGATTTTATTTTTGACGCATGAAACGCTTAAAAATTATACTACAATACACTGAAAATAAATGTACGTAGTAAATTAGAAGCAAGCCCGATATGGCAATTTTAAAAAATAATCACGGATTTTTCAGTTTGTGATTAGAAAACCAAAAGATACAGTATTGCTTGTTAAAATTATTTCCCCAACTTGTAACACAAGTAAATTTATTTTATATAATTGATTGCAAAAGGAGAATATATCTCAATAATAATTTATTGAAACCTACTAAGCATCGTCTATCGTACATTAAGTACTTAAATTTCTCGATTGCAATATCTATTAAAAATCATGTAATGATTGAAGATAGAAAATATTTCACACTGGAAATTTTTTAGGATATAAATCGAAACTTGTTTCTTAAAACATTTCCTCAGAAAAAAGTATTGGAAAATTATTCTTGCAAAAGGTTTTTATCTTCGAATGCTCCATTTCATACTTAGTACTGTATTTCGAAGAAGTCTTTCAGTTTTAATTAGGTTAGTACAAGCGTGATATTACTTAATAAAGGAAGTATATATGTTTTCGTAACTAAAAGAAAAAGCTACATAACTAAACAGCATTCGTAATACTCATTGTAAGGTCTTTTACCCAAATACAAATATTTATTTCAAATGTTACTGTTATATAACATTTATTTCAAATGTACTGATCCACCAAAAAAATTAATTTAGAAAATAATAACAAAAATTATTTAATGAGTTTCAGAACACAATAGAAACGTTAAACAAATATTACGCAAAAAGATAAAAATAAGATAACTTACGAATTTAGATGTCTGTTGACATAACTAGACCTAACTGGGTGAACTTTCAAAAGAAAAATCTCGGAAGTATTGCATAATAATGAGATTCTAATCACATAAAAAAATTACACGAATACTTTTTAACTCATTGATATCCTTTTTAAACTGCATAATATAATTGATTTTATTTTCAAATATCCTACTTCTCCTTAGTTTACAGGATTTGATAAATCAAGTAAAATTTTTGCTGCACAAAATTTAAATAATTAAGTCAGGAATCCCTAACTTTTTTGTCCCTAAGACAACATTCTAGAATATCTGTTGGACGGAGTGCACCATTTATTTTTTCAAGGTAGATTTACAGTTAGTCATAGTTAATAATACATGCACATAATGTACAAAAAGTATTTAATTCCAAAAAAAAAACTTAACATATAAAAATTATTGTTTAATTCGTGTGCAGGATAATTATTAAGTAATACCTACAAAACCCAAGAAATTAAAAAAATTTTTATAAAAAATACAAACCGCAAATTTTTGGCATTTTATTTCATTGACTATCGCTTCTTAGTTAGATGAATATGACGATATTCTTATTCGTAAGCAGTTTCCAAGGTGTTCATCTGTAAGTCGTGATCTGTATTTTGTTTCATGAAATTCATTGTCGAAAACAATGATTCACACAAGTATAAGTGGAACTTTAAACCAAATTTAATTTATATGCTGGTTTTTTCAAAAAATGGAAATTTGTTTCTGACAACAATATTCCAGAAATTCTCATCTGATACAATGGATTTTAGGAAAATGTCGTTCTGAAGATCCAAAATTATTCTTATCTCCATTTCTTCTGTCCTTACATGAAAAAAAACTCTAAAATGTACGCAGCTATATAACTCGGTTACATTTACTTGATAAAAGGACTAACAAAAAAAGGTGGCCATTGGATCGGTTGCATTTTGCTTTGTGCTAGTATCTGTGTTGGACGCAATTTCTATTTCATTAAAAGTGAAAAATCTTTTACACAGAATTTTATTGAAAACTAAAACATTTTTATTGTGATCGCATAGCGGCGGGCACATGTAAAATGACCAGCAGGCTCCATGTTCCCTCGGGTTTATGGTTCGAAATGCCTAAATTAAGTGATAAAAGATAATTTTATGCATCAAAACGAATAATTGATTGATTAAATTTTATCTTGAGAACATTTTAAAACCTAAGAGAATTCGTATTTTTTTTTTTTAGTATATAGCCATTATGCCCAATCATGTTGCCAATTGAAATATCAAGAAACCGACTATGAGTCTTAGTTGAAGAAGTGACCACTTATATTACTAAAGAATAATTTCTACTTCAAACCAAAAATATAGCATCATCTAAAACAAAAATTTTTCCTTACTGAAATTCAGAAAACTATAGATTTAAAATTCTTCTTATATAACAATAAAAATATCGTTTTTTTCTCAAAAGCCCTTTAAACTCTAGTAGCATATTCATAATCTCTTGCTTTTAATAGTAATATATCAATTTTTAAAGAACTTAAGTTAGTGTTTATGATATGTTAAAATATATTCGAAATAAAGATAAAGCAATATAAATTTTAAAAATTATATTACTTTTATATATAAAATTTTTATATAATCAACTTAAGTACCCAACTACATCATGTAAATTAACAAAATTAAGTTATTTAATTATTATGCATGTAATTAATTTACATATAATTATAACCGTAATATTAATAATTGTAAAATCTAATTTTAACACTTTAAAAAAGTAATAATTTTCTGAATTATGTAGTTCTGGAATATGCAGAACTTTTTTTTAAATAAATTGATAAAATGGCAGATTATTTAGTTTTAGTCTACTTTATTTTTGTAAAAATGTAGATTTATGCGATTGCAATTGAAATGGATTTTTTTTTTTGTGCAAATTATATACATTTAAGTATAAAAACTTTAAATTTTTGCAAGTAATTTGAAACTTTTAGAGAATATAACTTTAAAATAGGATTTTTGAAAAGTATTTTTGAAGTTAAGTTATAAAGAGTGTATTGTGTGTATATATATATATATATATGTATATACAATATGTAAAAAATTATTGGATTGGGGTTTTTGTGTATACATTTTCCCTTACATTATCAAGGGATTGGCCGAGTAAATTAACTGTTAGTCAAATAGAAGAATTGAATGACAATGAAAAATATATTTAACAAATAAAGTGATTATATGTAACTAAAATGATATCAAATTCAATGCATTTTTAGATAATAATTATATTACACGAGTTTCAATTCAACAAAGCAAACAGAAAAAAAAATTTGTGACAATATTAAATATTTGATTAATTAATATGCTAATACAATAGCAATATTTGCAATTGTACAGAATTAAAGAAAAATTGAATAACTGTAAAAATGTTTTACTTATTAAAGTCTCCCTGCGTTGCAAGATAATTTTACAGAATGATGCATTTTTCTAAAAATTGAATAATACGCTTTGCTTAGAGAGTTCTATTTTAACAAAAAAAAAAATTGTCTATTTTCTGTTTTACCTCAAATTGAATGTAAGCATATTTTGCTTGCACTATGTGTGAGTACAGTTTTTAAATATTAACTCTAAAATAATTAAAATAACGGTTTTCATTCGAGCATATTTTTTAATAACTACCCTTTTAAGCTTATTTAAAGTAAATGTTATAAAAAGTGTTATATTTTATGGATAAACAACAGTTTGTATACACACGGCTCTACACTAATATTGAACTAACTTAATTCATAAGCAACAAAAAAAGTCTTATACCAACTAAAAACCCTGACTTTTACACTAATTAATGTTTATTTATTACACATTTATATTAATTTTTTTTCTTAGCTAGGCTTGCTAGGAGATATGCTTTTAAGCGGCTTGCTAAATTCCCTAACATCTGATTAGATTTTAGGGAATTAAAAATAGTAAAATTGAATTTGGGATAATATCCACACACGGTGTTTTTACATTTGCCCCTTATGAAAAAAACATAATACTCTTATAAAAATGTGGTGGGAAGCGATGAGGCAGAGTAAACACTAAGAATAAAAATAATTAATAATTTAGTACTGAAATGAAAATTTTATGCATTCCTTTTCACGAAAAGATCTTCAGGGAAATAAATACCGTTTGAACTTAACGTTTACACTGCTTCTCAAAAACACGATTTCGCTTAAAGTTGAATAAAATAATAATAAAAAAAAATTCCTGGCGGGCGAAATAACAAACACTCTAAAATTCTTTAGACGACACAGAATGTATTTATTCATCCTAATTTTTTTGCAGAAAATCTTCGTTTTTGTCGTTACCAAGAGGATTATCTTCTTCTTCTCATACATGTATATCGACTATTAGGTAGCAGTGTTTTATGTCACACAACATAACAAAGTTTGCGCAGAGCACCCGTTTTTCAAAAACCCTCCCTGAATAGATAATGGGGTAAGTTCTTTCAAAAAGTGCAAAAAGCGATTATGTCTTTTTTTAAAAACGGAGAAAAATGAAACATGGTATGGATTATATTCTAATGTTAGGGGCTTTGTTCTCTTCCTAATTCTCTAAAGGGATTCTCTAACGCTACCTTATAATGTCCGGGTTATTACGCCGGGCAGTTAAAATCTATTTTGTTTCAACGACAGGTTCATGTTAAATTCTGTTATCCTGTATCTAGAGGTAGGCTTTAAATATTTGGCGATTTATCGCCGATTAATGTCATTTTAGCTTGAAAGCTATAACTCATCACAACGCTTCTCTGATCATTATTTAAATACATGTGCTTATCGATATTTCAGAAAGGGCCTTGATGATGCACAGAGCTAGTCATAAAACAATAATATAGAGAAGAGAGATCTAAAATATAAATTATAACACATGGCGATATAGAATGCTTAAAGTCATAAAAATTGAAATATGTGTTAAGCTGTTTATCAAACTGGGAATGTTCGATATTTACTATGAACATTCTATTACATGTCAATAAAATAATATTATATAAATAAAATGTTTGTCATTAACGTTTTAACTATTTCTGATGTAAAAAGAAAGATTTAACTGGATGTCTCATATGTAATATGACTGTCAATTACTTTTATAATATCAATTACAATTGATTTTAAAAAAGGTATTTTAAATAATATACCCTTAATGAGCCGATTTCTAACTTTAACCGGTTCAAGTAAATGGTTAAAATAAAAAAATGCTGTTACTTCTCTATAACTTTGAATTTTGATGTCCCCCAAAATATTCCGATTTAAGACTCTTTTTAAACCTTGATTTCTTCAAAAAGTCAAAAATAATTTAAAAATTTATCGTATAACTGGTTAGAGTTGGATTATAATGTACGATTGAATGATTTAAAAATGTAATCTCAAATATTTTGAAGCTGAAGGAAGATTCTTTGTAAAATATTTACAGAGGATATATATACATTTATTGTCAGATAACTATGATTGCAATTTTCATAGAAATTTGTTACAAGATTTGTTGTTTTTATTCATGTGTGGATTTTTATTGAAATGTACAAACAAATGTGATAAAACTAAAATTATGCATAAAACTTTGATTTAAAATGTTCCTTAAAAACTTATTTATTTCCCTAGAAATATTTTTTGAATACTATATGAGCAAATTAAAAATATTGAATTATTATATTATAAAACTAGGAGTTAAAAGCGTTGAATAAAATCATATAAGTATTTAAAAGAATTCAAAAGGGACTTAAGGGTTTTACAAAGGATTTATTCTTTTCTTCTTTGGATGTTTTTTTTTTCATTTAAAAATTTTTAGAACAAAATTTAATTTTAATTTTAAAAGGGAAAATGCTAATTAAAAGTCAATTGTAAAAAATATTACCTACAACAAAAATAAAAACATTCTCAAGGTTATTTTAAATTTAAAATCTTTTGTCTTTTCCTTTTTAAAAAGAAAAAAATAAATTTAAAAAATAAAATCTTTTAAAAATATCTTAAAATCCGTTGAAAAATTTAAAATTTTTTTTTTGGTTGGACCTTTTAAAAACTACCCTTATTTAAAAACCCAAATATTGAAAAATATCTATTTAAAAGCTTCAAATTTTAATTTTAATTCTTTTTTTTTCTTTTGAACATTCTTCTAAATTTTAAAATTTTACTTTTTTTTAAATTTTAAATGCATTATTTATTTTAAAAAAAACTTTAAAAGGGAAAAACATTTTTTAAATAAATGTTTTAAAAGATTTTTTTCATGCATTATAAAATTAAATTTTATAAAGGATGTATTTTTTAACCCAAATTTTTTTATTTAAAAATTTTAGAATTTAGAAATTCTTTTAATAATTGTAAAGTAAAATTTTTTCAATTAAATTTGTTTATATTTTAAAAATTTTTTTTTAGTAGTAACATAGACCCTTTTAATCATTATGAAAATGTTTTGTTATTTCACTCTTAAAAAAACTGTCTATATTTTAGTTCCCATTATAAATATTTACAAGATTAATTTTTTGATGATCTTAAGGATAGATAGATGTTTTGGTTTCTTCTTACCTGTGTTTCGGTGACATTGAGCAGTTTTGCCATTTCAGCTCTTTCGCTGGAAGAGAGGTACTTCTTGATCTCGAACTGCTTTTCCAGTTCGAATATCTGTCTTCCTGTAAAAGTGGTTCGAGCTTTCTTTTTCTTGT
Organism: Trichonephila inaurata madagascariensis; assembly: GCA_019973955.1. NCBI lineage: Eukaryota > Metazoa > Arthropoda > Arachnida > Araneae > Nephilidae > Trichonephila > Trichonephila inaurata. The sequence continues at coordinate 324,380 of BMAV01026030.1, read as the reverse complement.
TTTTCTCACTCTCAGGGTCACTGCCGCTGTCCTGCGGAGGCTGCGCCTGCTGAGGGGCTTGAGGGACTACCCCCGTTGGGGCGCTGGGAGTCTGAGGAGCCACACTCAGAGCCTCCACTTTCTTGTCTTTCTTCCTCTTGGTGGTGTTCTTTGGTGTTTTCACAAAATAAAAATAAGAATTTCTCTGTTAAACTGTGAAAATATAGGTCCTTTTTAATTGATAAGAAATTATAACGCAAATATATTTTAGATGAAAAAAAATTATCGAAAAGAAATTTCTAAATTAACCACAAAAAGATATTTTACTTCAAAAATAATTTTCAAAATGATAAAATATTTAGTTAGTTCCTTGCAAAATACATTTCATTATGTATTCATTCGTAAAAACATACATTTCGTAATGTATTTTTCAGAGAATCATAAAAGGAGTTTTTTTAATCAGAATTACTATCCACGAATAAATCCTTACAATTTTGAATCCTAATCGAGAGGAAATGTAGTTGATTTTGAAATAAAAACTAGTACTTATAACTATTTGCAGATTTTGAGGTAATTATTAAAGAGACTACTTCGAAATTGAGTTATTTAAGTATAAATTTAAGATTTTAATACATGTGCATGTGTTTTTTGCTCTTTTAATGGTTAGTGAGTTTATGATACGCGAATCTTCAGACATATTTGACAAAAAGGTAGAATAAAATGTATGCTTTATGCAATATAGGTTATTCTATTATTGCTATAAACCTAAGATTGTTATTCATGTAGAATTAATTTTCAGAGCAACAGTTAAATTGAAATTTACTATAAAAAATGTTTTAGCTAACTTAATTACAAGATATATGCTTTATAATTATAGAACATGATTATAACACACACACAGACTATATATATATATATATATTATAAAATTCTAATTTTGTTTGAAAACGTTGAAAATTTATTTTCTATATTCGCCTTTGATATTTTGAAATGGGATTTAATATTATAAGATTCAGATAATTCAATTTTTTAATTGATTGTGAGGTTGTGATTGATTTGTATATATTTAAATATACATATATATGTCGCAGGAAAATGATGACAATTAGGAATCTCATCAAATCCCTGAGGGAAATGATCACTTGACGGTAGATGTTAAAATAATTTTTCGGCTTTCCTGAAAAAATAAGGGATTTAAACGAACCCCTGAGTTGTTTGTAAATGGTGAAATAATATTTAAGAGTTTAAAAGTGTTTTTTTAAAAAATATGGTGCATTATTAAACGGAAGGTAAAAACAATGATTAAAATTTAATTCGAAACATTAAAAAAATTGAAATTGGCTGATAATCACCCTTATGTTAATTATGGTGCCTTTTTTTTGAAAAGGGTTTATATTTAGGATCGACTGTACAACCTGTATGGTTAGGAAGTACAAAGACTCCCCCCCCAGGTGCTTTTCCCTCCTGTATATTTTGCCAATGCAAATCCTGATATTATTTACATTTCACGAAACAGTTCAGGGATTTGATAAATCATTTTCGGAAAAATCTTGAAGAGACGTTATTTTGATATCTCCCGTTAATTGATCATCTCCCTTAGGGATTTGATGAGATTCCTAATTTCGCCATTTCCCTGCGACATATATAATATTCTAGAGATGAATACTTGTATATCTATACACATGTTATCTTATCTTTTTTTGGGAAAAAAATAATGAATGGAAAATGTATAAATTTTAATTCTTTAAAACAACCCCGCGTTTGCGTTTCACAATCTTTATAAAACAGAAATTCAAAGATAGAAGAATTATATTAATTACTAATATTTGTATTTCTATTTAAAAGTTAGATAAAAATTAGATTTTTCTTTAGAAAGATAAACTGTCTATTACTTTTCTTAATCATTTTAATTTTTGTACTTGAACTTCGAAAGAAATAATTTATACAAGCAACTAGTCGCTAAAAACGTTTTCATGTTTTTATTCTTAAACTAACAAAGAAAGTTCTAATAAATTGTGATTGACACTGAAATACTAATACGAAAATAACCTTGGAATTTAATTTATAAAAACAATGTAATTTATATTGATCAGATAGCAGGAAATTTTAAAATTGAGAAGACATGTAATTCAAATTTATTTCCTCTCTCATAGTATCAAAACTTTAATGGTGTTCTTTAAATATGTAGTACTTGAAATTCATAAGATGCTGATATATATATATAATGAAAATCCATTGCCAAATATATTATACAAGTGATTTAATTTTGATAAGCGATGTTAAAAGAAGAAATATAAAAATAGTATTGAAATTTATCTCAAGTTAATGCTTGATTGTTAAGTATTACTAGATATTTAAAAAATATTTTTCCTTAGACATAAAAAAAAAACTAACTTAGTGATTTTTTCACACTCTTGCACGGAAGATATGATTAACGTTAACTAAGAGTCTGTACTACTTTTGAGTGCTTTTGTAGAAGCAATATTATTTTTTTTTCTTAAATATTACTCTTTCTTACTCTTAATTTGCTAGTGTAGTTTGATAAAGAACAAAGTCACATTTTGGTCTAGGAGAAATTTCATGCTCATTAATAATTCATTACCAGATTCTGTTAGATTTGTTTATTCGCATTTCCTTTACCGTATTTTCATTATTTCGCATATTTACATTAAATTAATTTTAAAAAATCATTTATCCCCAAACTTTAATCAGCATTGCAAAACAATTGTGTTTACTAAGTTTTCCTTCCAATTTGTGGATATTAAAGTCTAATTTATTTCATTTTCAAAAAAATACAGTAAAATAAGTTAAAATTTGAAAAGAGTGTCTTGAAATTTGATAATAAAATCGAACCATCACTATGCATCCTACACTTATTATGTATAACAATAAATTTTTTTAACCATTTGAGCTCAGTAAGATATAGTAAAAGCAATATGGACGTAGTAATGATTTGATTATAATCAAAATATTTTATTTTTATTGTATCAGTACTTATTTAAGTTATGTTTTAACAATGTTATAGTTTATTTTATTAAGCAGAATATTCTGTCAAAGCTTTAAAATAAGCATCATAACAATTTTCATGTATTATAAATTACATAAATAGTTGCTTCTCGGATTTTTTTAAAAATAATATTAAATATTTATTTAAATTATATAACTATTTTCTAATTACCATTAATCCTGGATTATTTTTAAAATTCACACATCGTTAATTCTGACACGGAGCTTTCAAAATAAATGAAACATTGATACATTATCAAAAGTATATTTGTTCTCACAATATATATCAGAATAATAATCCTTTATACACTAAGTTTGTTTTTTTAGAATAAGAATGCTATTTCTTATTAAATACTGATATAAATAAATATATTACTGTTTTTATTTTCAAGAACTTAATTTAATTGCAAAAATTGAAAATAATTTAGGCTCATTAAAAATTAATTTCACAAAATTTTTAACAATAAAGGATAGCAAGAACACCGATTATTTATCTTAAATTTAATTACTGTTTGTTTTCGTAAAATATCATGTTTAATTCTTATGAAAAAAAAAATGATCTCTTGTTCTAAAGGTACGCCCTACGACGAGTAAGTAGCTGAAAGCATTGCGTGTAACAGTTTAAACTGGATGCTTTTAAAAACAAGTATTTCTTTCTTGAGTGGAATAAAAAAATGAAAGCATCTTCTTTTAATTAAGATAGATATAAAGGCATTTATCACATTAAGTGAAAGGTATTATGCTCAGAAAAAAAGAGCAAAACTCTTTTAATTAAGTTTATTGAAGAAGATAATTATAGCAGTTTTTATGCTTCAACAGTTTTTCCTTCTTTTTTCCTCCTTCTTTACACTAAGTGGGTAAAGTTATCAGTTCAAGGAAAATTACTTTGGCTTCTTTTAGGAGTTAAATATTACTATATAAATTCGATTGAATATCATTTCGTGGAAAATACAAGGGTTTCTTTAGAAAGGCGATATCAATTTCTCTTTTATTTTGTTTTGGCAATTACAGGAAAAAAAATTGTGTAGAAAAGTTGAAATGCTACTTTAAATTTTCTTTCTTTCTTTCTTTTTTCTGAGAAAAATTAATTTTGTGATGCGCTGTTTTCGTGGAAGTATGAAATTTTTGTTATCGATTTTAGGATCATGTTAGAGAAGAGATTAAAAAAATTAGATGTTTTTTTTCAAGAATAATTATATAAATTGATTTCAGAATCGAATTCTTTTAGACTCGACTCAACAATAACAACAACAACATGAAACAAAATAATTATTTCTGGATTTATCAGAATTTGGAAAATAAAGTAAAATCTTTTCTTAGAAATTTAGAAAAAAAATCCTTGAATAAACAGATAAGCAGTAATAACCAAAAGAAAAAAAAAGTCTGAAAAAAAAGATTAGAATTTGTGAACAGTGCAGTATATAATACTCATGACAGCTCCAATTTAAAATATGTAAATTTTAATTTAATTTAATTAATTAGAACTTTAAATAAAAATGAAAAAGTAATAACAAAAGATTCTTCTTGCGTTATACATTATACTGAAAGCATATTTATTTCCCCCTAAATTATGGCATACAATGCCAAGAACTACTTTTTATTTACATTATTAATTAAAAAAATATTCAACATAGTAATAACCATATAGTAATAGGTTCAGAATGATGGTTACTTATTTGTTGAAAGATTTATAACTAATCTCGAGCAAACTGAAATGTTTACAAAATCTTAATTTAGCAAATTATTAATGAATGCATTAGACTGATCTCATATCGTTTCCATTAAAAGTTAATTAATAAATGCTTGTGTTATTATAAAAAATAAAAAAAATTGAATTTAAAGTTATCTTATTAACTTATTACTTTTTTCCTATTATGTATCGTATCAAAACTTATTAATTCAGGTGGAGACATTTGATACTTCAAAAAATAAATTGAAATTTACTATATATAAATAAATTTCTTACTTTTTAAAACCTTTATTTAGCTAAACTGAACTGAAAATAAATGTTTAAGCTATCGGAAGGGAAGCCAAATGTTAAAAAAACCCATTTCATATTGATGTCCTAAATCATATCGTATTGCAGAGCCATCTAATTGTATTCCTTTTCTCTGTCAAGTAACTTGCATGTTTTACATAAATCAGCATCAGTCACTTAATGTAACACTGCGTGACATACTTTTGACGCTGTGTAATACTGTCGTGAAATTCTTTAAGATGGCTGGCACAGGGAGTACGAAAATAGTGTTTCTCGTCAGAGTATTTCTACAAAACAAAGCTGTAAGCAACTATAATGAAGCTACACTAATGTCACAGACGTTGACTGATATTACGTGTTAATTGAGCAAGAGCACACGCCAAGTTAAATAAATTAAACAAGCAAATACGTGGAAGGGATTGGGACTATTATAATTATTCTGATATTGTGTGGTTAAATACGCACTAAATGTATGAATGATATAGTTTTGCATGAATCATAATTTATGAAGTTTTTGTAAAAAGAAAAGGAAAGAAAAAGAGCTCCAAGTATAATTGAATGAATTATATACTAAATGCTCATATAAAAAAAACTTTATGGAAAAATTCCAAGTTTTTAAGCATAAAATAAATTGATAGTTAAAAAAACATATTAAATCTTAAACAAGGCTAAACTGAATGTTTTCAAACGCCTCTTTCCATAATTAGTTTTTATTATGACTCGTCTTAAAAATAAATATTTTCAAATTTTTTTAGTACTTGATAAACAGGCAGCACGGAGTTTCATGTAATGTTTATTATAATTGTTATTTTTTTAATCTAAAAGCAAATTATATATATTTTTAAAAATGTATCTCGAAAAATAACATTATTAAAAAAGAAACATAATTCATAACTTTTGTCTTGATATTTTATAAAATAATAATTATTATAACTCCTAGAAGATTAAAGGTTTCAAAATTTGTTTACTGCAAGAAAAATGACTTTAATTATCTTAAACTTAACAATCAATAAGTTATACTTTATACTTATTTTTGTGCAATAAAATCCTCCTAAAAAAAGTGCAAAATCATAAAAAATTTGTAAGTGGATTACCTAAATACCTATCAAAATTTATTTTATCTTGTATTCTTTTAATCCTATTAAACTATAAATCTTATTCTAAATACGAGTAAATATGAGGAATTATAAGAAAAATTTTTTCCTTGCCTTTTTTTTAACAAAATTTCTGTTAAGTGCAACAATTAATTATACATTTTAAAAAATAAAGAAACAATTCACTTATTAAAAATGTTTTTCAAGTGCAATTCATTCTATTATTTTATTGCTATTTCAATTATTTTTACTCCACTTCCAACAAATTTAATAGCAAAACAAATAATTAAAGCTCTTATTCCTCATGAAAAAAACCACATTTCATTTAATGACTTTTTGAAATTTTAAACTTTTTTATCAATTTTTATGTAAATTACAGCGTATGGTTAAAATAACATTTGTATTAATATATATTCTTACAAAAAATGTAGAAGATTGAATTTTTATTTGCAGAATCCAAATGAAAATAGACAAAAATAAGAAAATGGCTACTCAACTAGCAGTTATTTAACATTAGCTTTCACTTCCTTAAATTCCATAGATTTCCATAATTTTATACCATTTTTATTTTAAAAAATGCTAAAAGTAATGCATTTAAGATTAAGATAAAAAAGCATTTCAGAAATTTTCGTTTCTAGATTTTTTCTCTTAAAATTTCAGTAGTCAAAGTTTTGATGTGTTTTTTCATGAATCTTCATAAATTTCTTTGTAAATATCTTTTTTATGAAAGTTAAAATAAGAAAAGTTAATTTGTTGTATGTTGTTTAAGTAGGCATACGAAATAATGGATTATATAACGATTCTTTATAAAGAAAAATAAGAAATCAGCTATTTGTGTAAAAATTCCCAGAATGCAGTACATTTCATTTACAAGTACTATTTTTTTGAATCACTAAGTATTGCTTTTTTAACCGGTTTTTTTTTTTGTAAATGTCAATATTTTAAAACTATAAATTAATTTTGCCAATAATAAGAATCAAATGAAAATATGCACGTTTAAAAATCTTTAGATAGAATAGATAAAGGAATACAACAAACAACGTTATGCATTTTTATATTTTTAATAAAATTTTCTTAAAATAACTTGTTTTATTTCTCCTTGTCTTTCAACGTAATTAACATCGTATACTTTTTTTATAATGACAAAATTTCAGTTTCAGCACAATTAATATTTTCAAAGTTTGAAATGAATTCAAAATATATTTTTAAAAGAAAGTAATAAGAAATTTAAATTTTAAATCTCACAATTCCTCATTCCTTATCAAATTATATGGCAAATTTTAAAGAAATTCCTTCTAAACTTTTATGAGTAGATATCCACTGTAAAAAAGCAATAATTTATCGTTATCTACTAATGTATAATAAAATACAAATAAATGAAAAAGTTAAAAGTTTCAATATAAATCTTTAACATATTTTTTTATAAAAGCATATTTACAATAAATGAATATCTTATATACATCCCCACATGCTTATTAATTTCAATTCAAAACATGCTGAGAAATGTAAAAATGAGTATTTTGCATATTATTTTTTTTAGAAGTAACTATCTCTATTTTAAGAAATATCAATAACTATACTAACATTCCATCTTTGTTTGCTATTTTAAATTGAATTAGTTTTGTAATTCTGTAATTCTTAGTATACTATATGTAAAAACAGGATACATATTTACATCCAAATGTAATTTTAACGCCCTATTTTAAAACGAATATATTAACTTTACATCCGCTACAAATTTTCTTTTTAGATATCAACTATATATGCAATCATTTTCAATTAAATACTAATATTTTGGATATTTTGAAGATTGTTGATCTTTTGTCTAATGAAAGTACCGCTTCAATATTTATATTCGACTGCTAATTTGTTTTAAATCGTGTTATTGCTTGTTGTTCACCTTTTTATTTTAAAATCATTACTTCAAACTAAATAATTCAATGAATCGACACTGCGCTATTCAGAATAGCTAATATACAACATGGAAATAGTTCACTCGAAGAACAAAAACGGCACCATTTCTCAGTCAGCCCCAACAAAAGTAAAGGACTTGAATCACCGCTTCTACATTCCGGAACCAAAAACAAAGAGTCCCGCTCATTGTCAGTCCTGCTCGGGTCTTTAAATAATGTTTCGAAAATACTGCCGCTCGAAAATTAAGCGCTTTCACATGAACAAACAGCGAACTGTAAAACTGATGACTCCTTTAAGCGAACTCTTTAAAATCCTGAACGAGTCTTCAGATTCGCTTCGTGACAGCTAAGTAAGACGGAATACAAGGGTAAAAGCAAAGAAAAGAGAGACAAGATCGCGAGAACTCTGCCAGAACACCCTTTCTTGATTAATGATGCTGGAGAACCCGATGTCGGAAATATATAAAGCACTAAGTGGCACGGGTTTCTATTTTGGATTTTCCCTTTTCAACAGCTGTTGGTTTGGGTCTGAATAATTGTCGTTCCGTAGATACTTCATGCTCGAATTGGTTGACGTCTTCTTCATTGCCGGGCGGGAATAATGCAGTCGCGGCGTTTGTCTGTCAGGAAATGTATGGAATTACCGTCCTTATCAGTCGGGCCGCAATTCATAATGCCAAGGTAGGTATGAAAGAAGCGTATTTAAATGAGCGTGATCGTATCGGTTTGGAGTAACAAGCGGGCTTCTAAGGTTTGTTTTACACGGGGAATGCACGATTTATCACTGTAAATAACTGTATTTTTTTGCAGAAGTATCGTTAATTTTGTGGTAAGTACGAAAGAAGTGGAAGACGCTTAAAAGCACATTAAAATGAATGTGATCGTAGCATTTTAAAATAATGTAGGAAAGCTTCTATTTTTCTGTTTTACAGGAGATTTCTTACAATTTCACTGAGTAATAAATATATCTTCTTAGAGAAAGAGAAATAATAATATTATAAAAAAAAACATTGCGCGATCTATTAATCATTTTACAGGCGATTTTACGACTGTAATAGTTTATACAGTCGACTCTCGATAATTTGAAGTTAGAGAGACTAATAAAAACTTTGAATTATCAAGAGTTTGAATTGTCGAGAGGGTAGGAAAAAACTCCCGAAATACACGAAGAGAAATTTTTTTCTAACACATTTAAATTTGAAACTATGTAATAAAACAACAATTGTACATATATATATATAAAATTATTTTAAAGTATTTTAAAAAAGTTCATTTTATACAGTATAAATATTAAACAAAAATTAAAAGTCCTGTATTAAAAGTATACATTTATGTGTTAAAAAAACAACTATTAAAAGAATACATACTGTATATAATTATTATTCGACGAAAAAATCTGTTATCTTTTTTTGTTTTATTGCATTCAATCTAACTTTGTCAATATATTTTTCTAGAATAAATGAAGCTTGAAAAATGTCCGCATCAACATGATTTGGAAGGGAAAAGTTGCATAGTTTGTTTAGTGACACTTTAGCTTCTGTCAGAGCTATCGGAGTCAACTCCGATGGTCATCAAAGGGGCTACATTACAGGGAAGACAAGCAGAGACAATACAACATGTAAGCTCCAACCTATTTACTACAGGACACTACATGATAGTGAGTGTTTGAATTGTTTAGAGTTTTATTTAGATCACTTCGAATTATCACGTATTGTATTCTGGCCAGCCACAGATTTTACTTCGAAATATTGAGTGTACTAAAACGTATTGCTTTAGTTCGAAATATCAAGAGTTTTTCTAGGAATTGAGTATATACTTCGAGTTAGCTGGAGGTTCGTATTATCGAAGGTTTGAACTAACGAGAGTTGACTATATATATCATGGATTCTATGATATATGTACTAAGAGGAGAGACATTTATTTAAAAATGTAATCAAATAAGAGATGTATCATATTTATAGTGCAGAGTAGCTAGAAATTTTTGTAATTCGCTATATATAGAGAGGAAGTTAGAAAATTCATCATTACAGTTTGTTCACAGTTAACTAATTTTATGGCACTTCTTTTCTGAATAATGATCAGACTTTTTAATATTTTCTTTTATCAATGTTACACTCTAAATCTATGGAAGGATTAGTGTCGAAGGATCTGAAAGTTTCATCTCAGTAAAGTGTGTGATGAGAAAGATACCTAAGCTGATACTTCTCTCTCCAAACTTCCACACCACGACAATATAAGAACTTTGAGCCTAGACATATTTAATTTTTTCATCATCCCCTCTACACAGGTAGTCTTTAGAAGTATCAGGACTCAAACTCATTAACTCACTCAGAAACATGCCAGCTACGAGTTCGTGGCTATAACTACTAGGCTAATGCTATCGAGTTACGCAGTGTACTTTCTGAATATTGAGTATTCAGTAAGCTAGGTGAAAGGATCGGAGTTTCGTCTAGAACATTGCTTAAATTTCACAAGAAATATAATAAATATTACTTTATGAGAAAAGGCAACGGAATAAATATTCATATGTGTCTAAAATAAAACGGTAGCAAAATATAATGAAATGCATGTCAATACAGATTGATCAATTCAGCTAGTTGAAATATATTGAATTGAAAAGCTATATTCCATCACTAAATTCGAACTCATTATTTTATTCAATTAAAAAAACATGCATACAAAAAGTTTAATACCATTTTTAAATTAATGTTCTTTTATAAAAAGCGTAATAAAAAGATTAGAGAGGTGTTACCTTTTTTAATTAAATTTCTCACCTGAAAATCATAAATAGACATTTTACCTAATTTACATTCAAGAAAGAATATTTAATTTTGTTTAAATTTGAATAGTATTAATTTTTGTTTAAAATATATTTTTTTAAAAATTTTAAATAAATTCGCGTAAGAGAAATAGTTCCCGTGCAATTTTAAGTTGTAAATGGTCCATAATCTTTCTATTTGAAATTCCATTTAAAATTTGCTTTAAAAAACACAAGAAGCTAAAAATTATTTAATACATTTATATTATTCACAAAATTACGGATTAAATGATTTTAATACACCGTATATTTCCCTGTATAAGCCAAGATTTTTTGGAATATTTTTATTTTTGATCAGCCTATATATGAGGATTCACCAATCTTGGGGGAAAAAACCGTATTTGGGGAAAACTGTGTTCTTAAACATTTTCCGTTAGCTATTTGAAGCGGCTTCAATCGGTGTAGTTTTTGCTTTTGAGGTGTCTTGAATGAAGCGTTTATTCTAAAAGAAGGGGAAAAAAATCATATAAATTCTTCAAATTTGGGTTTTAAAAAGGGTTTCGTATGTTCTAAATTCATTTACGGGGATGTTTGATCATTTGATCATCATCAAAGTCTTTTTTCCCAAGGGGGTTTTTAAATTTGTGGCCCGGGGTTCCCAGCGGGATTCGTGAAGGTTTCTGATTTAATGTTGAGATTTTCCTCTTTTACAGACTTTGAAAAGCCTCCTGGAAATTTAAAAAGTGTTATCCCCTGCCAAAAAACCCCCAAAAAAAATTTTTGAACTATAATTTCAGATGCCCTTTAAACCCCTATTTAAAAAATTTCCCGCATTTTTTTAAAAAAAAAAAAAAAAGGAAAGAAATTTTTAAAAAAATTTTTTAATTAAAAAGAAAATTTTTAAAAAATTTTTTAAAAAATAATAAATTTTAAAAAATTTTGTTTTTAAAATTTTTTTTTTAAAAAAATTTTTTTTTTAAAAAAAAGTTTTAAAATCAAAAAAAAGGCCCTTTTAAATTTTGAGGGAACCCTTTAAAACCCCACCGGTTTAACGAAAAAAGGGGAAAAATTTTTCGCCATTCAAAGGTTTACTTAAAATTTTAAATTTTAAAACCTTGTTAAACCCGAAGGGCCACAATCGGCTTTTTAAAATTTTATTTTTTTAAAAAAAAAAAATTGAAATATTTTTAATTTTTCCCAAAAAAAAAATAAAATTTTTTTATAGTTTAAAAATCCCATAAATTCCTTTTTTGTAAACCAAATTAAAAATTTTTTTGATTGGTAACTTTCCGCCCTAAAGAAACCTTGAAAACCCAAAAATTTTTTTTTGGGGGGGAAAAAAAAATTTAATAATTTTTTAAAAAACCCCCCTTTTTTTTATTTTACTTTAAAAAAAATCAAATTTTTTTAAATATTTTTTTTTTATAATTGCGGTTTAAAAAAAAAAAAGAAATTTAAAAATTTAATTTTTATGCCCTTTTTTTTTAAAGGGTTTTGGAGGAAAATTTAATCCAAAAAAATTTTTTTTAAAAGGGGTAAAATCCTTTTTTTTTGGTACCAAAAAATTGAAAAATTAGAAATTCCAAAAAATAAAAAACAAACGTTGGTTCTTTTTTTTTGGGTATTTTCAAATAAAAGAAAATTTTTTTTTAAAATAGAAAACAGTATGTTTGTTGTGTGTGTGATGTTCGTTATCCTATATTAAATTAATACAAATGAATATATATGCATAAAAGAAGATGTTATATATTTTAATATCAATAATTCCTGGTGTTTTAAAATATATTTCTATAATTTAGTTTAACCTGAAGAACATTAAGGATATAAAAATAATAACAAGTTTAGAATTGAGAAGTGCACCTTTGAAAATTAAAGATTAATCGTTTTAATACATTAAAAGAGAGTTTAAAACTGAAACCAAAAAAAGCAAGTTATAATGTTTTAAACTTATACATGCATAATTTCGCGAGCGATTAATATGAATATTGCGTTTTCTGATTAAACACAACAAAACAGTGGTTTTGTTCCTTTATTATGTAAAAATAATATGTATTCCCTCATCGACAATTATTTTCCTTTTTTTTTTACTGAAAAGGATTCTCTCCCCAAATAATTATAGTGCAAAAATACTTTAAAGCGTGGTAGACAAAAGAAATATTCGAACCTTATTTAATGTTGTTCTGTATACATATTACTCACAAATTATACTTTAAAATAAAATAAAGCCGTGAATTATGAATACACAATTACGTTAAATAATAGTTCCTGAAATAAAAATTTATGATTTATGTAAAGAGCACTTGTAGCCGTTTCGATATTATCTCAACTAAAAGAGTGCAATAAAACATGGTTGGATGCCTAAAGTGTTTTCGAATGTCTGTCGCCAGTCTCACAGTAATAACGAAGAACACTTCACTCATTGTTGTACAGATTCACAAATAATTTCACGAAAGATTACACAAAGAAACGAAATAATATCCGTTACAATGCCGATTTGAAGACGGGGAGGGTAGGGAAAAAAACACGACCGAAAAACATTAACAAAAGAGAAGGGGTGGGAGGAGAAAAAAAAGCAGCACTTTTCCGGAAAAAAAAGGGAAAGAAAAAATATTCTTTCCGGGAAAACGACAAACGAACATCAGGAGAAAGAAAAAAAAATTACTTTAAGGATTTGTACGTTTAACCTGCTAGGTTATCAATTCGTTTTCTGGAAAGGCGCAAGGTAACTTGTTCACGCGATCGTTTTAAGCAGCCATTTTTTTTTCGCCACATTTTTTCCCGCCTTTTTTTTACTTTTTTATTCTTTGTTCTTTTGTGTAACCAATGAAGGATAAAAGCGAAAAGGGAGAAAAAGGGAAAAGAAAGCTAAAGTAGGGACTGATAGGGGGAAAGAGAGAGAGAAGGAGGTAAAAAGGATTTCAACTGAATCATTTTGCTGAAGCTTCGACTCATCGTCTAAATGTTACTTTATGGGCTACTGATTCACAAACTGTCTGTGATTGGGCAAAGCTTAAATAGCCTCAGCGCGGGATTTTATTTAATGCTCGTCCAATTGGATGTTAATGTCCTTTTTTTTCTGTCGTTTTTTTGCTTAAAATTCCCTTTCCTCTCCCGACGATGTCAGGAGTGATTTTTTTCCCCCCTTTTCAATTCCTTCCATCATAATTTTTCCCCGCATGTTTACCTTTCCGAGCGAAGATTATTTTCCCCTCTTTTGAAAATATATTCCCTTTGCTTTGAGACAACTCATTTGTTTCTAAATTGTGCTCAATTTAAATCGGTTTGGATGCTGCAAAATGGAATTTTTTTCGTCCTTTTCTTTCTTTTTAGGTAGAATTTTAAATTTTTTTTCTCCTTTAGATGATGTGACTTTAAAGATATTTTTCATATCACGCATCATTACATTTAAAAGACAGCAATATAGTTGTTGTTTTCAGGCCAGGTATGAAATTGCTATCCTATAAATTATTATTTTCGTCTAATATTGCACGGGAAGAGCAACGAAGTGAATATAGAGAATGTAAATAAAAACCATCATGAAAAAAAACATCTTTAAAATTATTTCGAGAAAATTCTAGTCTCTGAATAGTAGTAGAAGCACTTAAAATAAATAAATAGTGAAATTGAAGATGTTTTTTTAAAATCTTGTTCTCTAAAATCAAAATATGAGAACAATGGATTACAAGCATGATTTTTTTTACCAACACTATTTCGTAATTTACAGTTTGTGGCGTATTTTTGCATTATGATTTGTAATCTTAAAAACTGATGGACATGATATGTGTGGATAATCTACCGTGAAAAATTTTGCGAAAATACTAAGTTTATCATAATTTGGACGAGTTTTTTCAAGTATATTTATTTATTTATCAAAGAATTTAATTTAAAACTACACAACTTATTAAAAAAATTTATACTCCACAACAGTTTTTAACATCTTTTTTGAAAATGAAATCTGCATTAAGTTACAGTACATGATTTTTTAAAATTATTGAAATAAATAAATGATTAAAATAACTGTTTTTTTAAAAAATTGCAATAAATAACGAACTTTATTAAATGAATAATGATATTTTACAACATTTATTAAATAACTAAGCGAGATTTAAAAAAAAAATTCAGTTATTTAAATTAAACACTCCGTGTCCCTTCGTAAGCAGTTTAATATTATCTTTTTGTAGAAGAGTAAATGTATTTTTTTAACAGCTTCATATTTAAACCTCTCGTTTTGATTAGATTAAGTCTTTATATTTGTTTAAATATATATTAGAATGGAATTTTCTAGTATAGTATAAGTACGAAAAATAATTTTCACAAAAATTAAATATGGTTCAAAAGGATGGAAAGTTTATATACTATCGAATGTTTTTCAATGTTTTGCTTTACATTGTAAAATAATTGATTAATATTTTTTTTTAGAAAATTTCATTGAATGAACAGATGTTTTAAGGCCTGACCGTCTGGTTCACAAGAATTAGATACTTTCTTTTTCAAGAAGATAATACCCATATAATCACTTAACATAAAATGGTAATAATATATACAAATGTTTTAAAAATTTCTTTAGATTTACTCTACAACTATTGATTATTTTTTGTATTTCCATTAAATAATAAGAAACTACATTAATTGATAAATTAAAAGGCTTACACTTTCGTTATGAATTCTATTTTTCTCTGCCTAAATTTGCTTAAAAAACTTTTTTCATAAGCTTAACGACACAGAAAATTCTTTTCCCCTTTTATTGAGATGGTCTCTGTGAAAACATGTTCCATATGAAAATCTAATTGATCATATACTTACCATATTGAATATAAAAGTGACACGGAACTAAGTCTTTCTTCCCTTAATATTAAAGAATTATCTATTTTAGAATATTTTACTTCAGATATTAAAGAGCTGAGACATTAATAATATATTCTGGCTTCACTATCTGTGGAGAGCAGTATATTTTATCATATTCCTTACTTTCATCTGAGTTGATTCATTTTTCTCCGGTATAAAATGTGTTTAGCATTTTTTTTTCCTATACCGTAATGCTAAATGAGCTATCCATTTGTGTACTAAAATGAAAAAATAAGTAAAAAAAGTAAATATTTTAAAATATTTTGTTATTTTACACCCACTATATTATAAACATATGCATGAATTATGATGTTGCAAATTTTCATGAAAATTGAGATATTTTTCTGTCTGAAAATGTGCATTTAGTTCAGGATCTAATAAGACAGCCATAAGAGTCTTCATTTGGTATCACAGAACAGAAATCAAGTTCTAGAGCATGGGTAGCCAACCCAAATGACCTTGCGGGCTACATTTAAAAACCATTATAAACCCCAGGGCCGCATGTAGAAATATATATCTTTATATTAGATTTGGACCATTATATACATTTATTGGAGTGAAATTTTAAAACAAAATGTCGTATTATTGTTTTAATTGTTTTCCATTTATACCAGCATAACTAATATAAAAAAATAATGAAATGATCAAATAATGTTTAATTTATTTAATTTGTGAGGTATTTTTTTCTCAACTCTTTCATTTAGTTTTTACAAGTCGATCTCAATGAATGTATTTGCGCATCGTTATTGATGTTGCAGGTTTTTGTCCGTTAAGTCTGAGCTCGATTTATGTTTACTAAATTTCATTTTCGAATAAATAAATAAATAAAAAAGATTCGCAGTAACAGAAGTAACGTGATAAAATAGAAACAGTTATGAGATTTGCTAAAAAAAAAAACACACTGAAAACAAAAATATTGCACAAAATAGTCGTACTTTGTAAACTTGTAATGAATCTCGCGGGCCGCAAAATTATTCAAGGCGGGTCACGTGCGGCCCTCGAGTTGGACACCTCTGTTCTAGAGCATTTATTAACGATAAAAATATATCATTATTTGTACATTAGGAGATTTCCGTAAAAATTAGAAATATTTTAAGGAATCGTATTTTTTTTGCCTTTAACGTGTATAGTTAAATCTGATTTAGAAAATATAGAAAACGAAAAATGGAGCTTATTTTGTATCGTAAAAAAATAATTGATCAATTAAGTTTGATGGAATTGAGAGACGCAAAAGAGCAGTTAGATTAAAATATGCTACTTTGTATAAGATAAGGAAATTATGGGCTGATAGCATATTATGGAAACTTTTTCCTTTTCTTTCATTCGGTTTGGATCTTATTTTAACATGAGTTGAAGACAGCTTTAAAAATATATTGTAGCAACAATGAAAGGGAGGGAGGTCAGAAAGATTGAACAAGTATTAAAAAAAATTCGAACCAGTCTCAAATGTCACCGTTGACATAAAATGAAAAAGGAACGTGAAAATCTCAGGCGTTACATCTTGAAAAGTAGACTAAGAGTTAATACTCTTGTGATGTTTTTTCTCTGTTTTACACAAGCAAAACAAGTTTTAATTTTATTTTTGTTGTAAAAAAACAAATAAATAAAACTGACAGAGAGTGAAAGCTAACGTGATTTGAAAATATGCCTGAGTCTGTAAAAGCCAATCAAGATTTTTTTTCTTAGACTTGTTCAAAAGCCAAGGAATTTTCTGCTCGTTTTGCAAAAAAAGCAACCGTCGAAGTTGTTTAGTGAGGGAAAAAGAAAGGAAAATGAGAGAGAAGCAAATATTTCTTCTATTGCTTGAAAGGCCACAGAATGAGAAGAGAGGAGGTTGTAAAAATGCTTAGGATAAATTGAAACCTATTTTTAGCAATCTCATCCTTGTTTCACCAGCTGCTGATGTCTCTCACAAATATCAATGAACTTGTTACAAATGATCTCTGAGAAATGGCTACGCTTGTTCATAGCATAAATAAAGTACAAGGAAACGATTTTTTTACAGCTTTTACTTTAATTGATGAAATGTTTATATCATTTTCACGCATTTTCAATAATTCTGAATGGTCAAAATTAGGAAAAAATTGTCGCAATCAAAATTACGAGAAGCTGATAGTTTTTTTAGTGTTTAGTGTTTTAGTGTCAAGAAGATTCTTCTTATACACCTTATTCCTAGCTGAGAGTTGCTTAAGGTATCAGACTAATTTAAAAAACCGTGATTTA
The DNA here is from genome assembly GCA_019973955.1 of Trichonephila inaurata madagascariensis. NCBI lineage: Eukaryota > Metazoa > Arthropoda > Arachnida > Araneae > Nephilidae > Trichonephila > Trichonephila inaurata. The sequence continues at coordinate 306,584 of BMAV01026030.1, read as the reverse complement.
AAAAAAAAACGTAAATGGATAATTTCCATGATATTTGGTGTCACTTAGATTAGAATACATGTATAAAATTGTTTTAAGGACATTTTGACAAAAAAAAGTTATTTAAATACAATATTTTGGCAAAAAATTAACTTAGAATAATCTTTTTTTCAAAATGTTTTCCTTTTATAAAAAAAAAATGCTTCTAAAATAATAATATTTCGCTTATATAAAGTAAAGACTTCTCCAAAGAGTCTGAACTAGGATTTTTGAAAAATTCACATTATTTTCTGAGTTAAACCATTGAAATAATTATCGGCGTTTCTTTCTTAAAATTTCTCCCCTCTGTTGTCTTAAAGTATGGATAAACCCACTTCTAAGTTATATATTTCAAAAATTCTAGTTTAGCCTCTGTAGAAAGATCTGAGCTATTTACATGCAAAATATTATTATAATAGAAGCATTTTTCACAAAAGGAGAATATTTGGAAAATGGGTCATTCTGTGTACATTTTTTTTCAAAATATTGTACTTAATTTTTTTTTTGTAATAATATTCTTAAAACAATTTTATATACATTTTCTAATCTAAGTGACACTAAATATCATAAACATTATCCATTTATACGCTTTGGAAAAATCACGGTTCCGAACGTAGTCAGATACCTTAAAAAAAGAATTTATACATGCGGGTTTTTCTCACTGATTATCACTAACATTATGATTTTTTTTTTTCAAAACAACATCTTTTGTTAAGGTTTTATAATTAAATTAAACTAACTTTATTAAAATAATATTCATGTCACTTTTGAAATGAAGAATTTAGAATTTAAAATCAGTGTAGAAAATTATTCTACCATTATAAATTTTTAAAGAAAAATTTTAATAAAGGAAAATTTTATGGGTTATAGTTTTGAATGAAAGGGATTTGAAAAATAAATTGTACAATATTATTTGGAAATCCTTGACTTTGTTGAAAGATTCAATTATTATTATTTTTTTTTTTTGCTTTTAATCCTTTTTCCTTCAAAAAAGAGTTACTGAAGTAACGTCTTCATATAACTTATTTAAGAGTGAAATTTTGCAAATTGTTGTATTACTTTTCAATAAAATCTTCTTTCTATTTAATAATAATAAAAATAGACCATCCATTTTAAGAATAATATTGTTATGTCTGTTTTCTTCCTGGTATCTTAATATGAAGACATTTATATTGATTTAATTCTATCAAATTCATATAAAAAAACTATTTGTTTTTATAGAAAATTAATTAGGTTCAAAATGAAGTTATTAAGGACATTTAACATTATTTTGTCCTTGTATTTTAATTTTACTAGAATGTAAATATAATAAAATAAAATAACTTCATAATTTACATTTTTACATTATAAGGATTAAAAGGTAGAAACACATGTCTCATGTCTGTATTTTTTAAGTTAAACAAAATATGTTGTCGGTGTTGTCTTTGATCAGGAATGGCAAATTTTTCTAGAGTACGCGCTACTTCTAATTTTTTTCAAGGTGTTATAATTTTTGCTGTTTACCCAATGGCGTAGATGTGGTGAACTAATTAAAAGGTCTACAATATTTATTATAACTTAATAATATATAGGAAATATATTCTTACATGCACAACTACAATAAAAAAAAATCTTACACTCTTAAGACGCTTTTAAAGCAAAACGTAAGATACAAACATAATAATAATAGTTACAAATATAATAATATCAAATAATGCATCTATCATCAAACAATTAAAAATACAGTAAAAAATAAAACATTTTCATCTTAAGTTAGTTCTCGTAGTTATAGTCAGTAGAAGAGTTAGTCTGTATACTGCCATCCAATCTTGAATATTTCGGTATATAATTACTTACTGCTAATCTTCAGGCGGTCATCCCAAAATGGTGGTTCGTCTGTTGATCACGATAGACTTAATGCTCATCCCTGTCTTAGATAAACAGCATAAATATGCATCATATGAAAGTGCTTCTACTGCTTTAAAATAACTGAATTCCATAGCAGAATTTTAATGCATTTTTTATTTTACTTATAGAATTTAAAAGATCGAGATCAATTTATAAAACTCATGATTGTTGATTATTTAAATACTTAAAAGAAGTAATCAAGTGTTTTCTTTCTTAAGTCATATTTTCGTTAATGTTAAAGAAATTAATTTAAACATGGGTACTTATTTCGAAAATTATGTCGTAAATGTTAAGAAATAAGATAAAATGCAGAATTAGAAAAATATTGTAACATCATTTTTTGACTTCATTACCATACAGGAAATAATCTAGTTTAATATACATACATTTTTATATTATATTTTTCAAGCACAAAACATGCTACATATTTCGTCTCCTGCTCTTTAATGTAAGAGAATTACAACATCATTTGTTATAGAAAAAATGTTAGTTTATGGGAAGTTTGTAAAAGAAGCACGATATGATAAATATATATGCTTAAGCAAAAAAAAAAAAAATGCGCTAATAATTAAACGTTTTTCTTAATTTATTTAAAAAATATTTTTTAACATTAATCCGATTTTTTAAAATTAATTCCGACATTTTCACTCTTTGCTAAAATATACACCAAAATTATTTACAGACGTTTGAGAGCGGAAAAATATAGTTATATTACTTTTCTTTTATGAAGAATGATAGTTAAATCTATAATGATCTCTACTTCTTTCCTATTCATTAGTGTATATCAGTAGACTTTATTGTATGACAGGAAACTTTAACTACTTTCGAAAGAAAAGTTGTTGGTACCATTCTATTACGAAGCTCGTTTCTTGCGCCACTTCAGCATTTACAAAAGCTTGCTTTTGTTTGATTCTTGACTGATTTTGAAACATGGGGATTTTCTTTTTAAAGAACATTATATTTACTCAAGTTCTAATTAAATTGTGAAAGTGTCTAGTCAGTGATAAAACGAATAAAAGTACAATTTTAAATTCCAGCTTATGTCATGTTATATGTAGCGTATCTGGAAATTCTGCTGAATGTCGAAATCTATATATAACGTCAGTACATCGCAGTAGACAATTGTGAAACTATTAGTCCTCATCATTTCAAACTGTAGAAATATAAATAGAAAAATATGTGTGTTACAGAAATATTTAGCTTTAAAATTTTTTATCACATTATGGAGAGTGTATTACGAATATTCTGCACTGTGTATATTATTATATTACAAAAAAAATTATGTTATTCTATACAAATCAATACTAATTTATAATTAATGATCTATATAAATATATATAATATCATTTAAAAAAAAATAGACATATATTTAGAGTCCAAATAAAAAATAACAAATTGCAAAAAAAAAACATTAAGAAGAAATAATACGTAATACAAGTTTTTAAAGATAAGAAAGTTAAAATGAGCATTAAACGTAAAATATTAGACTTAATTAAAGATACAATTCATAAATTTTGGAGTCTTTTAAAAATTTTCATGAATCTTATTTATCATTTTTTAAAGATAACTACTATACATGATATATAAAAGTTTGAAATATATTTTCTAATACTTGATGCATGCTCATTACCTAAAATGATTTAATAACACTCTTTCTAAAGAGAACAAAATTGAATCAAATTTTGGAATATTTAATTTTAATTTTATTACTTAGGATACACACACGCGTGCATATATATGTATATATACTGAATAGGAACTGTTGTTATGGAAAGTTTACATTTGAAGTCAGAATATATAAAAGAAAACTGTAAATCTTTCAAAAAATGTAGTGTCTGATTCTTAATAAAGATTGTTCACAACGTTCCGTCTATAGAAGCAGACTGATCATGGATCCCAATATTATGGATGGAGTTGTTTCCGACGAGTCAAGGGTTTGAGACCTGATACCACTAGAGATCTTCCATGTAAAGGAACTGATATACGTTAAATCAGAGAGGGCTCTCAAACTCTTTATTTTAATGTGGTGTAGAAGCTAAGCACTTAAAATTAAGGTATAAAAAGCAAAGACCATTTCCAGAAACCTTTGTGTTGCTGAGTGCGACATTAGTAAACAGTTTATTGTTAGTTTTGATTTCAATTTTACTTGGAATTAAAATATCCAGTTTTCTCTGGACCACTGAGTTTGTCAAGCGATTTTCTAAAACATATTGGTGAAAATTATTTAATGCATGTAATAAAGACTATAAGCATAAAGAAGTTGCTTTAAATGATATTTTTAAAAGTAATTAGTCTTCAGATTTTGATCATTTAAATTTCCGGTACCCTTGATAAGAAATATAAGAACTTTTTTTTATAATGACCAAGAAACAAATTGATCACTTCTGTTTTTTCCCTTTGCAAAGGTTTTAAATATGTGTACATGATGAAACGTAACGACTGTCAATTTAGATACATAGGACAAACCTTTAACACACGTTAAACCAGTGCTTCTCAAACTTTCAATAATTGCGACCCAATTTTCAATCATAATTTTCATCGTGCCCCCCCTTCGTACAATAACCATACAATAACAATGTATTGAATGCAGCAATTATACTTTGCATAAAGCTACAACGCTATTTTAATCATAAATCATACAAATTATCAAAATAAGTATTAAATTTTGTGTATGATAAACTCATGAGAGTCAATAGTAATTATTAAACTTGTTCCTAACTTAGTATTGAGAGATTAGTTATGAGATATATTGTGTAGTATGGATACATTTATAAGTACATTTTATCAGTGTAAATGTGTATTTTATTTTTATTATGTCAGAATGTATTTTATTTTGCTTCCTTTCAATAAATTTGAAAATTTTAAAATGCTTTATTTTCGACGCCCCCCTCGTTGGATTATCACGCCCCCCAAGGGTGGCGCGCCCCACAGTTTGAGAAACGCTGCGTTAAACATAAAATTAAGCCATCATAATTCAGACACAAAAAGTCAATACCTTTATACAAATTCTGATAAAATTGAAATTTATATTTTAATTCGCACGGTTTTAATAACATTACGAATACGAATAATTATAAAATTATATCTTATACAAGATATGTATTGTGGTTCGAGATTTTACATTGGTTTGCATGGTACACAATTTACTCTTTATGTGGTGAAAGTGATTTAGAACACGAGAAATGTCATGCATATTTTCAAGCAAAACAATACAGATTTTTTTCTATCGTAGAGGATGTAATATAGCTTATAAATTGATAAATTTGACATAGGTTTAAAAAGTGTAGAAATAGAAAAACGAGAGACAATAAATTGAATTAAGAATTGAATAAAATAGAAATTATAAATGATAATGATATTTCAGATATTCTCCCTCTTTGTGTATGTTTGTTATTATATCTTCCACGTTAAATGGATATCAAGTTATAGACTACCAAAATTATATTACAGAACACTTAAATTTACCGTATATGAATATAATTTTCGATGAAATTAATTTTTCTGGTATTTTCGAGAAATATTGGTTTTTATTTACAATTAAAACATCTTTATCAAAATTATATTTTTAAAAAAATTACTGTAAATCATTTTTATACTAATCAGATTTCAAATTTACAAATATCATAAGTTTGTAGATACTGAGATCATAAAACAATGCATTAATGTATACGAGAGAGCCACATGTTGTTACTGATGACTTGAAAATATTAAAAAAACTTATTATAGTTATATAGGCAAAAGAGCACTGTGTTTTTAGGTTTATGATTTCCAATAACAATCCAATTATAAAAAGCAGATCCCAAAGCACTTCAATAGCTTTACCTTTTTAATACTACAATCAAATATGGAATGCCTATTGAATCTTTTGAACAATTCAGATCATATGTATTGAAAAATTTTTTGAATTTGAATTATTGAGTTGAATGGGAATTTACATTTAAAAGATTTTATATTTCCTATAGAGAATTTTCAGAGAGATTTTGTAATAGTTATGTTGATAAGGCTCCTCCAAATTTTGCTTCCATATATAAATATTATTACAGTAAATGCTGGTGGTTTTTAAAAAAAACGTTTTTAAATGTTTTAAATCGCAATTATATATAGAGAGAAAGCGCTAAACACACCTTTTAGTGCTTCCTAAAAAAACCTTGTATCCTTTTTAAATAAATTAACACACATTTTTAACGCTGAAGTTTCACAAAAATCCCTTTTTAATTCCCTAGCAAATAATGATATATAATGGAATATGTTCAAAAACCCCCCAAAAATAATCGGAATTTTTTAATCTGACAGTTTAAAAAATTATTAAAATCATGAAAGACAGGAAGATTAATTCTTACATTGTTTTCATTTCAAAAAACTTTTAATTCTGTAGATATTAATGATATGATAAGAGTTTATATTACGAATTATTAAAATCATTTAAACAACGCAATAAAATTAGAAAAATGCAATACTACCAAATACCAAAGATATACTACCAAAGATTTAATCAAAATCTTTATAAGAAAATTAACTATACAATATAAAACATATATACACTGTAAATAAATACATTGTTTCGTAAATTTTGAATCACATAAGTCAGTTTATCAGTGATTAGGATTACTTTTCTCACAGCTTACACTTTCTGACGCACATTCTGAAACATTTTATCCACTTACAAATTTTAATATTTTACATTACCAACAAACCATGAATAATCAGCTCGTATTTTGTGACATCCTAGTAATAGCGACGTGTCCGTGTATTTATGATGTGAAGGATTAGTCGATGATACAATTACTTTGAATTATTTTGTAAAGGTAACTTTTTATGCATTATTTCTGTAATATTCTCCGATATTTTCCAAACCTCCCCTTAGTTAATTTTTCAGGCATTTATTTTTAAATTACACTTATTGTAATATTTTTGATTTAAATATTTCCATATTAGTCTACCAAGTTGCAAGGGGAGAAGGTTGGTACCACATCCCTCTCAATATAGTTTAAGACACTTATTCAGTCCTCAGCCCGAGATTATTTTTACTTGTTATGCTTCATTCTTTATTTTTCAATTCCTACTATTAGCTCACACTCTATATTTATTTATTTATTTATCTGGGTGGAATTTTCAATCGTTAATAAAATACATTTTAAAGCGCTCAATTAGCTCGAAATTTTATATACAGGATTATTTGATGACATAAATAATATAATAATAATTAAAAAATTAATTGAGTTAACGAATTATTCAAGTTACAAATACAACCACGTTGGCATCATTTTGGCGACTTAGCGATCCTTTCACTTGAGTCAAAACTGAAAAGTTTTTTTCAGTGTTAAGGTATTCAGTTGAACTAAAATTTATATTGGATGACAATGCAATAATATAATGAATAATTAATAAAAATTAATTGATTAAAACGAATTATTTAAAAAATTACAAATACAACCACGTTGGCATCATTTTTGGCGACTTGTGTCAAAACTTGAAAAGGTTTTTTTCCCACGTGTTAAGGTATTCAGTTGAACTAAAATTTATATTGGATGACAATGCAATAATATAATGAATAATTAATAAAAATTAATTGATTAAAATGAATTATTTAAAAATTACAAATACAACCACGTTGGCATCATTTTTGGTGACTTGTGTCAAAACTTGAAAAGGTTTTTTTCTCATGTGTTAAAGTATTCAGTTGATCTGAAATGTATTTACACGATTGTTTAGGATACAATACTATACTTTAATGATAATTAATAAAAATTAATTACACTTAATGTTGTGATTCTGTCATATGTATATACATATTTATATTAATTGTAACTATTTAATAAAAAGTATCTAAAATAAAATTTTTCTTTGCTGATCAAAGTAGGAATTGACTTAATTTTTTTTTATATTACTTGTTTGTTTCATTTGATTCTTTCATTACATTTTAAGCGTTCTTTAATATTTTGGTGAATCTTTTAAAACCGATGCTCTTCGAAAAAATTCTCTCTCTCTCTTTTCTCCCTCCTTCTCTCTCTATACATGTTATATATGTATAAAAATAGAGAACTTTTACTATGTGCGTGTTTCGAGAAAGGTAATATATTTTCATATTATGTGAATTAATGCTTAAAGCAACATTGAAGATATAAATTTAAAAAGATTGTTTGCATTTATTATTATATTATTAAAAATAATATGCCAAATATTCGTGACTTTGAAAACACAAAATTTTAAAATTCAAAGCAATTATAACCTTTTTCGTATAAATTTCAATATTAATTTTTATTAGTTTAATTTAAATTTTTACTAATTAAAATTTTTACCTTTGATACAGGCACAAAACTTGTTACTGATAGGAAATTAAATATTTGAAATTAACTCAGTCTTTAAGCAAGAGTCAATTATTTTCATTTTAGAGAACTTTAAAGATTTAAATAAATCAAAAGAGAAGAAAATCGATATTTAACTTTTCTGTAGATAATAAGTGTAATCAGGAAATAAAAATAAAACTTGTGGAGTAGGAGGTTGTGGCCTTATTGCATGCGTCTTAATAAAATATAGACAGTTTTGAAAATATCGATGGAATAATTGGGAAAATAAAAATAATTTTTTGTATTTTTAAATAAAAATATCTTACTCCTTCATAAAAATATGGATGTCACATGAGTTATATAAAAATCTAAAATGTTATATCAATTTATGTGAAAAGATATTGAAAAAAAATACAAAAACAATAACTTAATATCTTATTTTTTTTATACCTCACAATGCCCTTAAAATGTCTCAAAAATATAATTAGACATATTAAAATCAAACATTTTGTTGATAAATAATAAATTGGATTACTTTAGCAAAGAAAGTGAAAAAAACTTCTATTTTGTTAGTTATTTTAATTAAAAAATCAAACTTTTATAGAAAATAAGAAGATTTAATAATTAGAATAAAATAATGAAATTTAAGATTTTGAAAGTTTTTTTTTCGTTTTCAAATATTCTAAGTTATATAAAATAAAATGACTAAAAATGTACTCAAAATTCATAATTTCTTACTGACAAAAGTTCACAAGATGGTTGATTTTTTATTATACACTAAATTTATCTTTCAATCTCAAAATTATTTTTCATATATCCCAGTATTTATAACATACTAAATTATTGTAAAAATAAATGAAAACTATAAATTAAATTATATATTACCAAAATCCCAAATCTTTGATTACGAATAAAAAAAATAATAAAATGAGATCAGTTTGAATATCAGTTATCATACATTAAAATTTAAATTGATAAAATTATTTCAAATGTGTCAATATTTGAGTTCATTTAAAGATTAAGTAGACAAATATTTACACTTCAAATTTCAGTCTTAAATTAATCTCAATCATTAATTAATAGAATGCATTCCAATACATTCAGGTGGTTATAACTAAAAAAAGTTTCAAAAATTTCACTAAATTCTTCAGTTGCTATAGCCAAAATATTTTAATGTAAATAGCTTATACCTTTTGGCTTGATTTCCAAACTTTGAAAATAAAAACGCAAAAACGCAAATGAGATGACAAATGACAAAAAAAAAAGTCAGAAAAGTATTTATAAATGTCAGTTTCTTAAATGACTTTACTCTTCCTAACTTATTTTAAAGTATGTGTTGTCATCAATTTATACTGAGGACATATTACATTTTTCTTTTGCTGTATATATGTATATGTTTGATTGTATGCATACATTTAATTCTGTCAAATTTGACTGCTGAAAAAAACATTCAGTATGTTTTATATGATGGAGTGTTGCAAGATATAAATATATTTGGCATAATTCCTGGATGGAGGAAATTTATAGAGTTTGAACTTACTCTTAAGGTATCCGACTACGTTCGGAACCGTGATTTTGTAAAAGCGTATAAATGGATAAAACTTATGATATTTAGTGTCACTTAGATTAGAAAACGTATATAAAATTTTTACAAAAATAATATTACAATAAAAAATTATTTAAGTACAATATTTTGACAAAAAATGAACATAGAATGACCCATTTTCAAAATATTCTCCTTTTGTGAAAAATTATTATATAATAATAATATTTTGTCTGTATATAGCTCAGACCTCTGCACAGAGGCTCAACTAGAATTTTTGAAATATATAAATTAGAGGTGGGATTATCTATGTTTTACGACAGCAGAGGGGAGAAATTTTAAGAAAAAAACGCCGATAATTATTTCAATGGGTTGTAACTCTGAAAATGATGGGAATTTTTCAAAAATCATAGTTGAACCTCTGTAAAGAAATCTGAGCTATATGTAGGTAAAATATTATTATAATAGAAGCATTTTTCGCAAAAGGAGAATATTTTGAAAAAAGGTTATTCTAAGTTAATTTTTTGCCGAAATATTATATTTAAATATATTTTTTTTTGTCAAGATGTCCTTAAAACAATTTTATACACGTAGTCTAATCTAAGTGACTCTAAACATCATGAAAATTATCCATTTATGCGCTTTTTTAAAATCACGATTCCGAACGTAGTCGGATACCTTAAATAATATATAGTTTACGTAAACTATAGTTTTAAGTAATAAGGTAAATATTATGTTGCGTTTTCTTTCTAAATTTTAAGTTGGAACATATTGCAATAAACATTCAAAGCGTATTTTATTTTTTATTAGGTCAGAATGTGTTTCGTCTTGCTTCCTTTCAGTAAATTAATAATTTTTAAAATAATCTTTTATTTTTGACATGCTCACCCCCCACTCGTAGAGTGATAACCACACGTAGGGTTATCACCCTTCCTAGGGAGCACACCTCACAGTTTGAGAATCTCTGATATGGAGAAATAAAGAAAATTTTGATTTTAAGGTATCCGACTACATTCGGAACCGTGATTTTAAAATGGCGCCGCATAAATGGATAATTTTCATGATATTTAGTGTCACTTAGATTAGGAAAACATGTATAAAATTGTTTGGACAATTTGTCAAAAAATGATTTAAATACAATATTTCGGCAAAAATTAACTTAGAATAACATTTTTCAAAATGTTCTCCTTTTGTGAAAAATTTTTTAAATGATAATATTTTGTCTGTATATAGCTCAGACCTTATACAGAAGCTCAACTATGATTTTTGAAAAATTCACATTAGTTTTGGGATTAAACTCTTTGTTTTACGGCGTTAATTTTTCAAAATACTCCCTCATGTTTCAAAAATGGGTTTAACTCTAAATTTTAAGTTAATTTTCAAAAATCATAGTTGAACCTCTATAAAGAAATCTGAGCTATATGTGTAAAATATTATTATAATAGAAATAGAAATTTTTCGCAAAAGGAGAATATTTTGAAAAGGGGTCATTCTAGTTCAATTTTTGTCCGAAATATTATACTTAAATAATTTTTTTTGTAAATGTCCTTAAAACAATTTTAGTACAGTTTTCTAATCTAAGTGACACTAAATATCATAAATATTATCCATTTATACGCTGTTGCAAAATCCCGGTTCCGAACGTAGTCAGATACCTTAATCTAAATCTAAGAACAACGTTTTAAACGTTCAACAGCATTTTAATTGCAAGTAAGATGATCATTTAACCTGTCTTTCTGAATTTTAAAAGATTCGAACATATTCAAATCAAAATAATGGTTTTATTTTTGATATATTCAAACAGTGTACGTCTCACCTTTCAGAAATTAATAATCTTAAAATAATTTTGTATTTACATGTTCCATTTTTTGTAGATGATCAAACATTTTTCACGGACCACCGGTTGGAGACCGCTGCAGTAAGCGTTGTTTTTGAAGATGAACAGAAATATAAACCTGCAAAACAATTATATTACAGGAATGTTTTATTGATCACTTCACCTTTGTGCGTATATTTTTAACTTTAAAAACCAGTTGAGAGTCAGCAAAGCATAAATTTAAAAATATTACAATTTTTAATTTTTCAGCAATTTATTCTTCGAAAATTCATTACATTCCTTCATAAACACGTTACACTTTTCTCTTTTCTCGTCAGCATTGAATTGATAACTTAAAGCACTACGTCTATTAAATAGGATTTTGGGAAAATGAGAAAAGTTCTGTTGGTTCCATTATAACAAAAGAAAATTATGTAATTGCTTTTTCGTTCTCTTACCTGTGACTTCAGCTTTGTCAAACTGTTGAGGGTTCAAATTTTCTTTTGTTAACGCAGTTGTTGATATTCATACAAATTTAAATAAAAAAGGATGAGAGTTTCTGTGTTTTAATATAGTTATCAAATGTAATGAATTTTTCTATTGATTCTAAAAATTAATAAGTTTTGTCCCGTCATCACTAAATTGGATTTTATTTGCTTATTTATTTATCTTAAAGAAAACTTTTATTGATTCAATTAAAATAACTGAATCAAAGAGCAAAATATAAGCAAGATGAAGGGGAATTTTATATGAGGAAAGACTTCATTTTCATGGATTGAAATAATAAAAAGCAACAAGTTATAAAATTTTTAAAAAGCTTCACAAAAATTGCTAAAAACTCCAATGCACTCTATTTTTTAAAATTTAACAAACATGTATCCAGATTTTAAAATTCTCCATCAGTCTTAGGAATCCTAAACAATTCAGCTAATTAACAGATTAATTAATGAAGAATTTTCAAAATAGATATTAAATATAGGGAATATCAAAACTTAAATATTTATTATTCACAACGTTTTAATTATCATGTCAATAAATTAAGTAAATTTTGTTTATTTATTAAAAATTAAATTTAATTATCATTTTAATATTTTATAATCCTATCTATAATTTTTAGTTCTGGATACAAACGATCACATTTTAAAGCTCTGAAGACTTCAGTTTCACATCTCCTCTTTTAAGGAGAAATCCATAAGGACAGATTGCATGAATCATCCTTCAATGAGCGTACGACCCATTGACTAGTAAAGAGGATATCTACTGCATTAGAATAAAGTTAACTTTTAATGTGGGATTTTCTAGGAACTACTTGTTTTAATAATATTATTTTGAAATTACGAAGTTAGAGATAGGTAGATAATATATATTTTCATTTTTTTAAACATTGTTTTCACTCATTTTTACATCACAAAGAAACTTTGATAATAAATAAATATTTAGAACATTTTATTTCATAAAAAGATATAATTTTCATTCAAATAATCTTCGAACAAAGGGATTTAGACAATTTTCGGAACAAACTTTTAATAAATTAAAATATGATTAATACAAATTTATGAGAAAGGAAAATTTAACGACATGTAAAGTATTTTGGGAGTTGAAATAAAAATCCATATTTCTAAAATACTGAATTTAATCCATTTTAAACAAGGAATTTTATCCATCCTTTTAAATTAATGTTTACCTTCTAATGAAGGTAAAAAGGAGTTATTATTTAAAAATTTAAGTTAGCTATTTTTAAGTAACTAATAAAAACAATACTTAATTAGCAATCTAATTATGAAACCTCTAAGAAAAATATTTTCTCCCTTATTTTTGAAGTAAATATTATAAATAGGGGAGTTAAGTAGTTTTTTTGAAAGAATATCATTTAAATATTTCATCAGAACAATATACCTTTTTTATATTAATAAAATTTTATAATGTTGGGACTACAAAAATTTGTTTGTTAAAAAAAATATATGAATTACATAAATGATTGTACACGAAACTATAGTATATTCATATAATATAAATTCAAAATTATAGTATGACAATAGTATAATTTTGTTATGCAGATATGAATTTACATTTGTTTATTAGTGTGCAGTTAGTATGATGTTGAGATGTTAAAAAAATTGTAAAATGCACTATTTCATCTGAATAATCATAACTTTTTTTTCTGAAAAATTATTCCTTAGAAATAATTTTATTAAAAAAAAAAATTTAAAAAAAACCCCCAGAAATAATGAAGAGAACACAAAAATAACATCAGCTGGCTATTGAAGAGATGACCCTCCCAGCTGAACCGTCAATTACCACCTCGTTTCCTGTTATCCGATTGGCTTCTATAGCAACATTGGATTTGTGTCTATTTTTCTGGCTTTGATTGTAAGATTGCACTACCCGAACATCTTTATTTCGTCACTTATATCAGATACTTTTCTATGATTGTTTATCTAAGTTGAAAAAAAAAACATCATGAAGAAATAAAGAATTTCGCAATAGAGGGGGAAAAAAACTGACAGTGTGAAATTTTTAAAGAAAATCCCTTATTTTTAAGCAATTTAATGAAGTAAAAAAATTAATTAGAATGTTCGTGCTTATACATGTTAAGGGAATTACTTTTAGTGTACAAAACGAAATACATTTGTGCATGGTATAAAAGGAAATCCATGTGTGCAAGAAAAAAATTCGCTAAAATTCATTTTATAGTAAAAACCACTGTTGTATATAAATTTATTACACGTGTTCTGGATACACTTTTGTTATGAACAATGTGAAAGGAAAATTTAAAAATTTTAAAATTTGTGGGAGGGGGGACGTTAAAAAATATTTAATTAAAAGAAATCAAAATTTTTTTTTAAAAAAATTTTTCCTTTAAAAAATTTTTTCTTTAAATTCATTTTAAAATATCCAATAATCTTTATTTTTCACTGTAACTTCAAGAGACATAAACTGGAACTTCAATGAAAATTTCAATCAAAGTTTTTGTTTTCATAATGACACCAAATTTTAAAATTTTGAAAGTATTTGCAATTATAGTTTTATTTTTCATTTCAATTCCTCTTTTAAAATACTCTTTATTCAAATATTTTTTGTATTCTATGTTCTAATGCTATAGTAGATTCACATTACATATAACCATTTGAAGAGTTTAATAGTCAAAGTATTAATACAAATTTATGCTAATTCGATATTTCCATTGACTAATTCTTTTACACATTCAATACAACTTGTAAAACACTTCTTTGCAAAATACAGCATTCTCTTATTATATACCTCAACTTTTATTACAATCATGTTTAAGTACAGAAAAATCTACAACATAAGGAAGAATTAAATGCAATTCTCTCTCTTAAAAGCTCTTCCTGGTGGAATACTATAAATAAAGCCATTTAAATTGTCGGTAAATCCCTTATTTTTTCCCATGATCTCTACACTCTTCCAGAATATAAATGATTTATTCATTCCTGTTTACCTAGATTTCCTGGAATTTCTTCCGCTTAGAGTGTAAATCCGGGAAAAGATTCACCTTAATTCTACAAAAGAGCATTCGTACCGGAACTGAAACTGAATACTTAATTTCTTAGATGGAGGGGAAAAAACATTTTTTTCCCAGCCGAAATATAACAAAGCCGACTGATTAATTAATGTGACGTATAAATACGTTGGGCAAGAAGGTACGTGAACTGAGCTATCAGATATCCAATTAACTAGCTCTTCTCAATAAAGATTACAACGAAATAATTAAATAATCGCGCGCACAGTTAAATCTTTAGAAAAGACTTGCTTTAAAAGAAGTATAAAATAACAAATATAATAATACACAGATTTTTTTTGTTCGTTCTGAGAAACGGCATTTTAACTGGAATTGAAATGAAATACTGTTCCGAGATGAGATGAAAAAAATTCCATATAGGCAGAACAAAGCCGATTACCTAATTACAGCAATGTTTAAGAACACTGGGATTTCAAGCACATTAGTCGAGCCATCACAAATATACAGTTATTAAAAGCTTTCACTGTTATTGTAGATTTAATGTGAAATAATTAACTAATGGGACGAATTCTTGGAATCCGAGAATCTTTTGATGAAATAATGAAAGCGGAGGTATGCAGTTATGATTCCGGGAAATTCATGTTTGGCGAAGGTTATTTAAAGTTATTAAAGCTCTTTTCTTATTTTTCAATTCTATCATTTTCCAAGTACTTAATAATATTTCATTTGTCCTCTTTGTTGTGGCTTACTGAGTACATTAATGGAATTAACTTTTAAATTTTAAAACTGGTACCTTTTCCTCAGTAATTGTTATTTTTGTAAAATAAGTCGTTAATAATGTTCAATTAGTGGTTTAAAAGCTTTTAATTATTTTTTAAAAATGTCAAGAGAATAATAGTCTGTTTAATGTATTCTGTAATGTTATTCATATCAAGTATTTGAAACATATTTATTCATATCAAGTATTTGAAACATATTTATTCATATCAAGTATTTTGACTTCTCTTTCGTAAATTTTCCACGATATGTTAATCAAAACAGTATTAAATGGCTTATTATAGACAGAAAAAAATTTATTATAAAATAAAAGATTTCTCTTTACACATTGAGAAACTTAGTATAAGAGGAATATCAAAATGTACTAGCATTACAATAAGCAGCTTTCTTTCAAATCATACAAATAAAAATATAATAAATACAAAAAATATATGAAATGAAATGAATGTCCCGAATAATATGTATGAAATTCTAAGCAATAAAGACATTTACTATTAGTTCTTAAAATTAAATGAATTGATATACAAACATGTAAATTGTCTTTTTTTTTTTTTTAGCTGATCCTTCGTTATAGAATTCTTTAATATTTTAAAAATGAAAGAAAAATAGAAAGAAAAAGAATATTAAAGAGAATATTTTTTATTTTAATTTAAGATACCATCTCATCTCCTTAAATACAAAATTTTAATCACGAGCTTTTTTTATGTGTGTATTTACATATTTCTAATGATATTTTCTAGGCAGCTTGTATCGTATTCTAATAATTGATTTTTCAATGCGATACAAACAAAATTTACCTCCTTGAAAGTATTTCTGTGAATAATATATAAAATTTAGGAGCATTTTACACAAAGCGTTTTTTTTAAATAACTTTTCTTAAAAAAAAGATTACAATTTTTCTACGCAATAAATGCATTTTTATATAAATAATATTTTTATATATTAGTAGAAAAGACTAAAAAAATAATTTAATCTCTGCTGACTAAAATTCTTTGTAGTGAACAGCAAATAAACTCTTTAAAAGAAAAAGAATTTTGAATATTGATCAACAGACAAGAAAGTTATAACGATTAAATAATCGTGATTCTGAGTGTATTTGCATCAAAACAGCTTAAAATTAGTGTTTATTATATCTAGTTTATACAACTTTCCCAATCGGTGGACATGTTCATAGATCCGAGATTCTTTTCCAGTAAAACGTGTGACATGTAGAATAATCGAGAAGGGGATTGTGACGAAACCCCAAGGGTCTGCGTAACTAACATCGAGGATTCCGCAATCGGAAGATTTTCGTTCTGTAGTGTCATGTAAGTTGGTGTAGAAATTACTTAGCTAATTACAAACACAGATATATCTCAAAGATATTTTATTGGCCAATTGGCTTGTTTATGATGAGAGTCAAATATCATGACGGTTTTAAAGAATGAATTTTTTTATATGTATCCAGACGGGATGCAGGCCACTACTACAATCCTCATAAACATCAACAGGGCATCAGAGACATCTTAAGAACTATTTCTTTAAAATAACTATAGCAGTAGTATCGTGGCTGGCAGTATAGTCTGACATTAAAATTACCATTTTGCTCTACCACAAGTTCAAGCCATTTTATACAGTGCTACACATCAGCACCAAATATTTCTTCTGCAAGAAAATGGCAGTTAAAAATTTTCAATAGCATTTAAGCAAAAAACCATGTTAGTTTTAAGACGGAATTTCGCGATATAACTCGCTACAGATTTACTGTCTGGTAAATTCAGTTTAATTTCAAAATACTTATATATTATGTTATGAGAGTTTAGAAAATGCTATACTCGTACCTGTCTCAAGTATCATCTTTATCGATAGTGGCTGTATATTTTAATCCGGCACAGTAATCAAATAAGTAATTGTTATTTTTTTTTGTTAATATAAGCCTTCCTTCCTCAGTGGCTCGACAGCCCAAGGTGAGCCTTGGCCTTCTCAAGAAGCATTTTCCAGGCCATCCTTCTTCCTGCTAGTGTTCTCTAATTCTTAGTTCTCAAAACTAGATCTTTTTCTAGGCTATCAATCCATCTAAGATTTGGCCTGCCTTTTCTTCGTATGCTAATCGGTTGAGCATTGAAGACTTTTTTAGTGCAGCCGTCTTCGTCCATTCTGACAACGTGACCAGCTCATTTAATTCGTTGTATTTTGATGAAGTTAACAATATCAGATTCTTCATATGATTGATAGAGCTCGAAATTTGATCTTCGCCACATTCCATTTTCCTGAATTCCTCCAAAAAAAGTCTTAAAATCTTCCTTTCGTAGATACTTATCATGTTCTCATCTGTTCGAGACATGGACCAAGTTTCCCCTGCATAAATTAATACTGATCTTAAAAGACTTTTATACAATAGAACCTGTGTTTTTCTTTTGATTAAATTCGATTTCATACATTTTCGTATTCCATTAAGACATCTATTAGGTTATAATCAAATTCAAGCAAACACATAAAATATTTTTCAGGAGAATATTCTGTTTGACAGGCCTATTAATTTATGTACTTGAAAAGCAACGTAATAAAATACCAATTTCATATTTATAAATTAATACTTCTAATAAAAACTTTAATTTAAAAAAAAAAATCCAAAAATAACTATGACGCCCAAAGTACACGATTAAAAATCACTCTAAAGTAAACTTACGGAAGTAAAAAAAAAAAATACCCCTGAAGCTTAAACGACAAACTAAAATCTACAATGCGGTTTAGACTGAGCAAATGAGTTTATAAAACTCTTCGAATTAATTGCTGTGAAGTAACTCGCAACTTGCGCTTTATAATCCTCGTTCAGTAAAAGAGAGAATGAGACACCTACTTAACTTTAATGCCTTGAAGAGAAAAAAAATGAGCTTTGAGAGAGAAAAAAATAACGGAAGCGATCATTATTTTTATGAAAGCGACTAATGTTTTTACATACGTAGCTTATTATTGGTTTTTCTTCTCTGGTGAAGCAGCGTATGACAACATTGTGTATTTTAATCGTCTCTCCATTGATCCCTCATCCTAGTGAGGGAGGTGAAAAAATAATTAACCAGCACTTTAATGACTCATGAAACTGTGATTAAATAATTGACATTTTATTACCGTGCGATTAAAAACTGAGCAGAAAAATAAATTGTCGCTGAATCGGGTAGAGAAGGAAAAAAAAACGGGAATGGAGAAGATAAAAAAAATATCCGTTTTTATGAGTTTTTTACAACGCCGTTTCAAATGAAAGGAGAATTTTTTTTCATCTCTCTTTTAGTTTGTAATTTGTCTGCCCAGAGGCGATAAATTGTTGACTGGGGAAGTGGCTCATAATTTTTATAGGGGTTCTCATGATTTCGAAATATTAATAAAAAAAAAATCACCTTAGGCTATGAGGGGATTATAAAATGAATGCTGAAGTATATTCAACAATTATAGATGCTAACATTTGGAAGAAACAAGTTAAAATCTAAGTAATGACATGAAAATATTGAAATTTTTTCAGTCGACTAAACAATTTACGAGCTACTTTTTCTTTTAAAAAAATGAATTCTTTTCGTCTTTTAAATATGTTTTATACAATGTTTCAAATATTGTTTCGATGAAACATGACTGTTAGTATCCAAACGAAATGTTTCTTATAATTAGAAATTATTTAACTAGAAGAATTGTTAATTAGCCTTAACAGTTAGCCATAATACTGAAACATAAATATTCATATAATTAAAATATATACTACAATATTTAAATAAAATAAACATCAGATCTATTCAATTGGTCTAATTTTTATCAATGTATAAAAAATAGATTATCCGATTTATAATACAGCGCTTCAAGTACAGAATAGGAGTATTGTTTAAATGACTTTACTTTAGTTTTTAAAAATTCGTTCGCTTAAGGCAGGGGTGTCCAACCCAAATGACCTTGAGGGCCATTTCGGAAAAACATTATAATCTTGTGGGCCGCACATAAAAATATGTACCTTTATATCAGATTTGGAAACACAAAAGCATTTGTTGCAGTGAAAATTTAAAACAGAATGAATTATTATTATTGTTTTCATTATTTTTCATGTATACAGGCATAGATAATATAATAATGTTTAGATAATATAATAATGTTTAAAATATTACAGTTGTCATTTTCTTGAAAATTACGATGTTCCTTTTGAATTGACCTTTCGTTACTCATTGTTGAAATTTGATTGAGCTGTCATTCGCAAGTGATTAAGTATACATTGTCCTTTATCTTAACCGTAATGAATATTTTTTTTAAACTTTAAAAACATTTCTGACTGCATCTTGCTCTTTGGGCACTCTAAACAGAAAAGGAGGAGGAGAAATGAAAGTCGCACACACAGAGAATCATGTACCATCCATAGAGTAAAGGATATGCATAATGCAATTCGGAATTTATTAAAAAAGTAATTTATTATAGTAAACTCAAATGTAACTGTTTGATAAAATATAAATCTATTTTAAGATAAAAAGACATTTCTATTATCAAAAAGGATTTATTTTAAAACAAGAAGAACAGGTAACAGACAAATATATTGTAGATTCATATAAATATATATAAATTTCCCCTCAAATAAATTTCAAAATTAAGAAACTTTAAAAACCTGATATTTAAAACAATTTTTTAAAAGAGTCGGCGGGCCGCAACTAATGTACTGGCGGGCCACATGCGGCCCATGTGTTGGATACCCCTGGCTTTAGGTATCCGAACACGTTGAAAAGACATAATTCGGTCAAGACACATATTTTTTGTTTCTTATTTTACTGAATAGAGCTATCTTTTGACTTAACAAAACAAAATTATGTTTTGTTTCTACGCTTCCTAGAGGCCAAGTTACAATCTGTTTCATAAAATTAGAAAAACCGAAAGTTGATCTTTAATCTACCAGAAGTGGGCATTGAAAATTGTTCAAAATCTATACTGGCGAGTTTGATAACTCAAAATTCTATAAATGTATTTCTAAAAAACTTTTTGAACCTGATATTTATATTATTTTCTAGAGAACTTACTAAAATATTTCTTATTGTATGAATATTTTTGAGTTATGGCCTGTTACTTAAATAATGGTCTCGTAAAGAATGCCACATTTCTTATAATAATTACTCGATCAGCTCTAAAACTTTTTAATTTAAATAAAACATTAAAATTTTAGTATATTCTCTAGATAAAAGCATCTAATTTGTTTTAATTGTACTTTTATTGATATGTTTATCTCTTTTTTCTCTAATTGCCTTAAAGTTTTTCAAAAATAATACTAAAATTTCACTTATAATTATGATTTTTGTAAAATTTAGATAATTTTTAAAAACATTGTAATATATAGTTAGTTATTAGCATTCATTGGTATTGAATCTTCAAAGAACATTTATAATGTTTGAATATGCTATTTAAAAAGTACTCCGAACATTTTTGGATACCTTAATGTAAGAATATAAGATCTTAAGTGGTAGAATTTTTCAAACTGAAATATATTCTAAAATTAATGTCACATTCTGATTTTAGTTCAGTTCAGAAATAGCATACTTTGATATGCAACACTCGTTTCTGTTTGATACACATACGTGAAAAGCTAAAGGTCACTTCAGTGATATTTTTGATGTAGTCATATTTAAAAAGATTCAGAAAATGATGTTGAAAGCAACAATGGAATTGCCATCCATTGAAGTAAATGCCTAACAGAAGCAATGTATTCTTCTGTAAAATATAAAGATGCCTTGCATCCTATATAAATTTTTAACCTTTCTTTGAAAATAAATTTTTAAAATTATATTCACATTTCCAAAGAAATCATGAAGTATTTATTAAAAAAAAGCTTTTATTGTCTTCTATAAATTATTATGAAAATCTGTATTGTGGTGTCCAAATACACAACCAAGTGTACATTATTATTATAATTATTTACTTATTTTTTTTCATTTTAATAAGTAAATCTAAGGGTTTTTTTTATCATAACAAAGGTTATTTTTTATTCTACAAAAAAGAATTTTTACAATTAATTTCTTTGAACATCTACAAAGGGATTTATAAAAATGCTTTGAGTAATATATATATATATATTTGTAAGTCTTAATACTGATTTAAAAATGATATATCCACGCATTTAAAAGTACTCGAACAGTAATCAAATCGAAAATTAAAAAGTAGTAAACTTTTATAGAGAAAATGCATTAAAAATACATTATACATACATTAGAAACAATTTTTAAAAATCAACTAATGTTACATATTACTAATAAAATTATTAGCATCATATTTTTTGCGTTATATTCAAGAATAGTTTGTTTTAATAACATGAAAGAAAAAATAGTTATATTTAAAATTCTACACAAACCGCATTTATAGTTTTGATTGAAAAGTATTTCTATATTCCTGCAAGTTGAAGCTGAAAGCTGATTGTATTATTCCTTAATTACTTCAAGAGGTTGCCTTTATTTCATTGGTAATTCACAAAATACATCAAAATTAGGAAATATACGAATTATTGTGTAGTGAAGTGCCTGCTTTTATTATTTATTTTGGCATTTTTAATTACTTTTGTGACATTTATGTTTGACAATGATACATGTCACTTCATTATTACTGTAAATAGTTCTTTCAAAAAAATCTTAAGTAAAAAGGTTCAACCAAAAAAAAAACCCATCATTATTTAAACAACAAAATTTTTTGAACCATGATTGAGTTTTATTTATATTCTTAATACAAAATGGACAAAATGGAAAAAAGTTGTATTCATGTTTAGAAATATAATGCGAAGGTAAAACGGGAAGTGATTGCTTTTTTCAATATGTATATGTATATATGAAGAATACTATATTCATATTATAACATTAAGAAGATTTTTGATACAGCATTGAATTTAATTCTAGTAGTAGATTAATGCAAGATGCCATTTATACATATGCTCGATAACAATTTTTGTTTGAAAATAGAAGATATTTCTTTTCCCCAATTTTGAGAAAGAAATTTACTAGAAAATTTACTATATATATGTACAATTTTAAAAAACATATGGCATTGTACTAGAGTTAAATATGAAAAAAGAGTAATAAAATATTGAAATTGAATTAAAAATAGACCACGAAACTTATTTGGTATTCAATAATTTTTAAATAGCCGTGAAAAAAAAAACATTTTAAATATGCTGAAAACTATATTATCTGCTCTGAGCCATAGGATTTAGCGAGAAAAGCAAATTTTAGAAAATATTCATTGAATATGGTGATTTTTTTTAAATATTCTCCTATTTCAGTTTTGCTATTTCAAATTTTGAAACATAAACCAATTATTATTGCCACATTAAACATTGTGAAATATAAAATTTCACATGTGTTCGGCGTAATTTCGTATTTTTCAGAACTACTATATAAAAGTTATATCAAAAAGCAATCATACCGGAGAGAGGAATTAAGTTAATGCATTCACGGGTGCTTTAAAAAACACGTTTTTCCTAAAAGCTTGCAGTGGAAAAATTATTCGTTATTTTACATAGGCTTGAGAAAATTCAAAACCTAAAAATATTATTTAACAGATTGCAGCATATTTTCTCTCTCTCAAAATCTAATTAATTAACTCTAAAATCTTTTGAGTTAAGAAAATCAAAACATTTCTGAGAATAAGAAAACTTGCATTTTTATAAAACAACTATAAGAAAATAATACTTCTGCGAAAATTATTCTTAAGGAAGTATCTTAAGTTCTATCTTATTCATAGTTTGCTCTGTAAAAGTATATTTTTGTTGTTAATTTGAAAACCATGATCAGGGTTTAAGTAGAAGATTAGGATGTGCACCAGCATCAGTTAAAAGGATGACACGTCATCACATCCAAGCCCCAGTCAGTTATATAACAACTGGATTATTCTGTAAGTGTTTATTTATTTTTCTTTGTCTTTTTTTACAAGATAGCTACTTAGATGGGGTGGATTTGAGTGTAACGGATATGTTGAGGAAGTCTAAGCCGATTGGCGTCTCTTGGCAGCGAATACGAAATTGCATGCCAAATACAACAAACCACTTCCGTGCTCCGCAGCCGAAAATACGATTCTTTGTTCTTGAAAAATCATGTTTCCGACTTCCAGTGTCAATTTCACACTTTCTTCTTTAAACTAATGGAAATTTCACTGCACATCTCCCCTGGTATTCACCAAGTACCGAAGGCCATTGTAAGATAAAAAAATGTTACATCCTATAACTTCCCGAATTCCATATCAATGATTCAGAAAAAGTTAAACCCGGAATATATAGATACGAACCTTGCCCAGAAAGTACCTTTCGAAGCAAAAGAGATAAAAGAAAGAAAGAAAGAAACCAACCTCCGTTTTTTCTCTCTATATCTACCTTGTTGAAAAGCCTACCCACAAGGAATTCATCGGAACAACCAACTCATAGGAGACAGTGACATCTTCCCGGTCCTTTCTTTTCCGGAATGCTGATCAGGCCCAAGTCTAGGTTCTCCCGGTTTTCCTATAACCACTTACTTTACATCTCTGCGGATATTCAAAGGAGAGAGGGGATTGATTTACAGCAGCACCGAATCAGCATTTTTTCTACTTCTGCCGCTTTTATGGACGCAAAGAACAAGGGATAGATGGATGGGTTTTGTATTCAAAACTCCGCCAGAAAAATGTTTCAAAACTGCGGATTACTGTGTGCCGGAGGATCATTGGCGTTGGTGGGAGGAAATGTATTCAACAACTTTTCCGCTTGATATGAAGACGGGTGTCAAATGCGCCAGTCCTCAATGGCAACTTTTTTTATCCAACGCGTTTTTTGTTCTCGGGTGCAACGGTATTGAGCTTTGGTTGGGAAGAATATAAGAGATTTGGAGAGAAAATTTTCCACCCGCCTTTTTTCTTTCCTTTTGAATATATATGTGCCGCAAAGGTGAGGATTCTTACGGGTGGGAATTCGCATCGCCAAGAACTTTCTTTCAGTAGGATGAATATAAAACTCTGTGAATAAAGCTCTTTTTGACTTAAAGAGGCAGTTTGCAAGGTTGGAATATGTTGGCCAGCGATTTTTGTTTCGATAAAATGTAGTCACACATTGGATACTTGCTCTATTAACTTAAAGATCTGCGGGTTTCTTTCTGGAAAATATTGCTCAGTCATATATTCTGTACATGGTGACTCTCAAGGGAGAAACGTCTGAATTTTAAAATGGTGTTTCTTTTTAAGCACCTTTATTAGACGTTAATTTAGTGAAGAGACACAGAACATTCTCTCACTAAATCTTATATTTTATTACATATTTAAATGAATACTAAGCTTCAAAAAATTAAATTATTCTCATTTAATAACAAATAAGATTTAGAAAAATAAGAGAAGTAAAAAGAAAAAAAAGATTTAAAAAAAAAAACGTTGTGACAACATTCAAAATAGCTCCAAGATATAAATGACGTATTATCTTTTATTATTGAATGTATTTAAAAAAAGTGAAATAAAGATAGTTAACATATATATTTTGATTATCACAGTAAAATATATACCGTAAAATCCGGCGTATAACGCATACAGGTGTATAACGCGCGCACCTATACTTTCAAGCTGCATTTTTTAATTTTAAAGTATATTCGCCGTATAACGTGCACCCATTGTGTAAGAAGGAACCTGCAATATACGTTAGCAATGCTATTATATTTTTAAGCCATTTATTCGAGGTATTATTCCAGAATTTTGAAAAAATAGTATATTTCTAGAAAAACAACTCCGTGCGTGTTTAAGTTCATAAGGTAGGACATTTTTTAAACAAACAGTATTCTAATCTATGTAGAAGTATTTTTTTATGCATCTCTTTTTTTTTTTTAAAGCTATCATTTTTATACCCGGCGTATAACGCGCACTCGTACATTTCGATCTTATTTTTTGTGTTAAAAGTACACGTTATACGCCGGATTTTACGGTATCTATAATTGAAATTTGTAAATTTATTTATGCCGTCTTGCTTCTTCTTTTAATTCATAACATTTCAAAGAAGTTAAATTAATCCAACATGTAGAGAGAGAGAGAGATGTGATCAAATTATTCAAAAACAAGGAATTTATACGACAAAAACTAGCCTAATCACCTCATTTTTTGCTACTTTACTTATTTGAATCGTATATTTATATGAGCACACAAACATAATGTTTTTCAATTTTTCACTCTTATTCCCATAAATTACAGAAAATATTAATTAAACTTCAATGCATTGTAATTTGTCATAACATTATCTACTTTAAAACCATTTTAACTTTGAAAATAAAGAATTCAACGCAATTATTAACAGAACAATTTCCTTTCTAATCCCTGAAGGTATTTCTTTATACAAATTTAAAGGTATTTTAAATGCGAACAAAAAAATTTTCCAGTTCGTTAGTTTAAAAGATCATTTTAGCATTTAATGCTTGCACTAATTTTTAGAAAGGAAAAAAATGCAATTGTTTAATTATATTCATAATTTCGATTTAACATTAATGCAATGTTTAAATACTAATAAGCAGTTAGAAACATGAACAAAGAAGAAAATAACTAGAAGTAATTAAAATAATAGAGTAGAATTAAATAAATTTCGTAGATATCAGTTCAATTAATCTCGAATTACATATAAACTGGGCACAAATTTGCAAAACTTATTATGACCGCGAACTTTTGACTGATAGAATCGAATTATGAGTTCAGTACTGACGCCACTGAAAACCCAAGGTAGGGGACTGTGTCCCCGTTAAATTTGTCGAGGGAAATCCATGTCGATAAAAAGGAAGTCTAGAACAGTTTTCCCAACTTGGTTTCTTTCCTTCAAAATCAAATTATGAAGCTGTCAATTCCCTCGGTATTTTTTAAACGACATCATGTAAATAATCAGTCAATCAAAATCTGTTACTATTCAAGAAAACGTTTTATATCATTATTTTTAAGCAAAAAGAGAAACTAAAACTATACTATCTAAGCAAATTAGCTAAAGTAATTTTTTGATAAATAATAAGGTGACCAATTTTTTTACAATGAAAAGGAGGACAAAAAAATTTAAGAAGAACTTCAACGTAAATATATGAAAAAAAATTTTTTAAATTTAAATCAAAAAAAACATTTCCCCATACTTATATCCCTGTTAAAAATTTACTTAAACAAGTATTTTTCCATTGATGAAAAAATATCATTTTTGATATATTTGTCATATATCATTTTCGAACATATTGGAAATACCACAGCAAGAAATATCCTTCATATTGAATTTTACGCTAAGTGCTGAAGC
Organism: Trichonephila inaurata madagascariensis; assembly: GCA_019973955.1. Lineage (NCBI taxonomy): Eukaryota > Metazoa > Arthropoda > Arachnida > Araneae > Nephilidae > Trichonephila > Trichonephila inaurata. The sequence continues at coordinate 279,536 of BMAV01026030.1, read as the reverse complement.
TAAAGTATCAACATTCAGTCTTGATTTCCCTTCCCCCAAAAACATACCACTCAACAAACCAACTGCTGCTTATTCCCGGGGAGCACAACTAAAAAACAAAAATAACTAAATTTCGTATTCTCCTTTTTTAAAAGGTTTAAATTTCCACCCATCTTGTCAATTTCACATGTTCATTTTCCAATTTCTCTAATTTATTAGAATTTAAATATACTGTCAGTTTTATAAAACTTTTTTAGACAATTGGCATCGATTTTAACATTAGGCATTTCTTTCGATAAAAACTCAACACAATGTTCTATATCTGCCCAATTTACTTGAAATGAGGTCAAAAAACACCATGGGTCTTGTCTGATTACAGAGATTAACAGATCAATTTTAAAATATTGAAAAGGAGGACAAGTAGGAGGACACTTTTTGAGGAAGGACAGAACCTATTAAAGGAGGACTGTCTTCCCTAAAGCAGGACGGTTGGTCACCTTATAAATAAGCTTGTGTTATAATGAACAATATATGACATTAAAAAATTATAATAGTATATGTGCATCCCAGTAACAGAAAAAAAATACTGGTTCTTGAATTGTAGAGAAATATTTACGAAAAGAGCATCGAATATATATGCTCAATCAGAGGTCGCCAAAATGGTGGTCCGCGAGAAAATTTCTCTGGTCCCCAGAAAAATGTGTGTGGAATATACTTACTCATCACATAAGTTATGTTTTAAGATGCATTGAAATATAATTCAATTCACAACAATACGTGAAAATTTATAAAAACGCTACTTCTTAGAATAACGCCATGGTAAATAAGGAATGTATAATGCTAAAGGTTTGATATTCTTAAACCATTTTTAGCTGGGTTTTTTTTACAGCTTTTGTTTATTTTGATTATTTTATTACGGTTTTATTGATAAAGCTTTCATATTTTGGTTACAATTAATAGTTTTATTTTATTAACTAGGTACATTTTGTGTGTTCTTAGATCACAATTTTTCTTATAAATATATTTAATACCTAAAAAATCATATTAGTGGTCTTCTGGATTTAAATTGTGAATTTACTGGTCCATGAGGTCAAATAGTTTGGCGACCGCTGTGCTAAATTATTCCAAATCGAAGATGCTGAAGAACTTTAGTTTATGTGTGTATGTGTGTGTCTTAATGTTTAATTTGTTTTGATTTTTGATGTTAATTTATACTTCACACCATGAAGCGACACTAGGACTATTGGCAACGTACTTCACGATTTCGAAAAACGGTAAATTTTTAAAAAAGTATTTTGAAATATTTATAGTTAGACTATTCCTATTAATATATCTCATACTTGGAAATTTTGATCCTAACTTAAAGTTCTGTCTTTTTATATATTTTAAATGTCTTATACGGGTACATCATTTTTAATAATTTTTCAATTAAAATTTTTTTTCACACAAAAAAAAATAATAATAAGTTTAATTTTCAATAAGTTTGTTTCACAAAAAAATTTATTGAGTTTTACAAAAAAAAAATATCGATTCGATGATAAATTGACACAATATAAAAAAACTTTTTGAAGTATAGATAACAATTTTCTTTAAAATATTTTCTACAATCACTTAAGAACAATACTTCAGTATGTTATGAAGTAAAACCTTATGTAATTCGATAATTTTTTTTCCCAAATAATTCCTAACCACAACTAAAATCCAGACTAGGCTTAATTTTGATAAACGGTGAGTCAAAAGAATTGAAATTTATCTAACTTATTCCTCTCCTGATCCTTCAAATGAATAAAAACTTTTGTCTGAAAACTGAGCACGGGTAAAAAAAAATGGAAGCTCTTCATGCAACTTTACTTCAAAAATGACTGTCACTGCAGTAGAGACAGAAGCAATAAAAATATACCGTAGATAAAAAAACATTTTTTTAAACGGGGCTGCTTTCGAAAACCCCATACTCACCATTGCTACTTTCGGTGCCGAAAGGCTGTTTTAATGTGCAGACGAAAAGGAAAGAAGGAAAAAAAATTACTACATCTCTTTTTATTTTTGCAGCGGTGGCAACTACGATGAACTTTGGACATAGTTCTGTAAACTGATCATTAAGCTGAGACCCTTTTTTTTTTTTTTTTTCACGTAACAAGTGTTGGAGTAAAATTTTTTTTTTCCGTCTGTATAAAGTTAGATTAATGAGATAGTAATTACTAGGTTATTAGTGAAAATATAAAAAAAAAATATGTGGAAACAAAAAAACTCCTGGCTCTGGCTGTGAGCCAGTCCTGTGCAGAGATTTCATCGGCAGTTAAAAACAACGTAAAATGTCAGGAGCGGGTGATATATGATCTTGTCAATCGTTGTGGGAAGAGACAAATATTTCTGAATTAAGTACTCGCAAATTGCATTTACTTTCGGTCAAATTAAATAGCGAACCATTATCTGGCTTTTATAGATTTGTGTTTGTTTTAAATGAATCTTTTTTCCATTTTAACTCTCAGGACTCCCCAGTATGGTTTTTGAAAACTTTGGAATCATTTAATCGTTTTCTCTTCTTGCTCGGGGTAGTAATTAAGTTGGAACAAGGAAGGGCTATTTTAGATATGGTAAAAATTGTGTTTAAAAATTTTAAAAAAATTTTTAAAATTAAAATGATGGATTCAAAATTTAAAAGGGTTTGGGGTCTTTTTTTTTGGAAAATGACTAAAAAGGATATTTGGTTTAAAATTTTCGTAAAATAACCAAAAAAAGACCCCCAACTGTAATTTTTTTTGATTTGGGTGTTTAAATTGTTTTTTACAAAAATTGTTTATTTCAAAAAAAAAAATATATTAAGCTTAAAACTGAGATTAAATAACGGCATAAAATTTTTTAAGGATTTGCAGCAACTGCATATTTTTTATATCCCTTTTATAACCCACACAACGAGGGAGTGGAAAATTTGCCTAGTGGGTTTTTTTTCTTTTTAAATAATAAAATAAAAGAATACGTATTAGTAGCTTAGTAATTCAGTTTTGTATGTTTCGTGAGCTCAATTAACTTCTCGAGATATGGATTCGAATTTGACAAAGAAATAAAACCGAAATAAATTTCTCCGGATATAAATCCGGGTATAACAATAAGATGCACTCAAAATAAAAATTATCTTGCATAATACACGGGAGTGACCCTTTGGAGCACTAGTTCCGTGCCCGAGATAACCTCGGGCATAACAGTTAAAAGGTTAATAAAGTTTGTATAAAAATATCGAGAATAATGTACTATGAAGTAAGAGGCGGGGGGATTTAAAAAGTTCTAATTCCTTAAATTTTTTATAGGAAATTTGAAAAAATCACATACTCAAAAATTGAATAAATTAAACCCGATTTCAAGACTCGAAGAATGAATATCGCTAAAATAAAATTTTTGTAATAGCAATATTAACTTCAAAAGTTGTAAGTTCACAGGTATGTATGTATACTTTTCAGGAAAAGTTTAAGCTTAATGAAATTTTTTTTAAAGTCATTAAAATAAAAAAAGTTCCAAATAAAAAAAAATCACAATTATTTCAATTTTGACTTATAACATTTAGGTATACATTGCTTACAAAGATAACATTAACTAGATGAATTTAAGATATGGAATTATTTGACTTATATAAAAAAAACTTTATTTTCGTTTAGCTGAAGGGATTTCAATAAATAGAGTTCGAAATAGTAATAAAAAAGGCCTTGCAAATATTATCATAACTTAGGTATGTGTTGAAGACATATAGGCTTCAAATACTTTTTGTACGTTTTCTTTTTATTCTGAATTATACTTGCGCCTATAGTAAAAAAACACTATTATCCTTCCACTCTTTTAACATACATATCTGTTATTAAATAAGAGAAAAAAAAATAAAGACATTATAATAGCCTACAATTTTATGCATCAATGCAATTCAAAGAAAACATTTCCAGTAAATCTCAACAAAACTAAATAAAAACTTGAAGAATACGTCAATTTTATTTCCATTAAATTGAATTCAAGTAAATGAATATTCACTTCATTTTAAAAATCATCGCATTTAATAATTTCCCAAAAGTTAAAACTTTTCGCTATATCCTGTCTAGAGATTGCAGTATGTCATTTTTTATTAAATTGTAGATATTATTAAGTTCTGAACACAGATTCTGATAGTTTTTATAGCAAGGAAATGATTTTTTTGGTTATTGCTTATGATTTTCTATATGATTCTTTTATATTTTTAGTCTGGAATTTTTAGTTCTTTTGGCTTAATACAGATTTTTAAGATGTGAAGGCATATTTTGTTAGTTTTAACAGTTCTTTGATTATTTTTACGATACCTTAATTTTTAAAATTCTTTATCAAAAATCGTAAGTATAGATCAGCCGATTTCTTCATTTATTCTTTACTAAAATTATTAATTAAATGTTTTAATTTTAACTATTTAATTCTGTTCTTATTGACTGCAATTGCCGACATCCGAGCATTTTAGGAATTTTTTTTAGTTTATTGTATTTTATGGAAAATATCTATATATAAAAGTACTAGAAGAAAATTATTATTATAAATTAGAACAGCTTGTCGTCGCTCACATTATATGACGTGTTATATTTCATATACTTTTTGCATTACATTACATACCATCATTATTATTTTGAATTTTGTATTTTAAGCCATTTTCCAAATGTTTTAAAATTACTCATATTAATTAAATGTTACATTTCATAGATTATTTTTAGCATTTTCTGGTGTTTTTCTATCAAGCATTAATTACGAGAATTAAGTATCGAAAATTAATGAATATTTTATGCAAGAGGAAGTTTTTTAAATAATGATATCAGATTTGTCTTAAGTAAAATACAGATAAAAATCTTTATATAACTATTCAAGATTGGAAATAACGAATAATAGAGTTATCAACAAAATTCTTGAAAAAATATCTCCTCATATTAAGGTATCATCAACGAACGCGAACGACGATATTCGAATGAAGGTAAAAATCAATACTACAAAGGCAATTACTGAAAAAAAAATCCGTTGCTAAAATTACAAAGCTTGAAAAAAGAGCAATAACAAGATATATTCGAAAAAGTATGTTTAAGCACACCGCGTAGTGCTAATATCGAAAAATCATTCTGCTCCAGAACATATCTATCCCCTAAATGGGCTGCTTAAAAGATCTTTTTATGGCTCTAACCAGGAACAAAGGGCCTAAAAGGCATAGTCCCCCTCCCCTTGGGAACGAATCGAATTTAACACCTGCACTCACGTGACTGGACAGTGGGGAGAGAAATCTTTGTAGGTAGAATGAGCCATACGATAATCATAGCTCTGTTATACGAAGTAATGGAGATATTTGACGAGTGAATTAATTTCACCTTCCCCGTCACACCAACGGGAGCCTTCCGTTCTCGTTAAGTGGCGCTTCCACTCGTTTCGTTTGGATCAAACCACTTTAGGTGATTTGGCTCTCGTAGGTTTATTACTGAATAATCGTTTTGAATAACATCTGCAAAAGAAATGATATTCAGTTTTTTATTTTTCTCCGAGAATTGCGATTGTTATAATTATACTTACATTCTTTTTAGTTGAAACTTAAATATCAAGTATTATTCTCTGTCTTAACAATTTTTCGAGTTTATTGAACAGTTGTAAAATGCAATGTTTTCATGATGAATTGAAATATTTTTTCAGGAGTCTTAAGCAGGATATTTTCATAGGCAAAGCATAACTGCGGGGAGGTACTAGTGTTTTCTCTTTTTCGGTTGCTTTAAGTACGGAAATTTTAGAAATGCCCGACTACATGTAAATAAGAAAAGTTAGATTAATTTCTATTTCACTTAATTTATACAAATTAAAAAAATCTTTTAATCTGCATACTTTACACTTGGATATATTTATGGTTTTTTTAAAGTATGCATATATTTATATATATCACTGAGGCTAAGAATTTTTGCGAGACAACTTTATGGAGTATTGGAAAACTTCCTATGGAGAATTCGTGAAAAAAGATAATTTGGCTATGAGTCCTTAAATTCAACCTTTTCTATTACATAATTCAACTTTCTCCCACATTTTAGTAAGTTATTTTTTCAGTGGAGCACCAAATGAAGCTTAGAAAGGGATAACAAAACAATATTTGTCATATACGTATTTGACATAAAAATATGAACATTCTTCCTTGTGGTCGTTAACTTACGCTTATGTAAATTTATAGGATTTGTCAGTATCACTTAATTTGTAAATTATTATGATACTAAAAAGACACAAAACTTTTTTTGTCAAGATGCGTTTTTTAGAAGAAATCTAAAAATGTAAAGGGGAAAAGTCAGTTATCACCTTTTTCCCGTCTAGAGATGAGTATTACTTTTAGTAACGATCTAGAAAAAATCCAGATGTATAGATTTTTAAGTAAGTTTTAAGTAAATTTTTGTAATGGTAATAGACGACAACGAGCATTTTCTGTGTATTTAAAATCTTATACATATTAACATCACAAAGCTCTTGTATAGTGGAACAGTTTCTTGATTTATAATTTTTAATCATGTTAAACTAAGCAGTTTTTCTTTTTTGAAAGGGTCATAATTTATTTGAAGAATACAATGGTATAAGTTTATGCAGTCGGACCCCGATTTAACGAACCCCTATTCAACGAGTTTCACTATTTGACGAATTTTTTTCCTTTTCCGATTAAAATGAAGGAAAAAACCTTATTTAATGAATATTAAACCCATAATTAATGAGTTATTTCAGCAGCTGAAATTTTTTTATTTGTTTGCATCAGAAAAATTGATTTTTTTCTTTTTTAAATGGCATTCTTTTTGTCAGGAACAGAAAAGGGCTTTTCTTGTAAGAAGCAAATTTCGACCGGAAAGGGTGAAGATCATTATTATTTACAGGTGTTGATAGGTCATGATGTAACTTATCGTATGATTCTTGACTAAGACAGGAAATTCCTTTCTTATCTCATCCCAATCCACATCGCAGAGGATATTCCAAGATTTTTTCTGTTATGATACATTTGATGACCTGATTTACCTATCTGCAACTGAAGTTGATTGTTGATTTGTACAAGCCAATGAATAGCAATTCTAATGCAGGAATTGATATAATGGAGCCTCCTATAAAAACTATTTCATTTTCTAATATTTTAACATTGTTTGAAAATTGTGAAAACATATCTCACTCTTATGAAGTAGGATGTTAAGTGATGGAGTACATACTTTACTGCATGGAGTCAAGAATAAAAGATTATCAACAATCTATTAATCCAGTATTTCTCAAACTGTGGGGCGCGCCCCCTTGGGGGGCGTGACAGCTCTACAAGGGGGGCGCGAGCATATTGAAAAGTCAAGAGCAAAAGATTATTAATTTACTGAAAATAAACAAACAAAATACATTCCGACATTAAAAAAAAATAAAATGCCCATTTACACTGATGTATTATGCTTATAAATATATTAGTGCTACACAATGTATTTTATAATTAATGTAACAATTCTAAGTGAAAAACAAGTTTATTAATTACCAGTGACCCCATGGGTTTGTCATACATATAATTTATAACAAAAATTAACACTTATCTTGATAATATTTGTACGGTTTATAATTTATATCTTAAAATTTTATACGGGACGTTTCGTGATTCGTTTCCAATTGCCAACCTTTTCCCCCATGCAGGAAGTAAGGAAATTGGGGGAGGGGAAAAAAAAGGAAAAAAAATAATTAAATAAGTAAACCTTTGAAACATTTCATGGTCCTTTTATTGCTTTCCCTGTCTTGAAAAATTTTACTGATGGGTGCATAAAAAAAGATCGTTTTTTGGGGAAGACGTTAAAATATATGTCGGGAGAAATAAAGGCTTTGGCTTAGCGAGAGTTTATATAACGGCGGTTGTTAAGAGGTTAAAGTCGTATCGAGTTTTGGGTAAAAGTATATATTATTGAATTACAGTACATTATTATTGTATGGGGGTGAAAATTAGATTAAAATTTTCCCAAGTATTGAAATTTTTGAGAAACTGTTTTAAAGTCAGTGTTTTAAAATTTCCAATTAACAGGTGTAAAATTCACTAATAGTTTTTTAGCTGTTGGAAAAAGTGCGAAATTCTGATGGATTTTTTTTCGTGCTGTTGCTTATAGAATTTCCAAAAGGTAAGTGCAATTATTTGAATTTTGTTTGCACCCCGATATAACGAATATCCCTGAATTAACGAACAAAATGTTCGGACCCGATGAATTCGTTAAGTTGGTGTCCGACTGTATATATATGTTTGAAATTATCATATATTATCGTATTTACCTTCTAACAAAATTATCAAATAAAAATAAGACGGAATTCCTTTTGACTGACAACTGTCAAAAATTTGTACATGAATCCATTTCTCATAAAACAATTAATTACAGCAGCAGATAATTTGCATTGAATGTTTTAAATACAGCAGCTATTTTCATTAAATTTATTCTAGAGATGAATGGTTAATCAAATGGGAAATGAAAAATACCCATTAATTTACGCATCAAACATCTTTTTTCTCCTGTAGCTGTTCCTAATGGCAATATTTTCGTTGTGCTGATAATTTGCGTGCTCGCAAAGACTACCTATTTGGCTGTAAATTATACTTTAACGAGATTCTTAAATCATGTTAAATAACATTTGCGTGGTTCTAGAATTTATGTTAGAGCGTGCTTCTTTATTTTTGATTGAAAGCCTTTTATTCCGTGTAATCAATTCGGTCACTCTGTTTAATATTTGCGCGGAATAAAAATGTATAAGATAATGAATGTAGAAAAATGAAATATATTATAAATTTTTAAAAATTACCGAAAAAAACTAGCCTCTCGAGCTTACGGTTTTATCTATATTCATTTATTAAACTATTTAATTTGTGTGATTTGGAAGCACCCAATCTTTTTTGTATACTAAGACTCACGTGAAAAATCGATGCTCCATGATAATTTTGTTTCTTTTTCTATTAGTTAAACATTAAATTAAATAGTTCAAAGAACTACTTGATATTTATACAAACAGTTAAAAAAAATTTTTAAATAAAAAAAAAAAAAAAAAATTTTTTTCAAAATAAAATTAATTATATTTTAAAAAAATTTTTATTTAAATTTTTTTCCCTTTTTTTTTTTTTTTAATTTTTTAAAAAAATTTAATTTTTTTTTAGAACCCAAACTTTAGTTAATAAAAAAAAAAAAAAATTATAAATTTTTTTTAAAAAAAAAAATTAAAAAAATTATTATAAAAAAAATTAAAAAAAAAAAAAAATTTTTAAATAAAAAAAAAAAAAAAAAAATATTATTTTTTATTTAAAAAAAATTATATTTATATAAAAATTAAATATTATAAATAAAAATTATATATTTTATATTTTATATATATTTTTTTTTTAAAACCCGAATTTTTTTTTTTTGGTTTAATCCTAGATATATTACGTAAAATTTTAAAAATGTATTTTTTACTAAAATTAAATTTTTTTAATCATTTAAATTTTTTTTAATATTAATTTTTTTTATTGCTTTTGTTCCCCCAAAAACCAAAATCAAAAAAATATGCTGGGTGGCGCAAAGGGCATAAAACCCAAAAAGGGGGAATTTCGACCCTTTTAAAACTTTTTGGTCCACTGTATATATATATATATAGTCTTATTCTTACAAACAAGAGATAAACATCCCAAAATCCCATTTGAAAACACATAGACAGTGGAAAATCACATAATGAGCAACCAGTTAAAAATTTTAAAAGGGAAAATTTTAAAAATTGCTGATTTTTGGCCACTATATATAAAATAATTTATATAAAAGGGGGTTGAAATTTTTAAAAACCTTCCCCTTTATGTAAAAAATATGGCAAAAACCCCTTGAAAGTATTTATATATATATTTCAAGGGGGAAGAATACAAAAAACCTCCCTTACCAACCCGACACGCTCCCGGGTTTTTTGGGTTTTCAAACCTCGTCGATTCGTCTTTTGTTTGAGCGATACACAACTCTATTACTCACTTCCCGCTTCCTGTTTAGCTATTGTAATACTCGGTCGTATGTGGATCGGACAGGTTCGATCGTTAGTGCCTGAGCTTGATGAAATTGGTAATATGATTGAAGAATTTTGGAACTTGCCCCGCAAATAAATTTAGAAATGGATTGTGATGACTTTCGAGAATTGCTGGATTCCCAAAATCAAAAGCTGATAATTGATGAGCTCACAGAAATGCAAGAGCAAGAGCAAGGTATTGAAGAACTTCAGTCTTTAGACCGAGTTCAATCAGAAGATCGAATGACGGTTGGCAGAAGGCCTCTGTTTAATTGAAAAAGGGCTACAAATTTTAGAAAATATAGACACCAACGAAGAGCGTATTTTTTCAATAAAACAAGGATTAAAAAAATATATTAGCATGCTACGACGAAATTTTCCCTAGAGAAAAAAATCTTTGAGCCGGCAGACTATTTGTTAGATTTTATGAAAGCTTCAAACACAAAATAATTTCGGTTTGCGATTTTATTTGTTTTACCTAAAATTTTATTAAACTTTTTTTTTTCTAAATTATTATTTTCTTTCATCTCCGACACCAACGAAAAATAATTTATATGTATCTATATGAGAAATTATACCCCGACTTACGCGGTTAGCACTTAGTCCCACCTATCGCGTAAGGTTCGGGGTATTACTGTATTTACAATATTAACCCCAGAAATAACTTCTCGTGACTAATTTAAAACGAAAATAGCCAGCAAAAACAACTCCCTTACTTCATGTGATTTATCCATTTATGTTTAAAATTATCAAATTTAACAAATTCTCCTTTGGTAAATTTATTCATATTCCATGCTTTCCTTAAGGTTAAAATATCATTTCCGTAATTCTTGAAAAACTGAAACATTGCATGGATTTCACAATTATTAAAATAATTTCTTTATCAAACATGAGGTAAATGTTAACATGCTAGTCTTATTAATAATTTCTTACCTGTAAGAGTATAACTACTACAGCAAATTCATCTAACAAATTTACATAAAAATGGTTCATAATGTACAATAACTATCAAGTAATATGTTAATTTATTTTGAATTATCGTTATTTTAATCCTTTACTTATTATACTGGGATATGAAGAAAATTGCTTCTGCCTAAAAAATTTCCATTAAAGGGCTCATAAAAGAGTAAATATCGTTCTTAGAACAATTTTATTATAAGTAAAAAGTAAATTAAAATGTTCTCAATTTATTTATTGAGAATGGAAAATCTTTGAACAATTTATTAAAACTTGTTTAGAATTCGCTTCTTATAATCACAATTGAAATAATACTAATTTACATATGATTTAATCAACATTTTTCAAAAATTTATGTAAAAAAAGGAACATTAAGAACGTTTTACGTTTGACAAATTATTTTAAATGCATTGATACATTTGTTCCGATATATATTGTGATGAATATTAAATGATTCTTAAAGTACTTTTTAAAATTCAATCTAATTACACTCTCAACTTCTAAGAACACATCAAAGTTTCAAACGTGCCATTTGAAAACGAATGGAAATATTCGGTCCATCAACAAAAGAATTTTCTCCCCCAGTAGCCTTTTGAAGGGCTACAAGTGGCTCTACAGAAAGTGAGTGGGCTGGAAGACTAACGGGGAAGTGGTTGCCAACGAAAACTGCATAAACACAGGAAGCCACCACTAGAATCGGCAGGGGTCCTCCATTTGGAAAATGTCTACGAGGGTGGTCTGCCGCCGTCGGATATAGAAAAGTGCGAGAAAATTGACAAGCCGAGCCCAACCCAAAGTTTGGTCATGTTTGTAAGAGCTCAAGAACCTTTTGTTCTGGAGCGAAGTTAGGAAAAATACTTGTTAATGAAAGATTCGGATGGGTTGTAATCTTTTTCTTTTTTTTCTGGGCTTTAGGGTGGAAAGTTGAATTTAAAACAGAAAAAAATAAGAAATAATTTATAAAAAACTAACGAAAAAAATTCATTTTAAAAGATTTAAATTTCTTTTCCGTTCAGTTTAAACCCAAAATTAAAAAAAAGTTGAAAAAACCTTGTTTGTATAAAACGGGGAAAAGATGACATTATTTTTCCCTTTTGTGAAATGGGAAAAATTAAAATTTAAATAAAAGTATAAAAACCCTGAAGTGAAAAAGAAATCTTTCTAAATTCCAATTTTTTTTCCAATTATTGTTAATTGGTTTATCATTGTACTTTTCACCTTAATTTATGTTATTCAATCATTTGTTTTATGAATGGGTAACAAAAAATTAATTTTATAAACATGTCAAAGCCGTTTAAAAAATATCAAAACGTGAAAATTAATATTGCGTTTTTAGATTAATCCATCCAAATGGAATGATCTTTTCCTTTGTGCTTTTGGAAAGATATGTATTGTATTGTTAAACAATTTAAGCTAATAGCATTCATATTACTTACTTTTTGAAAAAAGAATTATCTTTGAATATTTGTTTTCGAAACATTATTTTTTGTCGCAGAATCAAAATGACAAATTCCTTTCTTTTACATAATTCGTACTCATCTTAATTTTTTTGAAAGGGTAACCGATTCCTTGATTATTATTATCAAGGAATCAGTAATAATATAACTAAGTAATAATAGTAATAATATTAATAACCCTCTTTTCCCAAAAACAACAAGGGCCTTTAACCCCCTTTATAATTTTGATTCATGGTCAAGTAATGAAAAAGACGAGCTGAAAACCTACTCTCGAAATTTCCACACTAAACAAAAATGATAACTTTCCCCCATGACAGATATAACATATACAATAAGACCCCGCTTAAAGCGTGGTATACGTTCCATCAAATTAGAGCGTAATTGAAACAGCTTTAAACGAGGTTATCTCATCATGTAAATAATGGGGTTAGAGGAAGATGAGAGAAAATTGGTAGGTATTTTTCCTTAAATTTGTTTATGTTTTTATAACAATAAAACAAAGATTTAATTCTTCAAATATGGAAACATGATTAACGAATAACATATAAAAAAAAATGAAATTCTAAGTCGTATGTTTCATTTCAAAACATTCAGTCTCTTCCTATTTCAATTTTCTGCCTTTTTATCAAAAGATAGATTGGCTTAATGGCATTTGGTTCAATTTCGTCTAATCCATAGAAGGTCGTTTTCATTTCCTCTAAATTATTTCTATAGAACAGAAAAAAATTCTACTTGCAGGTTTGAGTTAATGGCCAATGACAATATTTTTTTTTTTTAGTCTTAAATTATAAAATTCCAAATTGTCCTTATTTTGAAATTCCAAATTCAATGCAGCCCAATTTGAGATTGACGTTCACTAGTATCTGATCTTCTAATCACTTGCAATTTCAGTTAAATCTTTTTTTTTGTTTTCTGTTTTTATTATCACCCAGTAAAAACTAAAATCATAATATTTGTCACTATAGCAATCAATATTATATAAAAATACTTCAATAACGTCAACAAATGTTTGAAAAGGGTAAAAAAAACTTTCGTATAAACCGCCGGAAAAAAGCGATAAACTACTTCGTTTATCAAAACCTAACCCTGCGTTCTATTTCGGGGGGCTCCAATTCAAATAAAGAGCGTTAAACCGAAAAAGCGCTAAACAGAGCTGGGATTGGGGGGGTCTTACTTATTAGCATCCTAAAGGGGAAACTTTTTTCGAATCAGGACTCGAGCCCACAAAATCGATTGCAACAACGCTGACCATGAGAATCGTGACCATTCAGATATCATGGTTGCTGAAGGGGGAGAATTTATTAATTTATTTCATCAGAGGTTAAAATTTAATTTATTTCGTAAACTATTATCGTAAAATCTTGAAGTTATGGTTCCTTAGCGTTTATATAATAATTTACCCATAGATGATCATTAATGAAATACGGAATTATTGACAAAACAGCAGAAGGGAGCTTAATTTCAGAAAAGAAGACTCAAAATCTATCTTAAATTGAAATGGGGTTATTCTTACAACTAAGTGCTTTACTATGATATTTAATGTTGAGAAAAATTTTATGCTTTTTAAATACTTAAGAAATAAAGGCGATATACACTCTTTTTTATTTCTTAATGAGATAAAGAGATTAATGATAGTTATCTATAATAAAATAACTTGAGTGCTGACTCCTGATTGAAATGTAATAGTATTATTGTCATATTTAATAACTCTTTGTTTAATATGAAATATAGATCATAATTTTTAAATTTTTAGGAAAAAAAAAAGCTATACTTCTCTTTTATAAGAAAAAAATAAAGTTAATAAACTTTGAAATATAACATAATAAAAGCAAATATATACATATATATATATAGGTTTGATTTTAAACTGCTTTATCGCTAAAAATTTTCCCTTTAAATTTTAAATTTGCTTCGCAATATACGTGGTTGAGGTACTTTGGTAGTCATAATTAAAGATTCTTGACCGGTGTGTCATAAGTTCGAGCCTTAGAAATACTAAAACCATGCCGTATTTAGGGGATGATGCGCGTTAAATCTGCCGTAGTCCTCCCGTTGGCACTATATGGTAGTTTAGGGAAGGGCTGCCAGCTCAGGTGTCATCCTCATCCTTGATTGATGTTCAAAATTACAAGGGTCGTCGCCAATAGCCCTCTATTGCTTTATATGCGATGTTAATTTACTCTCATTCAAAACCGATACTCCTTACGGAAAATATGTTTCACATTGCATTCTACAAGGGATATTTAGAGTATTGCAGTGTGAAACACTACATACTTAAAGTATCCGACTACGTTCGGAACTGTGATTTTGCAAAAAACGTTTAAATGGATAATATTTATGATATTTAGTTTCATTAGATTAAAAAATGTATATAAAATTTTTTTTTAAGAATAGTATTACAAAAAAAATTATTTAAAACAATATTTTGAAAAAAGGAACATAGAATGACCCATTTTAAAAATATTTTTTTAAAAAAAAATGCTTCTAATAAAAAATATTTGCCTGTATATAGCCTACCTCGTACAAGGCTCAACTAAATTTTTTAAAATATATAACTTAGAATGGGTTTATCCATGTTTTAGACAACAGGGGGGAGAAATTTTAAAAAAAAAAACGCCGATAATTAATTCAAAGGGTTTTTAACTAAAAAAATAATGTAATTTTCCAAAATTATGTTGAGCCTCTGTACAGGGGTCTGAGCTATATAAAGCAAAATATTTTATAATAGAAGCATTTTTTTACAAAAAAAACATTTGAAAAAAAAGGGTTTCTAAATTTTCTCCAAAAAATTGTATTTAAAAAAATTTTTTTTTCAAAATGTCAAAATAATTTTATACATTTTTCTAATCTAACCTAAATATAATGAAAATTATCCATTTATCGCTTTTAAAATCGCGGGTTCCCAACGTAGTCGGATACCCAACAACCAAACAAAATAACGATTTTATGTATGCATGAAACATGCAAACCCTCATGTAAACTTTTAAAAAAAAGTTTTTAAAACCAAAAACCCACAAGCATGCTTACATTTGAACGCATAGTGCACGGTGAGACAATTATTTTTTTGAGTCTATTTATTTAATAAAGCATGACCTAAGTATGATAAGGTTTACAAAAAAAACATTCTGTCGATTAATTTATTCTTTCGTCATTTATCAATATTTTCTTAAAGGATGAAGGAAAGGTAGAAGAAATCATCCACATATTTGAAATTTTACATAACTTAGAAAATTCGACTTCCTAGACACCAATGGCGTACACAAGTGTGGGATTTAAGGGCTCAAACTCTTCATATCGATAAACAGATTTTTAATTTTTAGCGTGAAGATTACGTCTGAGTGCTTTCGTCTACATTTTTTAAAAATGTAACCCCTTCCATAAAAATAATCTGTGTGTGCCACAAAAGGATACATATTTTGCTCATTTATTGATGCACATTTTCCATTATACGAGAAAATTTCACTGCGAGAAAAAACAGGAAATTAAAGCATAGATTTAAAAATACATGGCGATCTTTTATCATACATACACATTTGCAGACATTTGAGTATTTTTATCTTTTTAATAACATACTACGAAAAAAATATTCTATTTAGAGTAATTGTAGGTTTTTCAGGCGTGTTATAAGTGTACCAACCATTTTCTTAAAAAATGTAACAAAAAACCTTAAATAACCATAAATGTATACCTATTCTTTCCAGCGCTTTCTTTTACTTCTCATCATTTTTTTTCTTCCAAAAATCAAAGTTTACTTAATGTAATTCACTAATCCATAAAAAAAAAATTTTTTTTTATTCAAATAGTTACTGATTCTATGAGATCCATTTTCGTGTAGACACTGACACACAAAAAATAGTATTATGATAAGAAATTAAAATTTGGATAATTATTGTACACATCACTGATTCGGTCCTTCTACTCTGTATTATATTTTACTTCTAGAAAATAAATTGAATCTTTGGTCATTTTCAGATGCCTATATGATAATCAATTATAAAATAGTTGGTGGTTGAGAAAGAATCTTCGAAATAAATATGTTTATTCAATTCATTTACAATATTCAAACATTTTTCCTCATCATGAATTCACATTTTTTTAAAGTAAGGTATAAATAAATAAATGTAATGTAAAAGAAATTGAATGAAATCAATCTCTTAGATCAGGGGTGTCTAACACGCGGCCCGCCAGTACGTAAGTTGCGGCCCACCGACTCTTTTTTTTAAAATTTTTCAATATCAGGCTTTTAAAGTTTTTTTATTTTGAAATTTATTTGAGGGGAAATTTATACATATATATAAATCTACAATGTATTTGCCTGTTACCTGTTCTTGTTTTAAAATAAATCCTTTTTGATAATATAAATGTCCTTTAGATTAAAATAGATCTATATTTTATCAAACATTTACATTGGATTTTACTATAATAAATTACTTTTTTAATAAATTCCGAATTACATTAGGCATATCCTTTACTTTGGATGGTACATGATTCTCTCTGTGTGTGCGAGTTTCATTTCTCCTCCTCCTTTTCTGTTTGGAGCGCCCAAAAAGCAAGAGACAATCAGAGATGTTTTTTAAAGTTTAAAAAAATTATTCAAGACGGTTAAGATAAAAGGCAATGTATACTTAATCGTTTAAGAGAATGACAGAACAATCAAATCTCAACAATGAGTAACGAAAGATCAATTTAAAAGGAACTCAGTATAATTTTCAATATTTGATCATTTTATTATTATATTATATAAACATTATTATATTATCTATGTCTGTATACATGAAAAATAATGAAAACCATAAGAATAATTCATTTTGTTTTAAATTTTCACTCCAATAAATGTTTTTTTGTTTATATAAATGTACATATTTTTATGTGCGGCCCCACGAGTTTATAATGTTTTTCCAAAGTGGCCCGCAAGGTCATTTAGGTTGGACACGCCTGTTCTAGAACATGTGAAGTAATTGAAAAAATATTAAAAACAATGGCTTGGAGTTTGTGAAATACTGTGCCAAGGAAAGAACCCGAATTCCTACTTTTGGTTGGTAAAATACTTAGAAAGAACTATTTGTATATTTAATATATTCAAAAATGCCGGCTGGGTGACGTAGTTGCTTTGTCACTGGCCTTGTACGTCTGAGGTTGCGGGTTCGATCCCGAACCAAGCCCGTAGATTTTCATGATGCAGAAAATTGACAACGTTCGTGTCGTATTATTGTGCGGCATGTAAAAGATCCCTTGAATTCCTGTTTGACTTAGGTGCTCTTGTGGGAAAATTGAATTCCTGAGAACGGTTTAGCATCATCAGACCTCAGGTGCTTCCCTTTGAGGAGGAAAATGGGCATCAAAGTTGTTTGCGGTGATTAGTATTCCACCTATTTGGCAACACACTAAAAAGAGATACCAGCTCCCGGGGAATGTACTAGGTCAGCAATGGTAAAAAGCCCATCAGCAACCCCATTAAAAATTTGTTCTAAAATTTTTATTTCGCTAGTAATTTGATTTATTAATGACGTTTTTCTCATTCCTTTCTTTGTACGAGAGAGGTAGGAAATTTTTTAAAATATTATATACTTTTTACCATAAGAATTATCACCATTACCAACAAATTTTTTACCCTCTAAAATCAGCTTTGAAAATATTCCAAACAAGTTATTGAATGATAATTTATCAAAAAGTTTACCCCAAAATATTGATAATTTTCAAACGCGCTCGAGTGGAGTTTTAATATTCGTTTATATTTAATTAAAAAGGTACGTTGTCTAATTAAGAATTTTTTTCAATATATTTTTTAAATCTTTGATATATTTTGGTTTAAGATTATATTATTGTAACTGTCAGTATTATTGTTTCCATTCTATAGACAGTTTGGGCTGTACAGTAAAAATTACCTTAAATATTGTAAATATGACTATAAAAATACTTAGGAGAATTTTAATAATTTTAATTAATTTATCTAGAATAATTTTAAAGTATCATTCTAATATTGATTTCATTGATAAATTATTGTTTTAAATATAAAAAGAATTAAACGGAGTACACCGATAAATTTTCAACTAAAAAGAGCATCTGGTTAACTTTTTATTGAAAACGAATTTAAACTAGTTCCTTCACTATATATACACTATATATATTTTTCAAATTTTAGAATAACAATGAACAGAAACTTTCCCTTCTCTAATACCAACAATAATGGCGCCCAAAAGTAACAACATTTATTGATATCTCAATTTTAAATGCCCTCAAATTAAACAATTACTACAATCGAAGACATTTATTATTCAAGCGCCGATTATGTCCATAATAAGCAACAGAAAATATCAATCTAAGGATTCATTAGTAAAAATTGCATTTAATTTCCCCATCTAGTATTTAACCTTGCAATCACAGTCCGGATGAATTTAATTGTCCCCTTTGCCCAGCGAAAGACACGAACAATCATTTTATAGCGGCACACCTACCCTATTAAAGCCAGACCAATACATCTCCGCAAACTCGATCAAATCGCGCGATTATATAATTAGCGATACACGACAAAATAAACACGCCAGTTTAATGAACGAGTACAAAGCATTCAGCAGACCCTAAGAGTTGGTCTACACACTCTTTTCCACCCTTCCGAATACGCCTCTAAATAGACCCATCGCTTTTGCAAAAGATGCGTTCAATGAAAATCCGTAGATAAAAGATGACAGAACGGATGACAGCGTTTTAGTAGCGACGAGTGAACTGAAGAGGCTTAATTTCTCGTTAATCAACTCCCCTCGTGGCGCACTCCGGAATTATTTGCATTCCTGGCCCTTTGGCCATTAATTAGAATCGAAGTCACGTGAACTGACGAGCTATTTGGCGCTCTGGAATGGATCGTTTGGGGCTATGCACCCCCACGCCTAAAGGTGGCCAAGATAGACAGTAATTGCAAAGCACTCGCACACACTAAAAGGCTTCTACTGATTTTCATGGTCCGTTTATGGAGCGAGCTTTGTTGGGGTAAATAAGTAAAGATGGGTTGAAGAGTTGAAGCAAATTGCTTTGTGTTGGAGCCCTTCTTGTATGTCCTTGTTTTGGAACACTTTTTAGTGGTCGAAGTACAATCTAAAATATAGTTAGGTACAATAAACCTTTCTCTTTTTCTTTATAAATGTAAAACATATTTAATGAAGTAAGCATATAAATATACTATTAAACTTGGCAAGCTCTAATGCTATGAAAATTGAAAGCGTGCTGGTGATTTGGGAAAGACCACAATAATTAGCGTAGATTTAGGGCAATTTATATGAATAAAAATTTAATTGTATGAAGATAACATTTTTTTTAAGTGTAAATGAAAAATTTTTAAAAATGTTTTTGCTTGTTTTTAAAAAACTTGTTACCTAAAAAATGAATTCTCCTACATTTATTTAAAAAAAAACACACCTTTTTAAATGTTATAAAAATGCTAGCAGAATCTCAATGACTATGATTGGGAGTTGGCAGTAGCGCACACAGAAATTTTTCAAGGGGGGGGGGTCGGGGTCAAAAAGTTCACCATTTTGTATCATGCTCCTTTTGATTTTGTCGATTTTCGGGAACAAAACACAGTAAAAAATAATTATTGAATAAATAATTAGCAGTAATTAATAAAATTAATCAATAATAGCAAATACTTAATTAAATTATTATATACTTATAATTATATAATCAATCAAAAAAAATCGACGGCTATGGGGGTCGGGACCCCCCCTTTCGCGCCACTGGGAGTTGGCGATGGTCAGGAATGTCTTAAGACTAGCTGAAGCCCTGTGTCTCTACGTTTACCCCACCTATGACCCTAGAAGTAGATTGCAAACATACGTTGTAAATACTCTAAAACCCCCCCGAAACAAACCAATGAGCATAACTTACAATCGCACTAATCGCTCTGCCGCTCTTTGACTCAATGGGTAATAATGGTGTATGGTGTAGATCTAGACCTACACATAGACGACGGTCATCTCATAATAATACAGTCTTGCGACTGTTGCCAGTTGACATATAGTCCAAAATTCCCAATTTTTCGTTGAATACTACCGAAAATAACATTTGATCCCGTTAAAATTAGTCGAATCGTGATCTTATAATGAGAATGATTAATTAACTGGTTTTTTTTTAAATTTCGCACTCAGATGCAACATAAGGGCTATTGAGGGATCTCGTAATTTTTTAACCTCTTTAAAATGATGAACCGACATCTGAATCACCCCTTTTTTAAATTTTTAAAACCCCGTTAAGCTGAAGTTATGAAATTCATTTAACAACTCAAATGTCGTCATCATTTAAGAATGGAAACGAAAAAATTAAAGGGAAAAGGTTTTTGCCATTACTAATTGTTATATAAGGAGCCATAATTTGAAAAAATAGAGTAATTTGAAAATTTATTTAATGTTATTGCAGTAAATAAATATTACATGAAACTAAAATATTACATGAAAGTAATTCATAAAGTAAATGTTTTTTTAGACATAAAAGCCACTAAATATGTTTTAATGACGCTATGCCTATCTTTAGAAAGGGTCCCATTTTTTGCAACTGTAAAAAAAAAAATTTTAAATGAATTTCTATAAAAATTCTAACTACAAAAAAAATTGTTTATGGCGAAAACTATTAATATTTCTGAAGAATGTTTCAAATATGCAAAAGATGAATTATTTTAGAGCATTAGAATCGAAATTTTCTTTGTATGATTGATTTAAAATCTGTAGAAGGCCGGATAGAGAATCTAGATGACCTGCAGGCCTTAGTTTGTCCCTCACTATGTTCTGCTGTTTCTATAATATAAATAAACAAATCTCAGATATCATAAAATTGCGTAGGAATTCAGATAAATAACGTATGAATTCCTAAATGAAGGCGACATGCGACGGATACATGGTGGAGAATTCCGTAATTGTGAACAACGATCGAGTGACGAACTATCTCATTCTCCTAATTTTGATATCGTTTATAAAGATCTTGAAACAATATTCTTTTTAAATACCTATATCCATGGTACAGTTTGCGGCAGAGTTGAACCTATAGTCTCGGTTTTTCGAGAATTATGTCGCTTATTTTACTAATCTGGCTATTGTATCGCAGAAGGATTTGATATCTGAGCTGGTGACTCACATTTCAAATTTAAGCAACTTCGTGTAATGGAAGTGTTAATTTTGTATTGAACGAAAAGTTTAATTATTCCAATATTTTTGCCGATATTTTTTTGATGAAATAAAATCTTAAAGAGAGTGATTTTCTATTTATTAAGCTATGATTTCCAATATACCACTCGTCCTTTCACTACAATATCCCTACACAGTAGCTCACACAGGAATTTTTCAAAGGGGGTTCGGGTTGGTTCCCTTCTTTTATCATGCTCTCTTTGATTTTGCCGATTTTCGGAAACAAAACACAGTAAAAAACTAATTATTGAATAAATAATTACATTAATTAATAAAATTAATCATTAATAACAAATACTTAATTAAATTTTACGCACTATATACTTAGAATTATAATCAATAGGAAAATAAATCAAGGGCTTTGGGGGGATCCGGACCCCAGGACCCCCCCTCTTGTGTGCGCCACTGTCCCTACATAATCTTCGCTAATCTGTTATGGACCAATCTGTTAATGATGATCTTATATATAAAGTATCTAATTATTAGGTCAACAGATACTTTATATAAGATGATCCTTCCTTTCACTTATTCAAGTATGATTCGATAAAGGTATCACATTTCGGAAAAAATCGAATGGAAATCTACTTAACCCCTTTTGAAGATCCTTTTCTTCAAACAGTAGAGTAGAAAAAATATTTCTGTAAATTGAGTATATTATTATCATTTAATGTTTTTATTATAAAAATTAACCTTTTGATTTCTTACAGCTGCCATTTGACTATGGCAAGAGTTTGACAGTAAAGATAAGCTAGATAATGTAGAGATTTTATTCCATTAATTCGGGTATTTTTTTGTTCCCTTTTATTTATTTAACTTAACTCTGTGGAGCAATAGCCCATAAATGGCCAAGGCCAGATGTGCCCATCTCAGTTTTCATGACTTGGGTAATGAGGAGTATGAGCTGATATTCTGGTCAGGTGGTCAGTCTGACGCGAAACCCCCAGTGTTTCGTTCTCAAGCAAGCTTGGTACTCAGTTATCGACTCACTGAAGGAATGAAAAGCTGATTCGACCTTTCCCAGCCCGAGGCTTGAACTTTGGACCTGTGGCGTGGAAGCGCGATACGCTGCCACTTAGAAACTGGGCTTTATTTATATGTATAATCAAAATTTATTGTATTTATAAATCTAACAGAAATCAAGCTACAAATTGAAAAAGACAACACACACACAAATGTATATATATATATATATATATAAACTTTTTCTCTACACACAAGAGATAACATTCAAACAATCACATTCGAAAAAAACATAGACAGTAGGAAAATACACAATGAAGGAAAATGAGTAACCAATTAAAATTATAAAATGGATGCTGCAGTGTTATAAACATTGTTGACTTAGGACAGCTAATATATAAAAAAAATTTATATAAAAAATGGTGTTGAACATGTTTTTTGGCCACCAACCTTCCCCCTTTTTGTAAATAAAATGAGAAAAAAATGAAAAATTTGGATAGTAAATCTAAATCCATTACAAGATAAGGTAACACCTAAAAATTGCCTTCAAAAGCAAAGCCCCCCGCTAAATCTGAGTGCAATAAATAAGTTATTGCCCGATACTGGACCTAATGCAGATTTAAATATGTGAGAAAAAATGAAATGTGCACTTAACAAAAGTTAAAAAAAATGGAAATAAAAATTAATAATAGTTGCAAATTATAGCATAACCTTTAAAAATACTATAGTATAAATATGAATAAAAAATAATAAATAAATTTTTTCTAATATTAGATTATGGAGATAACTATAACTATAAAAATTTAAGTTTATAGTAATAAACTATTATCAATCTCAAATTTTTAATCCCAACTATTTTGAATAGCATTCATATAACTATTAATAAAATTATGGGGGTTTTTTTATGTAAACAATTTTAGTAATTTTTTATATATATAAACTACAAGTTAATAGAGAATACCAGATAGATCTTTGTTATAGAAACACTGTATATATAAGCAAAGCTTTTCGTGCCAGATATAAATAGTCTTAATAAGAGCTTATTCCAAAAAAAATATTCATTTTACATATCAATAACAAGAAAACTCTTCTCTTTATTTATGTTGTGGTATTAATATATGTAACGTGAAAGAAATTTCAATGTTATCATTGACAGAAGCGATTCAAATGTAATCTAAGTATTAAATAAAGTGAACTACAAATAAAATTCAACAGTTAAAGTGCACCCATGTGCAATAAAACTAAACAGTGCCGAAGAGAGTACATAAAACTTAAGAAATATTTCTAAAGAGCGATAAGAACACGATTAAGCTCTCTCTTCCCTAGTTCAAATCCGACACAGACACTCTTAGGGGTTATGACCTCGACGGAGAGAAACAAATCCGATTGGAACGCGTCAACAGGAGATTTACGTCAAGACAAAATGCACTTAATAGAAAAATAATGTAAACAGAAAAAAATATATTTCATCACATTTTTATTCGTTCTAAAAATATCTGGTGACGTATTGCAATAAATTTATAAGCAAATTTTTTCTAAACCATTTAATATTTCTATCACTGAGAATTAATAATGAAAAAATTGGATGCATTAAATAGAAACATATCGAAACTATTATCAGTTTTAATATTATTCACACTTCATTGAAATTTTTTTACCTTGATTATTTACTTTTTAAAATATTCAAAAAAATATTTCAAAATTTCAAATTTTTAATTTTTTATTAAATGTCGACTATGGTATTCTACATCGAATATATTAACAAAATCAATTGGGAGAAAAAGCAACTTCATTTTTTAAAAAAATATATGTTTTCCTTACTCAAAATTAAGAATATTAGTTTGACTGAACATGAAATGCAATAGAAACTTTTCGGATTTAAGAAGTTCAAAAATAAATAAATAACGCTTATAATTTTTTAATGTCCATTCTGACCAATCCTTTAATTATCTATTCTATTATCCAGTAAAAAAATGTTATTCTAATTTTCTAACAATATACCATGCTTTGTATAATTCTATAAACTATGAAAAAATAAAAGCATCTTGCTAAGAACTGGTTTGAAAATCACACATTTTATAACTAATACTTTAAAGAATACTACTAAATCTGAAAAACAAAGATTAATTTAAAACTGCAAACCCAATTTAGTAATAATTTTGTTCTGATTTTTTTTTCTTGAAAAACAAACAAACAATGCAAATTATTAATTTATTTCAGTTGATATCTTTTTGTATCAAGGTAAAAAATCAGGTTCTGCAAAAGATCTTTTTATAAAATACAATTGTAAAAAATGTATTACAATCGCATTTAATAATTTTATTACATGGATCAAATCTTATTTTTAAATTTCCTATATACTATAATTTATATGTATATTCAAATTAATTTTTATATATCATATTAACTGTATATTCCTATTAGGAATTTTTATTTTAATATATTTTTCTTTAGCTAAACTTTGTTTAACAAAATTTAATTGAAAAATTCAATAACAATCAATTTTTAAAGTATTAGGTAACTATAATATTGCCCTCACTGAGTTGAGGTTTATACAGTCAGAAACATAATATGCTTGTACCTTAAAAATAATTTTTTGTACTAAACTGTTTCTCAGAAAACCATTTCGTAACAATTTATTGTACCGATTTATTTTAGTTTTTAAAAATTATAAAAAGTTTGATTAATATGAATAACTCAAAACTATAAGTTAGTAATTGAATTATGCTTTTTTTATTAGTGTGAATATTTTTGCACATTCACTAATTTTTCACAAACTTTAATCAAGCGAATAAGTTATTTTTATATACTTTCAGTTATATTTTGTTCAGAAGATTAAAAAAATAGTTAACTGAATATTTTACAATTATAAAATTTCGTTAATTTGTAACAGTTTTAAAGTTTACGTTTAACTACTGGTTACGTATTGAATCACTTTTCTTTGAAATGTTCGCTTAACTGAACCTAGATTCCCCTTTATTTTTACGTGTTTTATAAATATGTTTAAATAAAATAATCTCTTAGAAAAAAATAATCTATTTGGCTAGTAGCAGACATTTCTGAATGATACATTCCAATTCATTCAAAGTTGAATAATTTTAAACTTAAGCATCTATTAATAATTTTACAATTTTCAATCAAAATAAGTACTTGCACAAAAAAATAAAACATTAAAAAAGTGAATTACAAATTTAAAATTCATATGTATGTATTCTTCCGGAATTGCTTTTAATCGAAAAGATAAAGATGTCATAATTTTGTTTTTACTGAAATATTTCATTCCGAATAAATCTGCAATTGCATAACCATAGTATTCTTTATAAAAATGCCTTTATTTGCTTAAAAAATTTACATTGGAAACCAATTTCGAAATAAGTTACGATAGAGATGAAATACCTAATTTCTCATCACATATAATGCAAATGAAACAATCAAAAATATTTTTAAAAAGTCTATTTTTTAAAGTTATCTTGTTATTAATTGCTATTGAACTTTTATTGTATTGTCTCAGAAAAAGGATATGAGAATGAAATGAATAGTACTGATATTATTATTCTGTTTAAAATCATTTTTTAATACCTTAAATGCTTATCACATAATAATTTATGAACATAACGAAGGCATTACCAAATTATTTTATTTGGGAAAACTTCGAAATTTTTTGAGAAAAAATTCTTATATTTATCTATTTACGAGTATTTGTATGAGTAAAATAGGGAAAACAAATTTATAAAAAGAAACAAATATTTGAAAATTTTTTTTTACTTAAAGATTGTATTAAGTTATTAGACCTAATTAAAATTTTAGAGAATAGACGCTTTCCTTCTTCATTAAAATTCTTGTGCTAATATAACTTTTTATAAATATATCCCTTATAAAACGAAACATACATCAGATTATATATGCATACATTTTAGCATTTATTTCTAGGACTTAAAGAAGAACCGAACATTTATCAAGTTCACAAAAGAAAACTTTCTATGCAAAATAATTGGTCAAACCTTTTATAGCCATTTGTCTTTATTATATTTCGGGATACTGATATAAAGAATTTTAAATATGTTTTTTTAAAATAAGACTTTTTTTCCCCTGAAATTTTGTTATAATTTGTTTGGGAAATTTATCTGTAATATAAATTAGCAAGTCCGTACTTAGTGAAAACAAGAGTGTAACAAAAAGAACACAATAGGGGATAATATCTTATGAATAATGAAACTGTGTAAATAATATTTAAAATATTTCGAACTTGTCTTACTATTTTAGCAATTTTGTTTTGAGCTGATGTAATGATACATATTACAATCCAACTACTCACATTGAATTTTTAAATGAACTTTTTAAAATTATGCTATTGCTGACTAAATATCTTTCTAATCGAAAGGAAATTTTCTACAGATTCAAACAACTGTACTTAAAATTATTTTTCCGAATTCATCTGTGATTTTTAGTGGAATTTAATTTCTTAATTTTGATTCAGCCTTTTTACAAATGAATGGAATGTATTAAGAGAATAGTATGAAATTGTGGTGAAAATACAATTATTATTCTGATTCTAGATATCGAAATGTATTATTTGTGTGACATTTTATTTGTCCAAGGATTTTGATGAGCAAGTTGAATAGTTTTATGTAATATACTTGTTTTTGTAATTAGATAATAAATCGGAAAGTTATTTGTTTTCCACTTATAAATCCCGTCAAAATTTCTGGACATTTTTTCACACATTTGCTATCGGATGATATTCCAAAGCATTACAAACATATTATATTTGAGTCACGTTATATATACAGTACAATGTTTGAATTAATCGAAAAAATAGTTATAAAGTGAAGGAGCAGTTTACATTTTGTTTCTTCTTGACTTCTGAGTTCATTGAAAAATACACCATTTAATAATAAGATTGAAGAAAATATTTTCCATTGTTAATAAACACTTTAATATATAAGAAGAAAAATTATCATTAAATACATGTTTCGGAACAGTTATATACGGAAATTTATGCTTATATGAATAAATTTGCATGGAATAATACTATTGCATTAATTGTATTTGTGTACTAGCAAAAAGCAAATCTAAAAGTAATAGGGAAAAAATCTCTCTTTTCATTTATTATTATTATTTTTAAATAGTATACAGTTTTATTTCAGCATAGAATTAATTATTATTTTGGAACATAATTGAAAATGTAAATACAATATACCATAATAAATACTGATTCTATCTTTGAAAACACTGTAAAAAATACTGATCTATCATATAAACATTAAGAATTAGTGTAAAAAATTATCTATTCTAAGTAAAAACTAAAAACAAAGAAAAAAAAATAATATGGATGAAGAATTATTATTTTTTTCTTCGTTGATTCAATTTTTATTTCAAACAATGTCATTTTATTTTTTCGTAAGAACCTAATCTTCTCCATCCGTACTGAAAAATTTCCCCACCAAAACAGTGGTCAGAAATCACAGAAAAAATTCTTTAGGTAACGTTTTTACCACTCTCCAAATCGATTACACCCAATAACAAATCGAAAAAAGCTCTCTTGCATAAACTATGTCGAAAGAAAAAGAAGAGCGAGAGCAACCGTTTCTCGATGTCGAGTTTATAAATCTATATACAAAAGGAGATATTCAGAGAAAGCACCTCTCTAAAAGATATTGCTGTCATAACTGGGCGACAACGAGCAATATCGTGGCCGCTCCTGAGAGCTCCCCTATAAATCGACAATCTAGAAATAACGGTTTCCCCCTCCCCCTGGCAGAAGGGGAAAAAGAAACGTTCTGCATTCCCTGCGGGAAGCGGAGTAGGGAATATTTAGTCGACGGGTCTCCCGCCGACAAGTGCGCGTATCGCGGCACGGTGGAGGGTCCGAGACTCGGGAATCTATCCTTATGGTGTTATTTGACGCCGGGAGGCTGCTGCGAGGCGGGGTTGGCAACAATTGGCAAGGGTGGCTCGCGTTGGCGAAAACACAAAGTGCTGAGTTTGAAAAAAACTTAAATATACTCTTGGGTTTTTCTTAGGGATCACAAGGCTTCTTCCTCTAGTATTAAGAATAGAATCTAAACTCTGCAAACGTTTTTTTCATAAAAAAATACTCAACACGTTTTAAAATATAAAACAGAATATATTAATTATAAAACCAGTAGCATAGAATTCAATTATTCGTATTTTACTTAACTATTAATCAATCTGTTTTTCCCCGAATGTGTTTTGCATATTTCATCCTTCATGCCTGCAATAACTTAACTTGATGTATGAAAAAAAATATGAGGTGAGATTTTAAAACATGACAAGAGGCACATGTACGCAAACTGCATGAATTTAAATTAATTATAAAACCTGTTTAGAGCTAAAAAAATTTCTGAATTTGAATAATATTTTCATAACGTTTCAGTAGAAAGATATTGATGCTATTTCTATCTGATGCTGGAAGACGATATCAGCATGGAAATGCTTTCTAGGATAGAAGAATGTCTTTCACACATAAATTTAGGTAAAATTAATAAAGAAAATTATTCATTAGAAATTTTTTATTTAAAATTCTGAGATCAACTGAAACATCGCTCTATGTTTTATTTTGCTATTCTTTCTATTATGTATATCGTTGCCGTAGTTTTGAAAGGAAGTATAAATCAATGTATAACATTGTAATATTTAAAAAATGCTTAAACATACTTAATACCTTTAAAAAATCTAACATTGAGCATACGTCTTGAATTTATAACCTTCACATTGAATGACAAATTTCTCTATTATGAATGTCACAATATCCATTAACTAACCCATTCACTGCCAGGTAAGTTTAGAGCATCTTGCCCTGGATGCCAAGATTTTGTTTTAAAGAAAACATGACATTTTGCAAAATATAGTAATATTAAGTTACTGATAAAATATTGTAATAATATTTGCAGTAATTTTTATTGGAAAAAAAACAAAACACTACGAGATAACTCATAGCTGGCGTCGTTGAAAAAGATTCCTGTACTGAGTACCACTTACGAGTTACCTTGTAGTGATTTTTTTTTTCAGTAACAATCTTGACATACAAAGATTTTGTTTGATTTTTACAAGCTCGTCATCTAATTTCATCTGGAGACTGTCAGATGTTAAGTCAGATTTTCATCCAGATGTGTAATGATCCTCACTGGGGAAGACGTATAAGGTGATGTGTGGCAGTTATAAAGAGTTGCAAGTAATAAAAATGAACTCAGATAAGTAATATAATTAGCAGACCTCAGAAAAATTATCCATTGGTACAAGAAAATTGGTCTACCTTACTTCGAAATCATCCTGCAGAATGCATACAAGACCTATAACCAAAGAAATTGTAAGAATAAAAAACTGGGATACGTCAATTTAGGGAATGAGTTATTATGCATTCAATTGATGGTGAAGGCAGCAATGCAGGAGTAATCAGCAATTATAATACAAATACAACTGTCATTTTCATCACTTCGAACATCTTCCTCCCCCAGAAAAAAAATCATGCTTACAAAGCCATGTCAAATGTGTACAAAGCAAAGCAAAAAGAACGCAGGGAGATTAGGTACTTTAGATAAGACTAATGTGTGTCCCAACACTTTACGTTGATCATTGCTTAAAAGCTCATCAAACACAGCAATTACAATAAAAATATTATTTTTTTAAAATTTTCAGAATACATTCATATATATATATAGTTATTATATAATCTAATCATCTAAGTGTTATAATTTTAATAGTAAAAATTGATAATTAATATGTTTTTTGTACTGTATAAATTTTGATTTGTCCTTTCTGATAATTCCTAACTTAAATTGAGATATGTAATCAATCTAAAATTTCAGCACACACTACGAGATATTTCGTAGCCGGCACAGTTTTAGTACACACGCTTACTACGGGATATCTCGTAGTTGGTAATCCATGGATTAATGACTACACCCTTAAAACTATCATTAAAAATGACAAACATGTTTGAGTACTAAGCTAAAAGTTTTCGAAAACATCTCGAAATAATTCAATTTCAATTCGAATAGTAATTGGACATATTTATAGCTTACAAATTTTGGGAATTAAATAAAAAAAGTACTTTTTCATTTAAATGTGAAATGCTGCATATGAATTTCAATTTTTAACAAATTGTATGCTGGATAAAGCAACACTTAAAGCAGAAATAAAGAGTATATTTAAAAATGCTGCTTCTTGCGCTTCAATGAAGTGAGAGATTTTGCTGTAAGTATTTATTTGTCTGAAAAAGTTTTCTTTTTGGGTCTAATTATTCTCAATATCATTAGGAAGATATACCTTTAAAGTAATTTGATTCGCGTTGAGAGAACTTGGTTGTGATTTTAGAGTGAGCTAGCATCTATGACACACAAAAAAGTTCTTTTAAGATAACTAAATTCTACTAATTTCTACTACTCTTTCTTTGAAAAAATATAGATTTGCTAGAAATAAAAATTAAAATTTTGAAATCACATAACTTGAGCAAACTCTATGTGGCAGTTCTTGTACGTTAAAAATATTCTAAATCTTTATGCTCAGATTTAGTAAACATGAAATTATAAAAAGTAAAATTCTAAATTATGCTTCACAGAAATCTAATTATTTATTTTTGAAGAAAATATAGTAATAACCTAGCTTTTCAGCAAAGAAAGTGTTTTATTAAAATTCTATTAACTGATACATATATTTTTTGTTCTGTTATTACATTTACAATATTCTAAAGAATTTTCTCCCTTTTAATATAAAAAAACATGTACTAAAATTGTATATCATGAATATGAATGAGTTATTCACATAACATGGAGAATTGTTTCGAAGAAAATTTATAACGAGTTCAATAGAATATTTATAACTCATAGAGAAATTTCATCAATTTCTGTTTTGTCAACCAAAAGGAATTATCAGTAAATAGTTTTATTTCAAGAAAAGTTGAAAATTTTCAAAATTATTCTATTTTTTATTGAGAATTAGAAATAGGTCTGTTTTCCGGAATAAAGAAAATTAATAGACTGAAAATCAAATTTTTTCAAATACTTTATATTCATATTCAGATCCAAGTTTAATTGAATAGTTGGCGAGGAAAATTTAATGCTCAATGTGGATTTTAACATTCGTTCAGCTCATTAGTAAATTATAAAACTCGATCATGAAGTTTATCAGAAAGACTCGTAATTCAGAACAGAGTGAAGAGGAATCCGATTTCCTACATTCGTTGAATTCATGAGTACGCTGAAAATTCAGTAATATAAGATAAATTAGAGTACGTTTAATCTTTTGAATCTCATCGAATTTATCAAATTATTTAGGCAAGTTGAAGCGGTGTTCATTTATATAGCTTGGAATACATTTCTAATTTCTGTGTGTGAATTCTACAAATCAAGTTAGATAATTATAGTAATGGATCAGGATTTTAATAATTGTTCTAATATAAAGAGAGCGTTTAAAAAATAATAAACAGCTAAATCAACATTCAGTTTAGCTCAAAATTTCCACCAAATTCATTGTGAATATAATTTCAAATGAATACTTGCATCATTAAAACATTAGCTTTGGCGGTGTTTTTTGTCAAGCGCTTATTAGTATAATGATTACTATTGAGAAATGTATTGTTGCAGTCTTTAAAAGGAAAAACTCACTTTGAAATGAATTATTAATATGAAATCATAGGCTGAAGATAAGTATATGACAAGAAATCAAAAGGATTCTCAAATTTCCTGGTGAACACAGGCAGAAATCAATGACTCGGACTGGGCAAATTTTTTTACTTCCTTTTAATGTTCATTGTGTAGACATAATGTGTGTGTGATCATTATAATAGATTATTAAATTTCCATGGATGCTTTTCAGAATAATTTTTACTAATATAAACTTTTATCACCATTATTGCAAAATTAAAGATACTAATGTCATATACACTTTAATATTATTAAAATACTACGCACACATTGCATTAAAGTATATTATAAATGAAAAAGGAATATTTAATTCATTAATTTAAATTGTAAAGTATATTTTATTGTTAAGTAAGTTATAATTGTAAAGTAAGTTTATATTATTCATATAAGTAAGGAAACAATAAAAGGAAGAAAACCTTGAATTATACATAATAAAATTTTATTTTATGTCTTAATGCACACATAAAAGCTCTCTATCAAATAACAGTAGCATAAAATGCCTTTTGGCTTAGAAAAACTATAGTTTCTTGTATGTAGAAGTGGGAGGCTATGTTAGATACATGATAATATCATGCTTTTTGGGAAGAACCATGGGTTCGATTTCTAATTCCACTAAAACCATCCAGTGAAATAACGGGAGTTAACAGTATTGGAAATATAGTCTGATTTTGGGATGTCTCCATATGATGTGGTGCTACGTTTGCTGCTGTGGAAAACTAGCTATATCCTTGATTTTTTTTAATAACTGCTCAAAATTGTACGTAATCGAGAAACAATGAATTCGAACTTAAATAAATGTTAAAAATTTTAAATAAAATATTTAAGTAACTTATTCAACATTAAATCAGATGATTGATCATAACTTAGAGCAGGGTGACCAACACGTACCACATTGTGGTACGGTGGAGTTGTTACTGTGGCACGCGAAAACTTACTGAAAAGTTTTTAAAATTTAGAAAAGATTATTCATTTTTGATTAGGAATCGAAAGATTAACTCTTTTGAAAAGGGGAATAACTATTTCTTACAATTTTATTGAAGTGGGGGGTTGTCTCACAAAAATCTCAAAATTTGGATCAT
This sequence comes from Trichonephila inaurata madagascariensis, assembly GCA_019973955.1. Lineage (NCBI taxonomy): Eukaryota > Metazoa > Arthropoda > Arachnida > Araneae > Nephilidae > Trichonephila > Trichonephila inaurata. The sequence goes on along the minus strand of BMAV01026030.1, from coordinate 246,258 downwards.
AATATGTTACTGAATAAATATTCTTTTGTTATGAACATAATAAAATAAATATCTCTCAGTACTAGCTGATGTGCTTCTATAATAACCTAATTTTGTTACGTAGAATAGATGATAGTAAAAAAAGTAGTAATTCAAAAGTCACATTATGTAAGTACTGATTGCTTAATAATAACTTCGAATTAAATGATTCGAGTTGCTCCTTTTTGTTTTATATATAACCTAATTGATTCAACTTGTAAAGAGTTTTTAAAAACGAAATCTATATAAGTTTGATCTTTCGTCTTATTTATTATATTATTTTTGAGTTTTGAGACTAAAAATTGCATTAAAAAATTTGTTATTTGCGTAAAAATCCCATAATAAACATTTAAGAAATTTCCACTTTTTCATATTTTTTTGTTGGAAAAGTCGGAAGTGACACACATAATTATTTTTTATCAAATAGTGGCACTCTCCCTAAAAAGGTTGGCCACCCCTAACTTTGAATAAGGAAAATGATCATTTTTTAATGTCCTCTAGATGGATACTTTTTTCCCTCCAATGAGGCTGTGGATTGGTATTTACCATTCCAGATTTAGTACATTCACCAGGACCTGGTATCACTTTTTAATGCGGCACCATGTAGGCAGTATGCTGATTGCTGCAATTAATTTTGATACCCAGTTTCCTCCCCTGAGAAAAGCCCTTGAGCTCTGACAATGCGAACCTGAACAAGAATTCAATTTTGCCGAGAGCACGAAGCCAAACAGGCACTCTAGGGAACTTCAGCATGCCGTGTAATCATACGTCATGGACGCTGTCGTGTAATCATAAGTCATGGATCATGAAAATCCTCCTACTAAGGTCGGGGTAGAATCCGCAACCAATAACATGAACTTGTCATTTTTATTAGATGTACAAGACCAGCGCCAAACCAACTACGCCAACTAGCCGGCTAGATAAATATTATTGAGTTGTGTTTAAAAGCTGTTTAAATTTTCTAAGAAAAATTATACAGTTGATTTTTGATAATCCATGTCTGTTAAGATTAGTTTTTGAATGTATCGAATTGGTAGTGTTGATTTAAAAGAAAAGATAAACAAAAGAGGAAATACAATAACATGAACTTCATCATTTTTATTTATTTATTTATTGATAACTGAAATCACAGTCCCTACCTGAACTTATATTGTTTCTAAGTACCACATTACAAAACAATGAGTTAAAATTTTTTCTTATGATTATTATTATAATATCCATAATATTTTATTATTCATTATGTCAATATTTTAATGCATACATATTCCTTTTTAATACAGTTTTTACAAATTATAGATATATAAATAAGAAACTCTTTGCTAAATACTTATTTAATTTTCAAATGAGTAAAATGATCTTCTATTTTTTGTCTGTTTTTATACTCAAAAACAAGTATTGTAAGAATTTTTAGTATTTTTCTTTTAAATTTCTGTTTTTGTACTTGGAAAAAGGTACTATAAGAACTTTAAAAGAATACGCACAGTTTAAAATGTGTATGTTGCAACTTCACATGTATAATGCACTTGCAGTTTTACTTGTCAACCCTGTTAATATATGAAATATATTTTAAAATTAAAATATATTTTACAAAAATACATTTATTTGAAAAGATTCAATTGAAACTGATACGTTTTGTGTGCCTTGTAATTCAAATACTATTTGGTTCTAGAAAGAAAGTACATAACACTTATATATTTCTAAACAGAAATGTCATTCGATAAGTAAATTTTGTGGTGTACTGGGAAAAAACTGAATTTAGAGTTTTGTAGTTGAACTCTTCATGGTCTTCTTTCTAAATAATATGTTACATAAGGTAAAGTCTGTAACTGTTTCGCTAAATCTACATTTCACCCGGAACAGCAAAATCAGAAAGACAGCATAAAGGGAAAAACAACATTTTACATCTGGGTAAAGTCAACCGCGGCTCTTATAGATATGTGGATGTTTTTGAAATATTTCGGCTGAAGCAAGCTTGACAAAATTCGAGTGGAAAAATAAATTCTTGAACCTTGAAAACATTTTCAAAGAAATTGGTCTTCTATAAGAAAACTACTCCCTAATCCTAAAGTCTGTTTTCATGTACAAACCATTTTCCTTTTTTTTATAAATATGAAAATGCTTTTTATATGAAAACTAAATTTTTGGTAAGAATTTCAAATTTGAAAAAAAAAAACCTCGAACACACAATGAAGCATATTGCATCCATAAAATTGTAAAATATGCAGTTATCTTAGCTTAAAATTAGAACAAAACTGTTTAATTCAATTCTTGATTCTTTTAGGTCAATATATATGTATCCACTGGATCAAAGATTTATGCTTTAAATACGAAATAAAAGTTATTTTATTATCATAAATGGGAAATAACTTTGAACAAATAGCAACTTTGGGTTATTTATAAATGATAATAACACTTTGATTGTTTCCTCCCGAATGCACCGAAAATACGGCGTATAACGTGCACATATACTTTCAAACTGCAATTTTTAATTAGGTATATTCGCCATATAACGTGCGAATAAACCTGAAATGTATCTTTTTAATTAAAACCTTAAATTTAAACCATTGTAAACCTTAAATTTATCTTTTACGAATAAACCTGAAATGTACGTGCGCAATGCTCTTATGTTTTGAATTCATTTATTCGAGATATTATTCCAAACTTTAGAAGAAATAGTACACTTCTAGAATCCCAACCCTAAAATCTAGAATCACAAGTTCATAAGGAATGCAATTTCTTTTAAATACGCAGAATTTCAATGAATGCAGATAATTTTTTTCTATGCTCATTTATTTATTTTTAAAGCTCGGCGTATAACGCGCACCTGTAAAATTTCGATCTTAATGTTTTGTGTGTGTAAAAAGCGCGCGTTATACGCTGGATTTTATGGTATATGAGTTAAAATGAGTGACAAGTTTTTATTCACGTCACACTCAAAAGCAAAATGAGAATTATTGGCGACGGACATTGAAATTTTGAGTCACAGTCAAGTGACAAGGACAACCCCTGTAATAGAGTGAGTGAATATTTACGTTAGCTACGCAAGGGCTTTTGGCGACGGACCACGTAATTTTGAACCATGGTCAAGTGACGTGGACGACTCCTGCGCTGGCACCCCCTTTCTTAACTACAACACCACACTAACGGGAGAACGTTTGAGCTCTCGACAGATTTAACGGGCATCGCTTCTCTACACGGCGGGTCTTTAGTGGTACAGGGCTCGAACTCGTGACAAGGCCAACCACGATCCGATACCTTGACCACTTGACTACCACGGCCACAGGGCAACCCCTGCGCAGAGTCTTAAGTTTCCTAGCACGCCAACGTAAAGACTTTGTGCCACGACAGATTTAGCATGCATCAGTCTCTCTACATGGAGGATCTTAGGTGGCATCAGGACTCAAGCCCACGACACCACAACACCGGCCATGAGTTTGTGACCATGAACACTAGGCTTCCTCTGTCTGTATATGTATAAGTATATTAATTCTGTAATATATAATCACCTATAATTAATAGATTCTTTGTAATTATTGAGCTGCATTAAAAATTTCAAAGAAAATAGAATTACATATATTTAATGCGTTTTAAAGGTATCCGACTACGTTCGGAACCGTGATTTTGCAAAAGCGTATAAATGGATAATATTTATGATATTTAGTGTCACTTTGATTAGAAAACGTATGTAAAATTATTTTAAGAATAGTATTACAATAAAAAATTATTTAAGTACAATATTTTGACAAAAAAATAAGCATAGAATGACCCATTTTCAAAATATTCTCTTTTTGTGAAAACTTTTTCTATTATAATAATATTTTGCCTGTATTTAGCTCTGACCTCTGTACAGAGGCTCAACTAGAATTTTTGAAATATATAACTTAGAAGTGGGTTTATCCATGTCTTACGACAACAGAGGGGAGAAATTTCAAGAAAAAACGCCGATAATTATTTCAAATGGCTGTAACTCTGAAAATAATGTGAATTTTTCAAAAATCATAGTTGAGCCTATGTAAAGAGGTCTGAGCTATATACAGGCAAAATATTATTATAATAGAAGCACTTTTCACAAAAGGAGAACATTTTGAAAAAAGGTTATTCTAAGTTAATTTTCTGCCAAAATATTGTATTTAAATAATTTTTTTGTCAAAATGTCCTTAAAACAATTTTATACATATATTCTAATTAAGTGACACTAAACATCATGAAAATTATCCATTTATGTCCTTTTAAAATCACGGTTCCGAACGTAGTCGGATACCTTAACTGACACTATAAAAGTATCATAATTCGCTGAAAGGATAACTAATTCACACTTTGATTATTTAAAATGTAACACATATTCTCCTGTATATGTTAAAAGATAAACCAAACCTTTAAAATTATAGTCCCTTTTTTTGTTCCTCAGTAACAGTATGAAATCATTCCACATTATTATACGATTACAAAGCAATTTTAAAAATATTTATTTGACATAACTCATGGCCACTTAAGGTCTATGAGTAATAAAAGTTGTGTTTTATTATATTTCATATCAAAGATCTAAATTTCTAATTTAGAACAAGACAGATCTGGGTTTTCCTTTATATTTCCAAGAAAGAACACAGAGTTTTTTTTTTTTATTACTACTTCTTTAGATCCACATAAACAAAAAACGAAGTGAGTTATAATCCCTGTGTTGAAAAGCAAAGAATTAGTATAATTCCAAAAAAAAGCGTTCCACTAGTTTTACGCACCTTCAAAAAAAAAAAAAATTTAAATAACGTTGAAGGACTATTTAGTCACTGACGACTTTTGTGATTCGACATTTCATTGCATATTTAAAATGTTTCATTGTGTCCATAATAACTTCGTATGCAAAAAGCGCAATAAAATTTATTTTGATTCAATTATTTCAAAGTTTTTAACGTCATTGAGTAAACATATACAAACCCTTTCAGGAATTAAAAAAAATCTAAAGATTGGTTTTTGCTTTTAATTTGTTTATCTTTGTAATTCGCAGAAAATTGTAAACATTTTTTTTTTGTATGTTCTTTTTGGTTAATATTTAAAATTTTCAATATAGGCAAAAAGTATTTTACAACATCTTACGCGAGTAGTTTAAGCAGTTTTCAAAGGAAATCAATTAGGAAAATTATGCTCTCTTGTGAAGAATTAATTATGCTTCAAGAGAAGTAAATCAGCAAGCTTATTGCAATTTTGCTTAGTAAATAATAAATAGAGCTTTTTATTCCATAGTATTTTTAAATTTTACATCAAAATTTAAGTAAATATATTGAAATATATATGATAGTGTATTAAATATATTCTGGAAAAGTCATTCTCATGTAAATCCATATTATAATGTAAGAAATTAAAGCTTTTTAAAGTTGTTATTCACTTAAATGGCTTATTTTAATATTCGTTTACTAAAAACGTAATTTGTATACATATATGAAAATTCAGTATTACTTTTAAAAGCTGGTGCAGCGTAGTACTGTATAATTTCTCACAAAACAGTAGGTTAGAATTAAAAGAGTGCCTTTCTGTCTTAAATTACTTCTTAAATACTTATAATGAAAATATTTGGAGAATCCATTTTTAATTAACATATATTGTTAAATATTTTGTCAGCAATATCATTCTATATTTTTACAAACATTTCTTTATTATCTATTTTATATAAACACGACAAAAAGACAAATGAGAGTTTGCAATATACTTAAATATCATTTATTATTGTTAGCTTTTTTGTCTTCTAAAAAATTAAATGGAAGGAAATTCGGAATCGGTTGAAGTTAAAATTTCAATTCCAGATCAGGATAGAGACAAATTTTGCAAAATCTTTACAAATGCGTGAGTTCGAATAAATTGTATCACATTCTCGATCATCTACTTAAAGAGAAAAAAATAATTCAAGATAGCGTCAAAGCTATCATCGTGCGATAAGTACAATACCTTGTTATCATAATTACGTGCTTCAAATGGCTTTAAGTGATCACATAAACTTCACGCAAAGATTGATTCAAAATCGTTTCCTGCAATTGAATTTACGTTTTAAAGGTCACGTTAGAAATAGATTGCTTCTCAAAATGCCATTGATGCACCAAAATGTTGCGAGAATATTGCTTTTTATTATATATTTTTAAGACAAAATACAAAATACAGCAAAAGAGTTGTTAAGCCTGTTTTTATTATAGGACACAATCCTTTCAACTAATTTTGCTGACTATGTAGTTTTTTCTTCGTTATCTTAAATTATTTTTATTGTTACACAAGCCGAATAAAAATTTCATTCTCAGATATCAGTTGGAAACTGTTTAAATTTAGGGTTATAATTTAAAAATTTAAAATTAATAAGAGGTAAATAAAACACATAGGTTTTGTTTTTTTATTTCTACCTAAATGTATAGTATATCAATAACACTGTGTAATAAATAATATATTTTTTGATGTTTGATATAATTACGGAAATTGTTTAATACAACGTTTCTCAAACTTTGTTTCTCATCCCCCTAGGGGTGCGGGATAACTCTACAAGGGCGAGCATATTGAAGAGTCAAAAACAGAAGATTATTTAGAAAACTTATTAATTTACTGAAGATAAACAAACAATACATATTCTGACATAATAAAAAACAAAATACACATTTATACTTACATAATATACTTATTAATGTACTGAACAATGTATTTTATAATTAATTTAACAATACTAAGAACAAGGTAACTAATTATCAGGTACCCCATGGGCTTGTCTTATATAAAATTATATACAAAAATTAACGCTTATCTTTATCATTTTTTTAACGGTTTATAATTAATCCCTTAACTGCAGATTAAAAGTTACGCAATTCGCTCTCCAATGCTACCGTTTTCCACATAGTTGCTACCGTTTTCCACCTAGTTGAGCGTATGTGATGCATGAGGGAGGGAGAGAAAAGGAATAAATAAGCAAACCATCTGAAATAAATAAATCCTTTTGCAAACACTGTGGCAATGTCTTTTTATTGCATTCCAAGGCCTTCGGAGTAATTTTATCAATAGCAGTGCACAGAAAAGATCGCACTTCGGAAAGACTTATATATACGTCCGGGTAATTAACGCTTTGGCTGAGCGAGACGTTTATATACGCTGGAGGCAATTAATAGGTTAAAATCGTATTGCCGCTTTAGCGATAAAGTATAGTAGTATTGAATTTAATACATAGTTATTGTGCGAGGAAAATTATGATTTAATATTGAGTCGCAAGTGTTGAAAGTTTGAGAAACACTGGTTTAATATCTTTAGATGTGAATGGTTAAATATTTTTGAATTTATTTACTTGGATATAATTACAAGCCCTATGTGTATATTTTAAGGGTATGTTAAAACGCTATTGAAATTACTAGATTTCAAGTTTTACTTCTTAAATCTTTAAGAAATAGAACAGGGGTCAACATAATTTTGCTGAAAAAGAAACTGGTCTTTAACAACGCTTTTATTTGTAATGTAAAATAGAAGTAACGATGAATAATAGTAAAAAAAAAAGACCAGACGTAAAATAAAGTTAGTTTTGTATATTAAAATCTTTTTGTAATATAGTCTATAATTATCTTCAAAAGCAATAGCTTTATTAGAACTATATTAGAAAGAAAAGTTATACCGAATCTATATCACACAATAAAAATTATCATATGTAATCAGTGGCTTTAACAAAGGGGTCCTGGAGGCCCGGACCTCCCCAAAACTGATTTTTTTCCGATTGATTATAACTCTAAGTATATAGTACATAAAATTTAATTAAGTATTTGTTTTAATGATTAATTTTATTAATTAATGCTAATTATTTATTCAATAATTAGTTTTTTACTGTTTTTTTGTTCCCGAAAATCAACAAAATCAAAAGGAGCATGATACAAGAATGGTGAACTTTCGACCCCCGGAAAAATTCCTGTGTGCGCTACTGTATGTAATAGTTGGGATGAGCTACTACAGAAAAATTAGACTTTTATTTTAGAATACCAAATTTTTTTAAATAACGTACGTAAAAAACAACACAGTAGTTAAGTGTATTAAATTTGCTTTAATGCTGAATTTTATCACCTCATTAAGAAAAAAAAGGGAAGGGGGCTTAAAAATTATTATCACTTTTTAAGCATATTATAATTTAAAATATAAGAAACTGTTCTGAAGAGAAAAGAGAGATTGTTTTAAAAAAAAAGTTCCATTTTATTGTACAATTATAAAAAAAAAAGCCATTTCTAAAGTTTTGTCTATCAAATATACGACGAAGGAAAAAATATAAAATACCTAATAAGATTACTTTCAAAAGGCACAAATATATCAACAATAATAACTGAGTATATCCCAGCTCTCAAAAATCTAAAAATTAAAAAATATTTTCAGTATATTTAATATTAATATTAAACAAACTGCATTTGAAAATACCTGTTTACATATACGTGCTTAAAACTACAGAATTGAACTCATCTACCTATTACGTACGTTCAACTGTATTTAATATAGAACGCAAATAAGGGATTTGAAGGATTAACTGCTTTTCCAATAGAAAGTACATTAAATATGCTCTAAAATGTTCTTCCGGCAAAGAAAGTTCACGGAAAAGAAAGGGATTCCATTCACATCTGGTTGACGAGACTTCCCGACAAAAGAAATGATTTCTTCCATTGGTGTTGCAACTCATTTATCCTTTTGATTGACCAAAACCTCATAAATGAGCTATTGACAACGCAGTGAAGGCCGTGTAATGAACTATCAATGCAGTTAGTGCAGATACTTTGGTAATGATCATATGAATTTAAGAGATTCTCTTCTGCCTCCCAACCAAAGCGAAGTATAAAGAGAAGAAATAAAGTTTTTCGACATTGGAAAAGTATAAGAAGTCGATGAAGAGGGAAACGTTGCATATTAATATAACAAGTTAGAATTTATCAAAAATATTTATGTTGAAATTTGGTTTGTTATCATTTCAATTTCTTACTGTTTAGTTGAGTTTTCTAGGCCTCAAAGAGTATTTATGTTAGTATCACAATTCATCTTTTTATTGTAGTTAATTTTTTTTTTGGAATAAAGTGTTATTTTAAATTTTAAAATGAATTTTAGAAAAGAAAATGAATGCTTGCAAGATTTGGAAAATTAAATACTTTTGCATTTCCTTTCAATTTTTTGAAGAATTTTTTTTTTTAAATAATTTCGATATATTTGTTTGTTTATCTCTTTGGTGATTTAAGCTTTAAAATATTTTGAAAACAATGAACGGTGTAAAAAATAGATGAATATTAACGAGTGAATAAAAAGAAGGAAATAAGAAGTGACTAAGAAACACTACATTGACATTGATGAACACATATGTCCACATAATTAAATATTAATAAACACTCTTCGCATTTAATTAGTATGCGTTGAGTCAATTTTTAACTTATTATTTTTTTATATTATTTCTGTCTTACAATTTTCTTACGTTCATTTTTATATATTTCTTAAATAGTAGATAAATAATTTTAAGGTTTAGATTGCGCGCGCGCAAGGGTCTTTAAGAAAACACAAAATCTTACTTAGAGTTTATTTAAGGATTCTATTACATTACTTATAATTCATTGCGTGAATTATCACATATTTGAAATATGTTTTAATTGAAATTATTTATTTTATTGTTTTCATTCCTTTTAGCAAGTTTATGTGCTTTAAATTCAAGTTAAATTTAGAAAAATTCATACTTCTTAAAATATAACATGAAAACAATATTATACCTGTAATAAATTTACCAAATGAGTAAAAATAAATGAGTTTGTCTCTAATTAGTTTTATCTTCTTTGTAATTTCCCATTTAATGTTTAGATTCATAAAAACTAAAGCTTACATTTTTTAAAACTTCTAATGAAATAAATTACTATTCTGTGTTATTTTCTTGAATTACTGAATTGTATTACTTTTCATGAAAAAAAAATGAAAGTCAAACGTATTTCTTTTAAATGTTTTGTCATAGGCGGTGTATGTTAAGACTCAATGCTCATTCTAATATGGATATGAAATTATGTTTTATATGACTTTTTCTCCCTTTTATGCTTTCAAAATTCAGTCAAAAATCTTTTTAAAGTAACTAAAGGAAAGCTTTTTTAAATCGCGCAGGTTCTAATTGATTTCATATATTGTGCACTTTTTTTTCATTGTTCAAATGATTATAAGAAATGAAGAATTTTTTTTCATATATTCTTCCTGAATATTATTTAAAAGTTTACTATTTTCACATGCCACTTACGTTGCATTTTTTAATCTGTCTTCTCCAAAAAGCATTATAAATTTTTTTCAAACAAGTTCCCTTGATTTTCGTTTAACCCTTTATCTACCGACCTTACTTATAAAATTATATAGAATAAGCATTTTTACGAATACTCGGACGATACTTTGCAGGAATGTTCTTTTAAATCCCCTCTTCTAAGATATATGGCAGCACGGGTTCTATGATGAGTATTTTAGATGGGAAGGCGAATAGTTTTATTGCAGAAATTGCGTTTTCAGCTAACATTTTGATCGGATTGCGAAGATTGTTGTTTTTGTTCCGAAAAAGTAGCTAATGTCAAAAGGTAAATGTCTTATTATTTTTTCTTTGAATGTTAATGAAGACCTTAGAAAACGATTTGACTATTTATTATTCTTTATTAATATTGTTATTCTCTTTTACTTATTATTCTGCATTTGAAAATACCTGTTTACATATACGTGCTTAAAACTACAGAATTGAACTCATCTACCTATTACGTACGTTCAACTGCATTTAACGTAGAACGCAAATAAGGGATTTGAAGGATTAACTGCTTTTCAATAGAAAGTACATTAAATATGCTCTAAAATGTTCTTCCGGCAAAAAAGTTCACGGAAAGAAAGGGATTGCATTCACATCTAGTTGACGAGACTTCCCGACAAAAGCAATGATTTCTTCCAATGGTGTTGCAACTCATTTTATCCTTTTGATTGACCAAACCTCATAAATGAGCTATTGACAACGCAGTGAAGGCCGTGTAATGAACTATCAATGCAGTTAAAAGCAGATACTTGGTAATGATCAAATAAATTTAAGAGATTCTCTTCTCCCTCCCAACCAAAGCGAAGTATAAAGAGAAGAAATAAAGTGTTGAAGAGGAAAACGTTGCATATTAATAAGAAGTTAGAATTTATCAAAAATATTTATGTTGAAATTTGGCATGTTATCATTTCAATTTCTTACTGTTTAGTTGAGTTTTCTAGGCCTCAAAGTATTTATGTTAGTATCACAATTCGTCTTTTTATTGTAGTTATTTTTTTTTAGAATAAAGTGTTATTTTAAATTTTAAAAAGAATTTTAGAAAAGAAAATGAATGCTTGCAAGATTTGGAAAATTAAATACTTTTGCATTTCCTTTGAATTTTTTTAATAATTTTTTTTCAAATAATTTCGATATATTTGTTTATTTATCTCTTTGGTGATTTAAGCTTTAAAATATTTTGAAAACAATGAACGGGGTAAAAAATAGGTGAATATTAACAAGTGAAAAAAAAAGAAGGAAATAAGAAGTGACTAAGAAACACTACATTGACATTGATGAACACATATGTCCACATAATTAAATATTAATAAACACTATTCGTATTTAATTAATATGCGTTGAGTCAATTTTTAACTTATTATTTTTTTATATTATTTCTGTCTTACAATTTTCTTACGTTCATTTTTATATATTTCTTAAGTAGTAGATAAATAATTTTAAGGTTTAGATTGCGCGCGCGCAAGGGTCTTTAAAAAACACAAAATCTTACTTAGAGTTTTTTAAGGATTCTATTACATTACTTAATTCATTGCGTAACTTATCACATATTTGAAATATGTTTAAATTGAAATTATATATTTTATTGTTTTCATTCCTTTCAGCAAGTATATGTGCTTTAAATTCAAGTTAAATTTAGAAAAATTCATACTTCTTAAAATATAACATGAAAACAATATTATACCTGTAATAAATTTACCAAATGAGTAAAAATAAAGGGAGATTTGTCTCTGGTTAGTTTTTATCTTCTATCTGAATTTCCCATTTAATGCTTTAGATTCATAAAAAAACTAAAGCTTACATTTTGTAAAACTTCTAATGAAATAAATTACTATACTGTGTTATTTTTCTTCGAATTACTGAATTGTATTATTTTTCATGAAAATAACGAAAGTCAAACGTATTTCTTTTTAAATGTTTTGTCTATGGTGCGTGTATGTTAAGAGTCCTGCTCATTCTAATATGGATATATATTATGTTTTTATATGACAGTTTCTCTCTTTATGCTTTAATTCATATAAAATCTTTAAATACACAAAGGAAAGCTTTTTTGTAAAATCGCGCAAGGTTCTAATTCATTCATATTGTGGCACTTTTTTTTCATTGTTCAAATGATTATAAGAAATGAAGAATTTTTTTTCATATATTCTTCCTTAATATTATTTAAAAGTTTACTATTTTCACATGCCACTTACGCTGCATTTTTTAATCTCTCTTCTCCAAAAAGCATTATAAATTTTTTTCAAACAAGTTCTCTTGATTTTTGTTTAACCCTTTATCTACCGACGGTACTTATAAAATTATATAGAATAAGCATTTTTACGAATACTCTGACGATACTTTGCAGGAATGTTCTTTTAAATCCCCTCTTCTAAGATATATGGCAGCACGGGTTCTATGATGAGTATTTTAGATGGGAAGGCGAATAGTTTTATTGCAGAAATTGCGTTTTCAGCTGACATTTTGATCGGATTGCGAAGATTGTCATTTTTGTTCCGAAAAAGCAGCTAATGTCAAAAGGTAAATGTCTTATTATTTTTTCTTTGAATGTTAATGAAGACCTTAGAAAACGATTTGACTATTTATTATTCTTTATTAATATTGTTATTCTCTATTACTTATTATTCTGGATTTGAAAATACCTGTTTACATATACGTGCTTAAAACTACAGAATTGAACTCATCTACCTATTACGTACGTTCAACTGCATTTAATGTAGAACGCAAATAAGGGATTTGAAGGATTAACTGCTTTTCCAATAGAAAGTACATTAAATATGCTCTAAAATGTTCTTCCGGCAAAGAAAGTTCACGGAAAAGAAAGGGATTGCATTCACATCTAGTTGACGAGACTTCCCGACAAAAGCAATGATTTCTTCCAATGGTGTTGCAACTCATTTATCCTTTTGATTGACCAAAACCTCATAAATGAGCTATTGACAACGCAGTGAAGGCCGTGTAATGAACTATCAATGCAGTTAGAGCAGATATTTGGTAATGATCAAATAAATTTATGAGATTCTCTTCTCCCTCCCAACCAAAGCGAAGTATAAAGAAAAGAAATAAAGTGTTGAAGAGGAAAACGTTGCATATTAATAACAAGTTAGAATTTATCAAAAATATTTATGTTGAAATTTGGCATGTTATCATTTCAATTTCTTACTGTTTAGTTGAGTTTTCTAGGCTTCAAAGTATTTATGTTAGTATCACAATTCGTCTTTTTATTGTAGTTATTTTTTTTTAGAATAAAGTGTTATTTTAAATTTTAAAAAGAATTTTAGAAAAGAAAATGAATGCTTGCAAGATTTGGAAAATTAAATACTTTTGCATTTCCTTTGAATTTTTTTAATTTTTTTTTCAAATAATTTCGATATATTTGTTTATTTATCTCTTTGGTGATTTAAGCTTTAAAATATTTTTAAAACAATGAACGGGGTAAAAAACAGGTGAATATTAACAAGTGAAAAAAAAGAAGGAAATAAGAAGTGACTAAGAAACACTACATTGACATTGATGAACACATATGTCCACATAATTAAATATTAATAAACACTATTCGTATTTAATTAATATGCGTTGAGTCAATTTTTAACTTATTATTTTTTATATTATTTCTGTCTTACAATTTTCTTACGTTCATTTTTATATATTTCTTAAATAGTAGATAAATAATTTTAAGGTTTAGATTGCGCGCGCGCGCAAGGGTCTTTAAAAAAACACAAAATCTTACTCTATGATCTTACACGGGCTCTATGATGAGTATTTTAGATGGGAAGGCGAATAGTTTTATTGCAGAAATTGCGTTTTCAGCTGACATTTTGATAGGATTGCGAAGACTATCGTTTTTGTTCCGAAAAAGTAGCTAATGTCAAAAGGTAAATGTCTTATTTTTTCTTTGAATGTTAATGAAGACCTTAGAAAACGATTTGACTATTTATTGTAAGTGAACGATGTATATACCGTAAAATCTGGGGTATAACGCGCACCCATACTTTCAGGCTGAAATTTTCAATTTTTAAGTATATTCTCCGTATAACGCGCACCCCCTTTTTTAGGAAAAAACGTAAAATGTATGAGCACAATGTTCTTATGTTTTGCAGCAATATATTCAAGTTATTATTCCAAGCTTTTGAAAAAATAGTATACTTCTAGTAATACAACCCTTTAAGTTCATAAGGAGTGTCATTTCTTTTAAATAAACTGTGTTTCGATATATGTTGAAGTCTAATTTTCTTCTCAACGGTCAACTTTTTAAAAACTTTTAAAGCTTTCATTTTCTTACCCGGCGTATAACGCGCACCCCTAAATTTCGATCTTATTTTTTGAGTTAAAAGTGCGCGTTTTAAGCCGGATTTTACGGTAATTAATTTTACAGTTGAACATCTTTAATTAATTAAATAGCTCCAACGGATTTAATTCCCCCAAAGTTGAGTATTTTGTTTATGCATATCCCTTAATTTTCAATGTAGTGATTCAAAAAAAAAAAAATATTGCGTGAAAAAAACTGTAGTAAATCATAATGCGGTAGATAAGGGTTAAATTAAATTAGTAACATTTTAAATTTACTAAAAACATTTACTTTAAAAATTTCTCAAAGCATACGTTGCACACTACTATGTAGTATTAACAGTTTTTATTGTATAAGTAGTTGATTCGCATTTAAACAGATTTCTTTTTAAATAGTTTTATTTTATTCTACTTATGTTCCAACCCATACTAGTGCTCTTATGGCATTTGTAATGTTTTTATATATGACGTCTTCTCATGATCTTGGCGAAAAAGCATTGGCGCTCCACCAGAGGATTACCGTGAAAGAACACGCACCGCGAAATCCTGGTGAAGCAACCCTACAAATGGGGGCGAATTGATAGGAAAGAATTGAAGGGCTCTAGGGAAACACGGATGGGGAAATGGCAGAGTAAAAAAGGGGAAAACGGGAGCAGGGTAGAATAAATACTCGAAGACCCTATAGATGTCTCGAACGCTCGCCGAATACCAAATAACGTCAAGTGATTTTCTCTACCTTCAAGAACTGCCTAGCTTCTTGTTTGCAGAAAAACCGCTTAATGTTTTTTCAAACTGTAACCTTTTTATTTTTTTATTTCCCCTCTCCTTCTCTCCCTCTGTTATTATTTTTTTTACTATCGTCGCTTAGTAGAAGGCAATTTAAGAGGGTAGTTTAGGGAGAGGAATGGATAAGGCGTGATAAGTGACAACGAGCTCTTTAAAAGGGCTACTCCTTACCAGATCTTAACAAGCGAATTGCCTTTATCAGTCATACTCGGTGCGTGTAAATGGATAATTGATAAGTTGACTTGCGTGTTCGAGAAAACTGAAAAGGTTAGCCGCGACTCCGGCATTTAAGAGCTGAAGAGAAAGTAAATTGCCTCTCTTTTTCTTTTGGCTTTATCGCTTTGAGATTGAAATGTCTTCGTTCAGTTACCTAGTATTATCATACTCTGTCTGTTCTTGATAACAGTGTTGCAACATTTTACATTAGGCTTATCGCGATTCCTTTTTAGTCCTCTTCTTTTTTTTTTTTTTTTTATCCAATTGAGTGAAACTAGTCTTATTGACAGCTTAAGTAGATAGCGAAAGGTTAGATTTGTTTATGGCTTAGGTTGATTTTATAATGGGACTACATACGAGTGTATAAATAAGCGAATTATTTAAAATAAGTTGTATAGGAACTTTAAATCAAAATTAAAGAAAAAGAACAAAACTATTTTTCCTTAATGTTAAGAAGTAAGATTCAAATTCAGAATAGCTTTTTCAAGCAGAAAAAAGCTTTAACATTAAGTTCTGAATTCATATTATTTTGTTAAAAAATTAGATTATGTTATTCATTTCTCATTATTAGTACAAAGTATATTTCATATTTTGTCTATTATACTTAATGCAGTATATATATAATATTATATATTAAAATAAAGAAGTGTCCAACCTTTCAAAAGCTAGCAAATTGTTTTTAACAAGATTGTTAATTCATCGCATGATTCGCATGACTAATATAAATCTATGGACTTCAGTTTACACCATTATATAAGTTATAATAGTATGAATTTTTATTACAAAATATTTTTCTATCTAAAAAATAAATTCCTAATTTGGGATACTTTTAATACTAGACGAAGATAATCGTAAGATTTTTTTTCTAGTTTTTCGAATACTTTTCAGAAAAAACTATTTACGTGTCTAATTTTAGGTATCCCTAGAAAGGAAACTGGGAAATTTGCTCATCTATAATGAAGTGTTAAATTGTATTATATTTATAGAAATAAAATGAAGAACTGAAACTTAATTTAGGATGTAAAATATATAAGATAATGAATCCGATTTTTGTACTTGTTTTTTACAATTCTAAAATTAAAGGAATGATAATTAATATCTAATATCAAGCATAATGACTAAAAATCGTTATAGTTCATTGTTTCTGCAACTGTTTTAGAATAGTATTTATATATTGTTTGTTAAAATACGACAATTAGTTTCCTGGGCATTTAAAAATCTTTCTTCTTGATGAAATTCTCAGTGAAAAATATAATAATGAGACCCTTAAGTATTTCATGATAGGAAAATAAAAGAACTATTTTAAAAGATATGTTTAGTGAAAATGGTGTAAAACGGCAGCACCTAGTTTTCTAGTAAGCAAAATTTTGAATTTATATTTCGGATTAGTTGGTAATTTTAATAAAAAGTTCGGTGGTATAGCTTAATTATTAACACATTTTATCGGAAGATTACATTACATTCTTGACACAGAATAGCAACAAGTATTATTATTAAAAATTTAATCTGTAAATTAAAATTTTTAGTATTTATGAGCAAACAAAGTTTATCCCTAAAAAGCGTGAAAGGGCCTTTAAAATTTTTTAAATATACTTTTTAAAACTGTAACAACATGAGAGGGAGTATTAACTGCATTTAGTTATATTACTGATTTAGAATGGTTTTTTTTTTTTACGTTCTAATTACGAAAAAAAAAAAGATTTTAAAAACCCAAATTATTATTAATATTATCATTGTCATTTTTTTTCGTTACACAAATTAATATCTTTAAAGTGATATTTCTATCTTTTAAATTTAGTTTGAGCTTATTTTTACTTAAAGTGAAAGCTCGATCTCTCGAAACATAAAATAGTGTAGGAAAGTTCATAGTTCATATCAATAGCGCACACAGGAATTTTTCAAAGGGGGGGGGGGG
>BMAV01026030.1:212747-228654 GCA_019973955.1 Trichonephila inaurata madagascariensis | reverse complement strand
CGAAAGTTTACCATTCTTGTATCATGCTGCTTTTGATTTTGTCGATTTTCGGGAACAAAACACAGTAAAAAACTAATTATTGAATAAATAATTAGCATTAGTTAATAAAATTAATCATTAATAGCAAATACATAATTAAATTTTACGTACTAAATACTTAGCATTATAATCAATCGGAAAAAACATCGAGGGCTTTGGAGGGGGTCCGGACCCCCAGGACCCCTCCCCCTTGTGTGCGCTACTGGTTCATATCACTTTAAATTGCCCTGAAAATAAAACTTTTATTTATACCTATGCTAAAATCCTCATTTCTTTGAGTTCCTTCTATTAAATCGCTGTTCAAATGCTTTGAATTACTGTTCGAGATCTTTTGCACTTCTGCAGTTTTTTCCCTATTCAGGGATAAGTCTTCCATTTTCGAAGAACTGCTGTCTGGAGAGCCACGATGGACCAATTACAATCCTGACATGAGGTGAGGGATCTTATTCTCTTCGGATTCCAACATGCCCGTGGGAATAGACGAACCACAGGAGGGAGGGAGGGAAATAAAAACCCTAAAGAAAAGTATCTCTGATTCTTTCTTTGTAATCAGATACCCTACAGTCTCCCTGAGAGAGTGTATCTTCCTACGGTCTTCCTTCTTGAAGAACACGGAGGATTTCTAAGCTCACTCTCTTTTCCTACATAGTATTGCGGAAAGGAAAGAATGGAAACTGTGGGATGGGGAAATAAGAGAAAGAAATAGGGGAAAAAATAAGTATTAACAGAGAGGGTGGAGTTAGACGACAGAGGAAGAAAGAGCAAAAAACGTCTACGAAAGGAGCAGGTGTATTATTTATTTTTTCTTGAATGTTATTATGGTAGAAATCTTTTTGAAAGTGCTGTTAAGTTGCGAGAGAAGACAGGGATTTTGAAATCTTTTTATTTTAGGTTGCTTTTAAGAGTGACGTAAGTACATAAATGGTGAGATTGCAATGTGATCGCAATTTTTTCTCCTCTTAAAGGGGATCGCAATGCGATACATCTCTTATTCGATCGTGTTTACAGGAGGAATAATAATAATTCCAGGTAGGCCGAAAGCAGAAAGGATGGGATTGAAAATAAAATAGCTAGTGCGATATTATCTTACAAGAATTGTATGTCATAGTTATATTTCCCTTTCACGAGCCCTAAAAAGTAATAAAAAAGTCCAGCATCAGGATACCATTAAAGAGACTAATTAGTAATTGCATATTGGAAGAAAACGAACATATGTAATACAATTTGATGCAAAGAAGATCTGTTTACCTTTGTAAAAAAACAATATGTGTGTTCATGTTTCCTTTGCTTTGTCCATTAGGTCGAATTATGATAACATTTTTTTCCTTGCTCATTTTTGTTACATATAGTCTTTTAATGAGCTAAATAACTCAACGGGATCATGAAGTGCGTCCTAACTTGACCTCGTTTGAGCGGATCAGAAAACAATTTTTAAACTTAATATAAACTTAATGTTATTTTAACAATTTTTTTAAAGTAAATATAAAACATTTGCTTATTTAGATAAAAAGAAAATGGGAAATAAGTTTTTTGTACACTTTGGTTAAATTTTTTCCCCCTCTAGCTTAAACTATCTTCATTTCATCAAATGAAACTAAACTGTATTCAGAAAAAGGCAATTGGTTCAAATTTTAAAATATACTCTAAAATCACAGCCGTTATGTTCTACTTTATATTAAAAATTACAGAGGAAGAAATATGAATTTTATCATGAACACCAAGAGAGTTTATCCTACAAAAGCCGTATAATTAATTGAGCAACAAAAAAATAAAGAGAAAATTAAAATAAGGCTTGAAAGTTTCAAGTTAATGCTTGTGGAAAGTGTTAAGTCCCTGTGCCATGTTCCTCTGATGAATTTAAACTTTATATGATTAATTTCGATTAAGTAATACGCTATTGTAATTTTTGCCATATCTTTAGGGAACCAGACGTATAAGTTTTATCAAAATTCAACGAATCAATATGCTGGCCTGCTGATAAGTATGACAGAGGATAGCATTACAATAGACGAATTTTTTTGTTAATTCTATGGGTACTCGTCCTAAAGCCAGAACCAAACACAGATGGATTGACTACATCGAAAAAGATTTAGATATTTTAAAGAACAAAATAATTGGAGGAATTTTTCTCACAAAAGATTGATTTCAAGAAAGCTTATTGAGAAGGTCAGGGCTGTCGCTGAAGTAGATTGCGTTAGTATACAATGGTTAAAGTATAACTATTAAAACCATGAATCTTTTCAGCTTCTAATGTGCATAAAATAATATGTAACAAACATTATACTAATTTAATGTTTAATTTGCTTCAAAATAGTTTCCTCATAATTTAAATCCAGTTTAAAAGCCCTAGTTTTATTAAAATTCGAAGAATCAATGTGATGGCAATTTGATTACGTATGATGGTGGATAGCATTACAAGCCGAATTTTTCTGGCAAGCCTATAAGGCAAATCGGAACTCAGAAGGAATGTGACAGCATCGAAAGAGATAGATATATTAAGGAACAAAACACTTGGAGAAATGTTTCTAACAAAAGACAAACATCAAGGAAGCTTCTTGAGAAGGCCAGGGAGGACTTGAACTGTCGAGTCACAGAAGAGAAGAATACTTTAATATATAAAATATTTTATATTTTATGTTTAATATATAAAAACATGAATCTTTTCAGCTAAATGTGCATAAAATATTATGTAACAAACATTATACTAATTATATGCTTATAATTAATTCACTTCAAAAAAGTATTCTTATAATTTAAACCCATTTAGTTGAGCTATGGAAGGCTAATTTTTGTCTTGGAGTCCATTTTTTTTCAATATTGTGAATAAAAGCATGAGATGAAGGTTGAAATCACAGTACTTTTTATTCTAGCAAAAGAATTTTCGTGCTGAAGGTTGAGAGTCATTCCTTGTTTCGAAGCAAATGCATCAATATTTAAAGGCTTTTTTACAGACAATTGATTACTTAGTTGTCAAGACAGAAGTGGAATCGACAGTCGCTTTTCCGCTTCGTGACAACAGAGCGTTTAGTGTGACGGGTTCTCTCTTCTAAGGTTTCAGGTTTCAGTAGATCGCTCTTTGCTATGACTTCCACCGTTATTTATTTACTACTATTTTCTTTACATTTTCCTGAGGAAAAAAAAGTGAGGGGAAAAAATCACTAGATGCTCTTCCCATATAAACATTTGAAACCATTGCCATAGCAAGAAAATTCTTTTTTTCCCCTTATTATTTTTTTTTTATTTCTATTCCTTCTTAATGTCAGGTTTTCGCCTTCTGAAAAGCTATTATTCGAGGTGCGAGATAGCGAGTGTATATGAATACTTGAATAGAGCAACAAGACTGTTTGACGTAGTTTCATAAAAAATGTTTTTATTTCAATAGCAGTTTACGCTTTTTCTGTTTGGTAGAATCAATATGCATACGTAGGAATTTTTTTCATAAAAATACATAAATAAAGCATATTTTCTGAAGAAGAGGGAAAGAGAAAATAAATCATATTTCTGAATTTAAGAAAATACTGTTATCACTTTTGTAAATTCCATTTCAAAGTTCTTCCCTTTGTTTCTAAGTTTGAAATTAACATTCAAATCAGGAAATATGTAATGTTTTAGAAGTGAATAAAAGTAAATAATATAGCTCTAGCTCCCAAAGATATTAGTAATTTTTGTGCCGTAAAAAAGAAATGTATTTCCTTATTTTTTTGTCGTACTGATTTACTTGAACATAATTTCTTTGATATTAAAATTTTAATAATTTTAAAAAACTTTACAGTTAAAAACATCTAAATTAAAATCAATTAAAAAAATATTTGATACCAATTATATGAAATATATTTCGACTCAGGGAAGCAGAAACTTTCATTCGTAAAAGCAAGGAGCTGTGGTAGCTTGGTCATATAAGTAAGAATTCTGTACATGAGGATGGATCATAAACTCGAGTCTCGATTTTTACAAGAGCCAAAGAATATTGTGGATAATAAAGACTATCGACTAGAGGATATTCTTATTTGGCTTTGATATTCTCGCGGAACTCGGCCTGGAAGTTATCTGCGTCTGGTATGGCTTGATTTCTCTTTATTGCCAGTGGTTCGAAACTTTAAACACTATTCCCAGTAATCCCTTACGTAGCAGAGTGAGAATTAGAGTTATATTCACGTCGTAATAAGACATATTATATTAACGTATTAATTACTTTATTTATTCGAATCTCAGCCGCCATCGATTTTAAGCCGCATCCCTAATTTTCAACAGTTATTGTGAAAAAGGAAAAATAATGTATAAAGTGGTTTATCGATATCCAATTTTACGAAATTAAAATAAATTTTAAATGAGAACTAATACGGTGGATAATTAGTTATTTTATCAGTATTATAAACTTTTAAATACATTCATGAACATGTAATTACTCTAAATGCACCATCCAACAAATATTTTTTTCCTTCGATTCTAAGCCGCACCTGATTTTCAGTAGGATTAACATCGAAAAAAAGAGGCGTCTTAGTTTCGAGTAAATACTGTAATATAAGGTAACACGAGGGTTACTGGCAGCGGACCTCGTAATTTTGAACCTCGGTCAAGTGATGAAGTCGACACTTTAGCTGGCATCCCCCCTCTCCTGAGTACTACACCACACCAAAGGGAGGACATTGAATTTCGACAGAATTAAACTTGTATCAGCCCTCTCTACATGGCCTCACATAGTAGAAGTGATGTAAACAAACAAACAACAACAAAAAAAAAAAAAAAAAAAACTCGCTTAAATTAACGATTTAAATTTTTTAAAAAAATGATGGAGAGACTTTATTATATCTCATTTTTAGTCTTTTTTATCTTTTAATTTACTTTTACTTAACTAATTTCTAACAGTAAAAAACAACAACAATAATATGTTGTTTTAATTCAACCTTGGCCTAAATTCATTCTCCTACACAAGTATTAACCAGAGCATTTTATGTAATAACAAAGAATAAGACAAACAACTTTATAAATAAGCAACAATAACAGCCAAGTAATAGTCGATCCGAATCCAGATGCAATTGCGATTCGCATGATCTTTACATCTCATGGCGAAGAAGTACTCTCTCTCTCTCTCTTAAGCTTTCTAAAACCCCTTAAAAAATAGAACGGCGAATTAATTACTTGCATTGACAGTGATGAATTATCTCGGAGAACAGCTCTTTGTCGCGGTTGTCTATTCTTCACCGACGTCTTTTATAGAAGGACATTTATGACGATAGAGAAGAAACGGATTATTCTTCTTAGAAAAGAGTTTGATTAATGCTGGAGTTTAATGAGGGATGGTGATTATGGACTGGGCGCGTTTTCACTTATGACTTCATTTATTCTTTGTGGGATAAATCTGTCAATCTGATCCCAAAAATTCTAATCTCGCCTATGTTCACAATAAGAGAAAATAGCGAAAGAGGGAGAGAGGTACCAAATTTTCCCAGATCTGGGATTCTAAAATGTTTCTGAATGAAAATAACGCACAAGACGAAAAAAATATGTAATAGTTCTGAATTACTCTGTTATATTAATTTGGATAATATAACATTACTTTTTTCATAAACTTTTATTTATTTATTTTTTTGAAACAGGGAGAATATGGTACATAGTAAAAACTTTGGAATACGACGGATCTGGTCATTTATTGACCCGTAAGTATTCTACACGTCTTTAGAACGAGGATCTTTATTTTATATTGCTTGTAAAATAAAGTTTATTTGATTATGTGTATTTTAGATAACATAAACAACTCTTATATTTAAGTGAGAAATTTTTTTAAATTTTAAGTTCTGAAAAAGTTAAAATTAGCTTAAAAATCTTAAGGATAATTTTTCAATTTCTTCATCTTTTTCATTCTTGAAGTTCCTTTTTTTTAAAAAAGAATATTAGCAAGAAACGTTCCCATTTTCAGCAAGATTCTTTCATTTGATTACAGCACTATTTTGCTCTTGCGAAAAATAGAAGTAAATTACCGTAACTTTTTTTTTAAAAAAAAATTATGCAGTTTATTTTACGCTATCATTAATACAGTTGTTGGCAGCGTTACTAAATACTGACAATCTTAATTTAATGCTTCGTAAATCACAAATAAATGCTAAATGTTGTTGAAAAGTTCTGAAATAAATGAAACGTTGCATGAATTATTCTTTTGAGAATCCTCACTGAAATATCAAACCAAGAACACACACACACAATTCCCCTTTCGAATTCTATTTGAATGTTACAGAATGAGACGAATTTTAAATCAAACCTTTATTTTGTGCTTAGCCATTTTTTTAAACCATTAAAATTCCTTTTTTTTTAATAACTTGTATTTAGTACTTATCAAAGACATGATAATCTATCCTACACTTTGCTCCCAAGCAATAAATTACTCAGTTAAAAAAAAACTGAAAGCACAAAATCAACGAAGGAACCAAATTAATTTTAAAATAAAATTGCTCCCGATATTTCATTATAGGCTCATGAAACTTAAAACTCTCTACTTAAATAGAATTCCACTAACCGGCATGTATATAGTTGCAAGTTATTAATTTTAAGGGGAAAAAATAATTACGTATTTAACTTTTCCGTTTTCTAAAAATTAAATTCTCTTTTTTTTCCCCTTCGAACAGAAAGATATTCAATTTCATTACATTTAATCAAAATTCTTAGACAAAAATCAATCAATTTTTTTTCTCTAGTTTAGCAAGACTCATTGTTGACCAAAAAGCGAAAACTTGGCTGATCGAATGCTGAATGCATTGAATTACTTAATCCATTGAAGATTTCTCAGAACCGCTGTACTTCTTGGAAAAGGCAATTAATAAAGTTTCTGCTGAAGCGAAAACAAATCTTTTCGGCGAAAAATAGGCGCTTTGCTTGAGTTTTCATTCGAATACAAATAGCGACCAAAATATTTTCGTAGCGTGAAATTATTTTGATGCCGTGAAAGACAGTTTTTTTTTTTTAATTATTATTCTTTCCTAAAAATTCCAGGAATTAATTCGTATTTTTAGATTTACGAAAAAAAAAAAAAAAACTATTTAAAATATTTTTTTTTAAGATTCTACAGAAATGAAAGGCAATTATTTCTTTTACCTTGTTTTTGAATAAGATTTTAGAATTTTTACTCGGTGTATAAAAGATATTTCATTAAAAGATTTTTCCTGAAATCATAACAGTGTAAATGCGGAGGAGCTAATTAAATTATATTCATAAAAATATTTCAATGGCGTTCATTCTGAAATCATATTAAAACTAGAAGTGTTTACGATCTGACAAATATTAGCAAGAGTAAAAAGTTGTTTTCAATTTGAAAATAAAATTGCATATACTTCTGAGAAAAAAAAAATATTTTGAAAGAAAATTGTGTAATGTTCTTTGTGTAATTGTGCTTTTGTGAGACATTACGTAATGCTAATGATGATAACATAAATTTACTGAGAAAAAATACATTTGTATAGGTAAGTATGTGTATATTTCAAGGTAATTATTTCAAGTGTAGTACTATTAGTGTTAATTACTATTTGAATCAAGTGTTACATAAGGTAACAGATTTTTTTGAGGAATTTTGCAGTTTTTCGTTGACATAGATTTCCTTTTAAAACATATTCATTTTGCAATTAGAGAGTAAACAAAAAAAAGGGGGGGATGAGGTTTTTAAAGGAGACTACTTTGAAATATGTTACAGAGAAAAGGAATCTGTTGTTTATTTTATTTTTGAAGTAAACGCTATGGGGTAAAGATATCGACTGTTGTAACTTTACGTCTTGTACTTTTTCTTTCACAGTTAATTCCTCATCCAAGTGTAATTCTAATCCCTTGAAAAGATTATTTTTATTAATGTTTTTTAAGTTATTTAATAGTCAGTCATTCGGTATCATTGTCATAAATAAGTTTTCTATGCAAGGGTTCAATTACAGAAAGTTTAAATCAAGGCTTGAAGACAAAATGAGATATATATGATAAGATATATTGGATTATTCTATAAAAATAAGTTTAAAAAGTATCGATTTCTCCGAAGGTTCTCTAGAAATTAAAATACAATGCTTATATACGGGGTTATTTTAAAACACAGTTTCTTATCTATCAAGCGACTTAAAAAATACTTTTTTTAATGCACATGCTTGAATTTTATTAAAAAAATTATGGAGATTTTTCAGGACTTAGAATATTTTACTAAAATTCTTTATTAAATGTATACTTTTGATCACGTAAAGTAATTATGTTTTTAGTACGGTTTTTAATCAAACTTTGTTTGTAGTTTCACTGCAAAATATGAAATAATCTTCCAGATGGAAAAAAAAATCTGTTCTTTTTTTACGAAAAAATGATTATGGATTTCATTAGTATGAACCTATTATAATGAGAGAGGTATTTTACATTGTTCTTTAAGTCCTTATTGTTAAAATTGTTATAGTTAACATATTAAAAAAACAAAGTATATATATATGTAATTTATTACTTCAAGAAGAAATAAGAGTTTTAAAAAAGGTAAAAATTTATGAACGAAATCTACTTACTAATTGAGAAAGTTTAATGAAGTTTTAAGATAACTTTAAAATAAATTGTGTGAGTGATTTTCAGAAGATTTTCGTACTTTTAAGGCTATATTTATCTGATAAAAATAGAGTCTTAACTGGAAAAAATTAGATAGGAATATACAATATAAAAATCCTATTTTGACCTCAATATGGAAGAGAAAGTAGATTATATTAAGAAGTTATTTATTCATTTATGTTAAAATTAAAAATGTTTCTTTGTACAAAATGTCTTTCTTACTGTATTATTAAGATAATTTTGGTTATTTATGTTAAAGTGAAAAGTTACACGTTTATCAAATGCTTCGAAATATAAATAGAGCAATATAAAAAATAGTAGATGCGTTACAAAATATGAAGTTATATTAAGGTTTTTTTCCTATTGAAGAATATCATCTATCTGTAGTATTGAATCTTGTGTGTATTCTGTTTTTTAACATTGAATGAAGATAAATTTGAATACTTAAAAATTCTACATTAATGATATCAAATTCATGAAGTTAACGCGATAGGATAACGTTGCGATATGTGTGCAATTTATATGGCGTTGGCCGTATTAGCTTCTTTCTAACATGCATATGTATGTATATATATATATACTTCTAAAACGCATTTGTAGCGTAAGTAAAAGTTATTCTAAAACTACATAGAAAAAAGATGTGTTAATGTGAACTATAAGAAACAAATTTTGATGAACAGTTTTCAGTTCATTTAATGCTTTAATTATTTAGCATACAAATCAAATTTCTTAGTGAAATAAATGTAAAATTAATTTTACACGCACAACTTAATTATACATATTATGATGGAGTGCACTTTTTCGTGCAAATTTTAAACCAAATTATCTCTAATTTAAGCTTGGATAAAATATTCGATATTTTGAAATCAAAATTTTTAGGTAATTATCATAGGCACGGACTTGTGCTGGAATACTTATTTGTTTTTCTACTAAATCTATAAGTCATCAGAAAACTTTTTTTATCAAATGAATTGACACATTATTTAAAAGCAGTTCATTCATTGAGGTCAAGCAATAGCCCGTATACTTAGTTGCTTAGTAAATGCGAAACAAAATGATACATAATGTTTTCGATTTTACAGTTACGCACTAATTGCATTTAAGCTATTTATCTTACATTGAAGTTATCAGAGCAATTAGCAAGGCACAATCCATTAATGATTCTAAGTAAAATGTTCATAAAATTGATTTGAAAAGGTAATAACCGTAGATAAAGATTATAGTGACTGTATCCTTATTTTAGTGTACTCAGGTTTAATAATAGCAGAAAAATCCATTTGAAAGTATGTTGTCACAGAATATCGTATATTCATTTTGTTAATTAATTAATGAATATGTGAACTCGTGTTTGTATTAGATATAATTAATAACTGTAATTAACTATAATTAATTAATGATTGTATTAGATATTAATTAAGTAACATTTATGTAATAACAATAAACGATGCGAATATTTAAACATATTACACTAATTTTATATTATGCAAATAAATTTTAGGAAACATCAATAAAATAATATTACTGAATTAATTTTAAAAGAATTTAGGAAATGAATTTCATTTGCCCTTAGAAGATAATATCCTTTTCAGTACTTATTTCACTTTTGAAAATTTTTTAAAGTATCATATCATTGAAAATACAAATTCTTTAAATGACAGCATTGCTAATTCCCACTCCCTTCTGATTAGAGATAAATAACAAAAGACTTACCTTTTAATGGTACTTGATTACCGTCTGGGATGGCCAATGGATTCGAGATTCCAGCCGCCGTTCCTGCCACAGACACTCTGTCTTTTTGACAGTTATTTGAAACTAAGTTTTCATCGTTCCTCATGATGGGTCTGATGCACACGTTACCGTTCACCGGAGAAGTCCTGATTTGATTGCAATTCGGTGGAGTGCCCGGTTTCTGTGCCAGTTCAAGTCTGAGTTTACACATCACGTTGGGTACAACAATGGAATCGGAAGTTGCGGTACTGTTTGTCATAGGGGGGCCATCATAGTCTACTGTACCTGCAGTAGGAGAACAAGAGCTAGATACAGGAGTGTTAGTGAAGGGAGAAGATTTCTTGCTTTCAGGGCATGATAAGTTCAATGGCTGTTCAGCGGGTGCTCTGAGTTCAGCATGATGATGCATCAGCGGCTGCTTCGGTAAACATGTTCCATTCAGCATGGGCATTGCCATCAAAGTTTCTTGCGAAGGTGGTGGAGTGACAGTTACAGAGCAATAGTTGCTGGACATTTCAGGTGATTGCCTATCTCGAAATCCAAGAATGTCCGCTATAAAGTGTGGCGTCGGATGTCTTGGAGGTTTGGCATATACATGCGGATGCCACGTCCTGACAGCTGTACCTGCTGGCAACTGTATTGGAGGTGAGGCCAGTTGTTGTTGATGTAATTGGTGATGATTCTGGAAAGGTGACGGCGAGTTAGAACCGCAGCCGTTGGCTTGCTGCATCATGTAGTATTCTTGCATCAGAAAGCCTTTGTGTCTACTGTTTTTGTTAGAGTTCTGGAAGTTTCGAATAATTTGTCTATTAAAGGTTTCAGAAATTTGATATGGCTTCAAGAGATCCGTTTGTTCATTATCGTTTTTGAAATCGTCACAGAAAAATGTAAGTCAGACATTTTCAAACTGCATTTACTTTATATGATTTTTAGATATTTTTCCAAAAAAAAATATTATTTCTGTTCTGCTTCGTTTCTGTTCATTAATTTACTTTGAATAAATCAGCATTTTCCCCCAAGGTGATTAATTTTGAAAACATTGCATGCGATTCTTAAGAGTACAGAATATTATTATTTATAATATTCTCAAAGTGAATTATTTTTAGTTAATATAACACAGAAAGTTTTTCCCCCTCAAAACTGAATCTAATTATTTCCCCCTTCAATTACAGCGTTATTTTATTTTTACAAGATCAACATCACACAGCAAATACAATAGCCAGTTGTAATAGTTTTCTATCGTCACCTCCATATCTAAACGAGACGATTTTCAGATAAAAAACAAATATTCATTCATTTGAAGAAACAATAAAAGCAAATTATCATAAACAAAACACTAACAGTTCAAAACCTGTACTGCTGAGATTATCAGTCAAATGTTTTTCTCCTTTTGTATCACCTGTGGAATTCTCTTCGAACGAAACAAACGAAAAAAAAAATCACTTTTCGCCCTAATTCATACTTGCGAAAGACTAATATCTCTTATTTGACGAAACGAAGTTTTAATCGAGCGAAACCGCGACAACAACCGTACAGTTCCGAAGAGCCCAACAAAAACAACACGCTTTCCTCTGATGAGCACTGGAAGTCAACCGTCTTCGTTACGACCGGTGCTTTCAAACTCTCTGACGCAACTGAGAGGAGCACGCGGCGTTTGCGTCGGGTTCGTGTGGAAGAGGGTGGGGGTAGGGGGCTAGAGGGTGGAGCAAGATACAATATAAGAGCCTGAGAGAAGGGGGGGTAACCATGGGGGAAGCTTAATCCTTGCGCCCAATCAATAGTGAGGGGGCTGGTTTCCAGCGGCACTCCGGCAAAATGTCTTAATTTAAATGCGCCGCAATTAATACTGAATCACTTGATGCCTGAAATACTGCGCTTCCAGTTGGAATATAGCTGTTTGTGTACATCGAGATTGAAAAGATCGTTCAGTTTTCTTGAATCGCCTGGAATTGCTTGGCGTGAAAAGTGCAGGGCGATATCTTGCCAATTGTAGCAAAAGGGGTTTCAAGTCAGTATCATTTGACGTATTATCGATATCTCTCGGAGAGAATGTCTCGGGCGAAGGAGGGAAAAGAAAGGGGAAAAAAAAGTTATATGCTCCGAAACGGGCATCATAAAAAAATTTTCTTCCAAGTATTATACCACTGCATTACCGCCTATCAATTTCCTGAGCTGTTTAGGGAGTAAAGAGAGGCCTGTTTAAGAACTTGTGGATTTCCATTTTTCGGTGAATTAATGGAAGGGCTTGGAGTGGGACGATACAAGTAATCAGAAAATTTATACTTCAAAAATCTTAAAGAGATAAAATTTTCGCTTTCAGTCTAATGGATAGTTGGAAATGAGTGATTTGCAACAGTTTTTCTGGATTTAATTTCGAAAGCATATTAAGGGATATATATATTTTTCAAAATGGAAGTATAAATGCATCTTTCCAAGGAACTGAATTTTTTATCTATAAATATTTCCCCAAACTCTCTTTATACAATCTTTCTTTCTGAATTATTTGATGGTATGTTATAATCAAGTTGACTGATATTTCGGTTACTCTTTAAAAGAGATTAAAAGTGGAATGGTTTACTGAAATTAAATACCATCTAATACCGTTCACAAAAAAATAAAGGGAAAAAATAACAATACAAATTTCTACCCATCATGTAATATTTATTTCTGTTAAATATTAATTTTTCTGTAGTTAACTTTTAACAAGTCTATAGTAACTTTTTTTTCTATCGCCAAGAAAGCAAAATGAAATATCTGCTTCAGAAAAGTTGTTTAAAACCCTTACGGAGAAAATATTTTTTAACATACTTTTGATGTAATTGCACAATTTTTAACGTTAGTACAGATCTTCACACAAAAACTTTCACTACTTGTGACCCAATATTCAATCGTAATTTTCATAGCACCCCCTCCATACAATAACAATGTATTGAATTCAACACCTTGATGCTGAAACTACAATACGACTTTAACCTCTTAAGGTATCCGACTACTCTAAAATCATGATTTTTTTCAGAAATTGACAAATTTGTTTTATGATTTTTTTTTATAGATCATCTTATTAGTTTTATAAAAATTCCAAGTTTTTTATATTCCATTCCTTAGAACAAAAACTACAAGTGTTTAAGTAAAAGCAGATGCCATTACTTTAAGCAAGATGTCATACTTTAAAAAGCGTTTTACTCTCGAAATGTGTGTGTTTTTTTAAATTTTGTCTTTTTTAAATGCTCAAACGGGGACAGCGATTGCTCAAAAAGTTTTTAAAATAATTTTCTGGCATTTTTTGAGTATTTTCTATATAACAGTAGAAGTATTTTAACCTTCTCATTTATCAATCACTGTTTTATTACAAAATTTACAGTTCTGTATGCGAATATAATCACTGTTTTTTTAAGAAATTTTATGTGTTCACTAAGATAAAGTGTACTAGTATTTGTAAAAATTAAAATATCTCTTATCCTGAAGGTCATTTCAAACATGAATAACAAAGTAATACATCAAAATTGAAAAATTGAAAATTTCTTCATAAAATTTTTGTACAGAGCGGGCCCCGTTTATGTAATTTTTTGTACATTTTTACCAGTTTTTTCCCATTTTAATAATAATTTTTTTTTTCTGTTTTCAATTTTAGGATTTTTTTCTTAAAATATACTAAATAAATCTAAAAATTACAAAAAAATTCCCATATCCATTTTTTAAAAAAAAAAGTTCTCGCAAGTAGTCTGATACCTTAAGTACAACCGGCGTATATAAACGAATAACTCAGCTAAAGCGTTAATTGCCTCGGACGCATATATACGTCTTTCCGAACTACGCTCTTCTCTGTGCACTGCTATCCATAAAATTTTTCCGAAGGCTTTGTTATGTAATAAAAGGACATTGACAGTGTTTGCGAAGGATTTACTTATTTCAGAGAAGGTTTTATTTTTCATTGCCGCCCCCCCCCCCTATACATCACATACTCGCCCCAATGTGAAAAACAGTGACATAGGGGAGCGAATCCCGTAACTTTTAATAGGCAGTTCGCGGAATCAATTATAAACCGTAAAATGTATCAAGATAAGTGTCGATTTTTGCAAAAAATTTGTATATGGGAAGCCCATGGGGTGAATGGTAATTATTAAACTTGTTCTTAACTTGGTATTGCTAAATTAATAACATAATACATTGTGCGGTACTGATACATTTATATGTGTTTATGAGTGCAAATGTATATTTTATATTTTATTATGTTAGAATGTATTTTGTTTGCTTACTTTCAGTAAATTAATAATTTTTGTTTAAATAATCTTTTGTTTTCGACTTTTCAATATGCTCGCGTGCCTCTTGTTGTGTTATAACGTGCCCCACAGTTTGAGAAGGGCTGCTGTAGTATGATGTCCACGCGAAAATATTTTTCAATACTTAAATATAATTTTACATTTTTAACAAAAGATTCAGACAATACAACATTGTTTGCTCTTAGTATGTTTTCATTGTTTTATAAGTTCTTTTTTTTTTCATCATCTTTCATCAGAAATATGTAATTTTCTTAAAGAACCTCTCCCTCATCTCCGAAAATGTGTCAGATGTAGAAGAAAAGCATTTACACTGTCTTTAAATGATAAATAATAATCAACAAATGCAATAAATGGGGAGTGAAAATGTTACGAACATTAGTATGAAGCATCACCAACAATTTAAGATTCGTTTTAAAATTTTTCTCAAAAAAATTCAGTAGTTTTCCTTGCAATATTAATTCAAAAAAAATTTTTTTTGTAATAAATATTTGATAGATATTTTAATTTTAATGCTCTTATAAAAATGTTTATTATCCATTTATTGAGAAATTTTAGTCATTGCAATTATTTCATAACTTTCTCTTTCCCCAATTAAAAAGAAGGCACAAGCCCCGATTCAACGAATAATAAACTCCGAATTAATGAATTATTTTAGTAGTTGAAAATTTTTTTTATAAGCTCGTATTAGAAAAAATATCGGATTTTTTCCCTCAAATTGTCCTTTTTGTAACAAATAGGAAAAGAAGTTTTCTTGTAAATATTATTATTAGAAGGAAAAGGGTGTAGATTATTGATGAGTTCAATCTATAGTGTGAGTTTTGAATATGACAGGAAACTCCCTTCTTTTCTCATCCAACTTCACAACGAAAGCAATATTTGAAGATTTTAACGAGAATGCTACATTTGATGATGGACTGTCTATTTGTGCAACTGAATTTCAGGAAATTGTTGATCTGTTGGAGTCAAACAATAGCCAAGCAAAAATTAATAATGAAACTCTTATCGAAGTTGTTACATTTTCTGATGCTTTACATTGTTTGAAAATTGTAAAAACATACATCATGCAACAGATACAAATGATACAATATTTTCTTCTCGACATAAAGTCGAGAACAGAATTCTTTTGAATCAAGAATCAAAAAGATTGTCAAACATTTATTAGTTAGTATTTTAAAATTTCCGATTGTATAACTGGTGCATAATAAGTCACTAAAAGTATTTTTAGCTGTTGAAAAAAAAGCGCGTAATTTCTAACTATGGATGTTTTTTTGTGTTGTTGCTTATTGAAGAATTTCTAAAAGGTAAGTGTAAAA
>BMAV01026030.1:182363-202747 GCA_019973955.1 Trichonephila inaurata madagascariensis | reverse complement strand
ATTGACTTTTTTTTATATTGCTTGTTTTACAATTCATACACAGTAATTTATTACTCATAAAAAAAACTGTTTCTTTATGTAACCAACATTTTATGATTGATAAAACTAGAGAACCCCGATTTTACAAAGTAATTTAATTGGCTTACTAACACTTAAACACAACGTACACCCATCACGTAAAAAGGTGATATACAAACTCACAGTTGAGTGGGAAATCGGTGTTTTTATCTTTCAGCACAACTCGCTTTTTTTCTCCTCATCCTCTACCCTCTAAGCCAGTCCAAACGACAGCCAGGCACGCGAAACTAATCAATCTCTCCACCACCCAAGATAATAGATAGGCGAAGCGAAATTCCACAAAGATCGTATTTCAAACAGATAACACACAGCCAAGTGGGTTCATGTGCTTTGTTTCTTTGCTTGGGTACTGTCTTCAGCACTGTTTGGTAGGGTTGGATTGGAGGAGTCTGAGGGGAATTGATGCTTTGGAATTAGACCCGCAATCTCTCTCTCTCTCTGTGTTTGGAGAAGAGAGAATTATTATGGGAATTTTAGAGTTGTTTACTGCTGGGTAGTCTATATATTTTTGGATGGTTTCTAGTCTTGTTAGAGAATGTCAACAAAGGCGAGTAGTTGTTGCTTTGTGATTGGATGTTTAGGTTCAGATTGAAGTGTTGATTCTAAGTGAAATTGAAATGACGTCTAATGTATTTCGGAAAAGTATTGCGAATGTGAATAATTGCGTTTAACGTTGTGTCAGAAAAAGGCCTTTCGATAATTAAAAAGAAATAACCATGTTTAATTTTAAATTCGTAGTTTGATTTATATGTAACATGGCTTCTGATTTTTAGAAATGAAATATATTCGGTTCGTTTTCAGAATATTAGAAATGTTTTGTGGAATAAAGGACCAAGAATTTTACGTTATGAAGAACGGATGCAAAAAGATCTTATGTACATGTGTGTGCGTCTGGTTTAAAACAGAATAGTCTTTTAAATCTGTCTCAGTTATTTTGTCTTGTATGTCTAATAGAAACAAATTATAAAGTAGTAAGCTTATAATTTATACTGATTGCGAACCAAACATTTTTTTGTATTACATATTTTAATTTAATAATAATTTTAATACTTTTTTTTTTAAGAAAAGATTTTTCTCCTTGCTTATTTTTATATTTTAAATAAAAGGGAAATGTGTATGAAAAAGAAATCACATATATCATAATAAAATTATTACAAAAGTCTTGTAAGATCTGTCCTGACTTATGCATCACAGAGACTTGGCCATTAGCTTTACATGATGAGGAAGCTTTGAGAATTTTCGAGAGAAAGATCTTACGCTGCATTCTTGGTGGGATCCAAGTGAATGGATCATGGAGAAGAAGATCTAACTTAGAACTCTACAAAATTTATAAACAACCTGATATTGTAAAATTTGTCAAATTACAGAGACTTAAATGGGCTGGTCATCTGGCTAGAATGAATGAAGATCGTTGCTGCAAGAAAATCTTTCTGGCAAAGCTCATGGGAAATAGACCTCGGGGCAGACCCCCGTTAAGATGGATTGATTGAGTCGAAAAAGACCTAAATATTTGAAAGGTCAAAAACTGGAAAACGGTTGCCAAAAGTAGAGATGTCTGGAGAAGGCCAGGGCCCACCCAGGGCTGTCGAGCCATTAAAGAAGAAGAAAAAAATAAAATTATTACATGAATAATTTAGTGATGCAAAATTGCAAAGACTATAAATTTAATTAATTAATTATAAGAATGCAATATTTCACAATAATCTATATCCTATAAAAAAAAAGATATTTGTTTATTAACTGTCTGATAACATAAAGTGAAATAAAAGTAGTGTTTTATGTTTGAATTATTTATTTATTTAGCTTTTCATGAATTTAAATAAAAATCAAATTTCTATTATAATTTTTTTCGCCCATTCAGCAACAAAACTCAAGTGTGCGTTACTTCTTATAAAAATTGCAGGACACACACATATTCTTAGAACAATAAAAACAGAAATATACATTCTCTTCGACATATTACCATCCGCCTTCCGACCACAAGAAATGAATCAATAAAAATTATAAATAAAGAAGTCAAAATACTGTCGGAAATAATGTAGTATGTGCACTATAGTACATATACATGTATTTCACATTATATACGTGATTTCGGTTTCGGGGGATCATGGTCACAGACTCGTGACCGACGAATCGAGTCACTGAAGTCCTCATGTTGGCGTGATGTGGAGGTTTGGAGAGTGGACTGCCAGCTCAGGTGTAGTCCTCATCACTCGACCGTGGTTCAAAATTTCGAAAAATTGCCAATAAACTTAGCGTTGCTTTAGAGTGCAACGTCAATAGTGAATACCAGCATTTCTCAAACTGTGGGGCGTGCCCCCCTAGGGGGGCGTGATAACTTTACGAGGGGGGCACGAGCATATTGAACAGTCGAAAAAAAAAGATTATTTTTTTTTATAAAAAATATTAATTTACTGAAAAAAACAAGCAAGAACATTCTGACATAATAAAAAATAAAATACATATTTGCACTGATATAATACACTTACAAATGTATCAGTACTGCACAATGTATTTTATGATTAATTTAGCAATACTAAGTTAACAAAATGTTTAATAATTACCACTTGCCCCATGGGCTTGTCATACATAAAATTTTTACAAAAATTAACACTTATCTTGATAATTTGTACAGTTTATAATTAATCTCCTTACTACCGATTAAAAGTTACGTGATTCGCTCCCCAATGCCACCGTTTTCCACGTATTTACACGCATGTGATGTATAGGGGGGGGATGAAAAGGAATAAATAAGTAAAGCCTTCTCTAAAATAAGTAAATCCTTCGCAAACACTGTCAATGTCCTTTTATTGCATTCTATAGCCTTCGGAATAATTTTAATAGATAGCAGTGCACAGAGAACATCGTATTTCGGAAAGACGTTTATATACGTCTGGGGCAATTGATTTTTTGGTTGAGCGAGACGTTTTCATAAGCCAGTGACACTTAAGAGGTTCAAGTCGAATTGTAGCTTTAGCGTCAAAGTATAGTATTATTGAATTCAATACATTGTTATTGAATGAAAGGGGGGGGGGGGGGGAGGAAATTTATGATTGAATATTGGGTAAAAAGTATTGAAAGTCTGAGAAGCACTGGTGTAAACATACATCTCTTACGGGGACGAGTGCTTACAGTCTAAAAAACCCTAAGCGAAAGCGTCGAGGGATATTCTCTACGGTAAAAATTAAAAAGGTGTTGGTCTACGGGACGTACTCAAGGAGTTGAACCTTTAATTACCCCTTGTGTACGCCACAGCCCGAAGTTAACAAAGAGTTAATTAATTACGTTACACACAATAATTATAAGTTTATAGATTTAATTTCTATGTCACATACACGATTTTTAGTACTTATTTAAATAAAAATATAAGGTATAAAAATCCATTTTATAATCTAGTCAACTAATCGAGTAGATGCTGAAAACGTAATGAATATGTAATGATAAATTGGGGAGGCAGTTCATATATATATAAACGAAAGAAATTCGCTTAAAACCAGGGTTTCGAACCGTAATTTTTTTCCCTTCCAGTTCAACTAAAAAAAAAAATATATCAGTTCAGCTCCAATTTTCGTTCCATCAAAAATAACAGTTTTCGGTTCAGTTCCGAATGAATAATTTTATTTTACGTATATTCTTATTTGTACTAAAAATATTATTCCATCATAAACAAAAGATGTAATTCTATCAAAATTTAGAAGAATTGATTCCTTTTTTTTAATTGGTACAGATAAATAATGTACGTGTAATTATGATAATTATATGGTTGACGTTAAATTAAAAAGTATTGATAAATTGATCACAGTAACAAAATGACTAAAGATATATCGAAATCGATTTTTTTTCCCGGTTTTTTTGTTCTGATCAAAATAACGGGGCCCCCCCCCCCCGTTTTTCGGTTCAGTTCCGGTTCGATTAACTTAAAACTATTGTTATTAAATGGAATATGAATCAAAGAATAAATAAATAAAATAAAATAGGTTAATATAAGATAATTGCATTAGTACAAAACCGAATAATACATTTTGAAGATCATAAAAAACGTGAAGTTTTGAGAAGTATTAGAAGAGACATTTCCCTTTCTTTACACATTTTGATTAGTTATTTTCAAGAAAACTGTTTTTTAAACAAACCTATACGTTTAGGTAAATAATCGAAGATTAAATATGCGTAAATAGTACATGTGTAACGATAATGTTTTATCAGGATATTTTCTTATGTATAAGTTATAATAAACACAATCTTATAAACGAGCGAACTATTTACACGTATACATGAAAAACAAGCAAAAGGTATTTTCTTTAAACTTAGTTAAATATGAGTTGGATATCACTTTTCGAGATAATAAACATCGACATCACCTATCCTACTTAAGAGTTATATAAGGATGATGAACTGTGTGTAATATTTATATATATATAAATAATCTAAATAGAGCTTATCTAAAAGAAGGCAAGCACTCTGAAAACTTGCTTAGCAAAATGACGGACACTCCCGAGAATACGTTGACCCTTCAGATCAAACTATCTCTCTCAATAAAGCTTTAATTTATAAGTAATGGCGTGCCACTAGTAGCCGGATCTAATTTTCAAATGGTAAATATTCTCACAACTAATCGTTAACTATTCAACTAATTGACAGTTATCCATTTCTATGTCATCCCCCAATGCAAGGATATGGTAGTTAAACTTAAAGTAAAATATGAAGTAAGTGAGGCTTAATCTATGTCGCCCTATTGAGTGACATGATTGCAATCGACAAAGGACCTCATAATTATGATGTGTGACGAGGATGACACCTGAGCTGGCACCTCCTCTCCTTACTTCCACATCACACCAACGAGTGGAGTTTAAGGTGACTGCCTACCTTCGGACCCAATTTTTTTATAAAAACAAATTGAGTGTTTTTAGGAAGAAAAATAAAAAAAATATGTAAATACATAAAATTTTTTAAATAAATATAGTACACTTTTAGAAAAATTCATTGATTTCAAGGAAGTTTTACCAAATTTGTACTAAAACGGGTAACACTGTATCAAAATTTCTAATACAATTATCATAATTTTCTTTATACATAACACATACATATTATGGTGCTCTTCAAAATGAACCAAAATCTAAGAGAAATATTAAAATACAAAAAAATTACAGACAATTATACATAACAATATGAAAATTTTGATATTTTTAAAGTTTTTTCTTTATAAAAACTACCCTAAATGAAAAAAATACTTAACCTACAACAAAACTTATGGTTCACTTTATGAAAAATAGTATAATTAACATTGCCAAAAAATTTCAAAACGTTATTTGGTTTGGTTCTTAAGGTATCATGTATCTGGTAAAGAGTTTATTTCGAAAACATAATTTGAGTAAAACCATTTAAAAATTTATCTTACTGCCCTTTTGCATAGAGTGACGTTTTTTAAAATCACAATAACTTTTTATTTCTATTTTGAGTAAAGGAAAAAGAAAAACTGTTTTGGAAAGAAAAATGTTCAAACTACAAGATTTTGAAATAAAAAAAAATGCCTTATGTAGACGAAAAGTGACATTTTCAAAATAGGCAGTCACCTTAAGCCACAACTCATTTAACGTGCATCAGCCCTTCTACACGACGGGTCTTCTGTGGCACGGGGGCTCGAACTCATCACACGTAGTCTACAAGTCAGTGATATGGCTGCTAGGCTACCACGGTCACAATAAAGCATCAAATAAAGTTATCCCATGTTAGTCTTTAAGAGAGAGTTCTCGCATGAGAGAGCCCCTTAGAAATCGTACATAGTTTTTCAAGTATAGAGTACTTCAATCAGGAACGTCTTAAGACTCTTTGAGGCCCTGGGCCCTATGCAAAAGTAGACCAAACCTGACATCTTTAAAAGTAGACAGCAATATGCATTGTCAAACACTCGTTCAAATGGTAATTTGAAACAACTTAATGCGCACGACTCACAATCTCAAAAACCTAGGCACAAACCGGCTCGATTAAATAATAGCCGTATTTTGACTAAATGAGAGTGGAAGGATTTTTTATGGTACTAGGCCTAGGGCTAGATGCGGAAAATGGTCATCACATAGTGATACAGTCTTACCACTTTAGCCACTTGACATGAAGTTTGAAATTCCCTGTTTTTGGAGAATATGCACGGGAATAATATTTAACCTTTAAAATTATCCGGATCATGATCTTATTAAGACAGAGTCGAGAACGAAATGGGGCCCTGGGCCCAGTTGGCCCATGCCTTAAAGCGTCCCTGACTTCAATTGTAGGAAAAGAAAGAAAGGAAAGGGAATGGGGGATCAGTAACATTTCAGTACACTTTTGTCTTTATTTTATCATTACGCATAATATATTTAAAAAATAACTGAAATGTTTATAATCTGTTTATCAAAAAGAAATAAAAAGAATTTTTTTTTGTTTAAACTGATTTGATATATTTAAAGAGTTATATTAAGTACGCACATATTTAAAGCAGAATTTTTAATTAATTATTGTTATTCTTTAATTTTTCTTAGAATTACTGTGAGTGATCTTTGCAACATTTGAATTTTTAAAAAAGCTATTTATTTTAATTACGAATCACACACAAGTCGAAGAATAACTTAACATTATGTATTAATTACACGCTTTTCAATTTTTAAATAAATGAAGCTCATTAAAAACAAAACTTTTTTTTTACTTCTTGAATGTTCAAAATAACACAACAAAGCAGCTTCAAAAAGAGTGTCTGTATATTACATTGGCCCCGCTTTATTAACCCCCTATTAAAAATGCATGTCTTATGCATATGGCCTATTGTAGGCCCATTTCAAGAGCAAATTGCATCCGAAACGTCGAAATCCAGTAAGTCGCGCAACGTCATGGCAAGTCTTTTCGGTAAAAGGACCTCTCGAAGAAACACAACGAGCGCCACCAACTGTGTGACACCAACCGTCAAGCCTTCCCACAAAACGCTCACTTTATGCGTTGTCGTCAAAAGCCTCCTTCCACCTCCTTACTGCAGATTGCCATACGCACACACACACACAAAATTAAAGCGTTAATTTAATTACCGCCGCGACGTTCTCGGCGGGGGGTTTTGACACGTCGTTTCGGCAGTGAAAGTTATTTCCATAATGGGCTCTCTTATGTCCTCTTCTAATTAATGTAGTCGGTCTTTTACGAGCGAGCCAGTTAGAAAAGACTTTATGGTCTGTGCTCGGACGTCGACTTCAAGAAAAGCAGGTTCAAATCATTTCTCCTGCCGCCGCCACCGTTTCTGTTTGCGGCCAGGGGAAAAAGAGAACGTTTGATATTTGAAGGTTGCGATCCCCACCAAGGGGTATTTCTTCCTTCGAAAGCTTGAATTTTGAACTCCTAAGGGGCTTGTGAGCTTCTTCAGATCTTTCACGCTTTGTAATATACACGCATCAGGACTTTTTTTTTATTTGAGAATATATTTTTTGTCTTTGAAAACTATGTAATGGGAGTCGAATTTTCTGGTTGAAAAACAGATCGTCAGAATTTAAAACTAGAAAGACATTTAAGGCATGTTTAAATTCTCATCAATTTTAAAATAAATTCCGAAAAAGCTTTTTGGATCAAAAACATTAGCGTTAAAAATGCATGTATTATAAACAAGATTGTTCAAGATAAACCTGCTTAAAGATAAAAATAATAGTCGTATTAATTTTTTTTCATTTATTTTATTTCATATTTTGACTATTCCTTCCTTCCTCAGTGGCTAGACAGCCCAAGGTGAGCCTCGGCCTTCTCAAGAAGCCTTTTCTCGGTCATCCTTCTTCTTACTAGTGTTCTCCAATTCTTAGTTCTCAAAACTAGGGGATCTTTTTCTAGGCCATCAATCCTTCTAAGATTTGGCCTGCCCTTTCTTCGTGTGCCAGTTGGTTGGGTATTGAAGACTTTTTTAGTGGTGCAATCTTCGTCCATTCTGATAATGTGACCTGCCCATTTAATTGGTAGTATTTTGATGAAGTTAACAATTTCAGATTCTTTATATGATTGATAGAGCTCTAAATTTGATCTTCTTCGCCATGTTTCATTTTCCTGAATTCCTCCAAACATGAATCTTAAAATCTTCCTTTCGTAGATATTTATCATGATCTCATCTGTTCGAGACATGGACCAAGTTTCACATGCATAAGTTAATACTGATCTTAAAAGGCTTTTATACAATGGAACTTTTGTTTTTCTTTTGATTAAATTCGATTTCATATATTTTCGTATTCCATTAGGACATCTTTTAGCCCCAGTACTTCTCTTTTGGATTTTAGTAGTACAATCGTTTCTGTTGTTAATTTCCTAACCTAAATATATAAGTGAAACTGTCAACAACTTCAAAGTTATACTCTTCAATTTTAAAGTGGAAATTGTTAAAACATGATTTAGTGCAAGACATGCATTTGGTCCTATTCTCATTGATTTTCAGTTCCATCCTGAGGGCCTCTTTCTCTAAAGACAAGAAGGCTTAGTGTGCTGGGTGTTTGCGCAATAATATCAATGTCATCAGCAAAAGCCAAAAACTGTAATTTTGACTACTAACTATTAAGAATATGTCATTTATGTATTAACATTTTTTAACATATTATAGCTGAAATATTTCTTTAATGTTTCAAGTTCAAGTTTGAAATGAATCTTAAGATACGTCAATCTTGTGAGTCAGGATGATAGTTAGAGTTATATTAATATCACACTATGAAGCAATATAATATTGGCGGCGAACCTCGGTCAAGTGACGAGGACGACACCTGAGGTGGCACCCCTCTCCTAACTACCACATCACACGAAAGAAAGGACATTGAGCCTTAACAGATTTAGCGTACATCGGCCTCCCTACACGCCGGGTCATCTATGAAACCAGAACTCGAACCCACTACACTCCGGATATTAATCTTGTATTATCATCAGTTTACATGCTGATTTGCTCTAAAAAGAGTCGTAAAACTGCAAATTCACTGATTAATCTCTTAATTATTATATTAAGAATATGTGTATTTATGATAAAGTATGAAAGAGTTTCGTATGAATATGTAGCCATTTCAAATTTATAAGAGAAATATAGAAAATGCATTTAAAATATATTGTAATTTCTTCATGTGTTAATTTTTTAAATGTTTTTTTATGTTATAAATTCATTCCTCTATTTCATTCTAAAAGAAGATTCATTCGCTTAAGAAAATTTAATTATTACTAGGTTTTTCATTCATTTATCTTTACTATATCTAAGAGTTATTTTAATGAATTTGTTTCTTTTTACCGCGTTATTTTTTCAGAAAAATATAATTCTTCAAAATGATTTTTTTTATTAAAATTATTTAAAAGTATAAAAAAATAAATTATAATATCGGTTAAATTTTTTGTGAACTACTCGAGTTCTGAAGATTGTTGAAAAAAGAAAATATTCTACCATTAAGGATTTTTCAAGGTTAAAAAAAATCAAAATTTTATATAAAAAACGCTTTAAATAAATTCATTATAATACTTTATAGTTTTTGGAAAATTTTTGAAAATTATATTCATATGAAAGTTTGGAAATACTTAATAAAATTTTCATACATATGATTGCCATTTAAAAAATGTACAAACTATTGATTTGTGAGTCGTGTTAAATTAGCCTCGAAACATTTCCTATTACTAGATCAATACAATTTAATGTGTAAATAGATTTTTAGATAACAATTAGGTCTTCACTGTGAGCCTTGCTTGAAAATATTATTATCATGATAGTTTATGTAAAATATGGAAACAGACAATTTATACTTAGATCGAAGAACATTAAATTAATTAGTATACACTTATAAATATTTTCTTATATTTTTTATTTAATACTTTCTGAGTTAAATCATTATTTTTCATTGCCTCTAAATTGATTGTGTATAAACTTATCTCACCAGAGTAGCTGCTTTTATTTTTGTAATTCTGTATAATATCGAATTAAAAAATTCTAATTTTGTATTTTGTTCTTCATTTTTTCTCTTCATTTTCATCTCTCATTTCATCATCTTTCCTTCTCTTCTTCATTTTGTTCTGGCAAAGTTGTTCATTCTTTTTGATTGAAATAGATTCTAATTTTAATAGGTAATTCTTAAGATATTATTCATAAACATTAAATATAATGCCTTGCTAGTGGCGCACACAAGTTCCACCCCCCCAAAGCCCTTGATTTTTTTGCGATTGATTATAATCCTATGTATAAAGTATGCAAAATTTAATTAATTATTTGTTATTAATAATTAATTTTATTAATTAATTCCAATTATTTATTCAATAATTAATTTTTTTCTGTTTTTTTGTTCATGAAAATCGACAAAATCAAAAGAATAGATTGGGTGGCGTATTGGAGCATGATACGAGAATGGTGGACTTCCTACCCAGCCCCCCACCCTCCTTTAAAAAATTCTGTGTGCTGTACTGTGTGTTGTACATACATTTAATAAGAACAGGAAAATTCTACTTTAAAAATAAAATTCATTCACTTTTTTTTAATTATCCAACACACACATGTACGAAGAAACTGATGTTAAGGTATCCGAATACGTTCGGAACTGTGATTTTAAAAAGCTCATAAATGGATAATTTTCATGATATTTAGTGTCACTGAGATTAAAATACATACATACAATTGTTTTAAGGATATTTTGACAATAAAAAATGATTTAAATACAATAGTTTGGTAAAAAATTAACTTAGAATAATCTTTTTTCAAATTGTTCTCCTTTTGTGAAAAATGCTTCTATTATAATAATATTTTGCCTGTATATAGCTCAGACCTCTCTACAAAGGCTCAACTAGAATTTTTGAAAAATTCACATTATTTTCAGAGTTACCCC
Organism: Trichonephila inaurata madagascariensis; assembly: GCA_019973955.1. Taxonomy (NCBI): domain Eukaryota; kingdom Metazoa; phylum Arthropoda; class Arachnida; order Araneae; family Nephilidae; genus Trichonephila; species Trichonephila inaurata. Next base: position 191,843 of record BMAV01026030.1, on the reverse strand, counting down.
CAACTGAAATAACTATTGGCGTTTTTTTCTTAAAATCGCTCACCTCTGTTGTCATAAAATATGAATAAACCCACTTCTAGGTTATATATTTCAAAAATTCTAGACACTAATTCTAATTTTCACAAAAGGAGAATTATTCTGAAAAAAGATTATTCTATGCTAATTTTTTGCCAGAATATTGTATTTAGATAAATTTTTTTTTGTCAAAATGTGTGTGTGTCCTTAAAACAATTTTATACATGTATTTTAATCTAAGTGACACTAAATATCATGAAAATTATCCATTTATGCGATTTTGCAAAATCTCGGTTCTAAACGTAGTCGGATACCTTAACCATAATTTTATTTACTAAACTATATTTAAATATTTTATAGCATATATTTCAATTCGAGTTGTAAAAATAATCCAGTTCGAATAAACATTCCTGTTTAAAATTAAACAACAGATTTTTGATATCACAAAACACAATTCACCAAAAACATTGAGAAAAACATTTTTTACTTCTGTATCTTCCTTTTCATGAATAAAAGAAAACTCAAAAGAACTTATTCCGTTAGAGGGCTCTCTATTTTTATCAAAAAAAGAAAGAAAAAAAGAGAACGAGTTAAAAGAGAGAAAAAGTAAAATGGCTCTTTATCAGTTTGATATTTACAGGAGGTGTCATAGATAAATCGCCGGTGTTTTTCCGTCGGCATAAACAAATAAGAGGGAGAGAGTAGAGAAGGAAAGAAATTCGAGTTGCTCTCTGGTAATCCTCTTCACTTAATACCGGTCTCCGAAGGGTGCTTCAGACATGCTGGTGACGGTTTCCGTTGGCTGCGCTCTAATGGTACTCGGATGGCTAATTCGGTTGCAGGATCTATATGCGTATAAATATATTCGAGGGACTGTTGTTTTGTGAAAGTGGAAACCATTTTGGGAGTGCTGGATGAGGATGGAAAGTGAAACGTCCAGGTTTATCTTATTGGTATTGGCCAGGAAGATTTTTTGTGGATAATGATTTTAACACTAATCATGCCAACACTTAAGGTATCCGACTACGTTCGAAACCGTGATTTTAAAAAAATCGCAGGAATGGATAATTTTCATGATATTTAGTGTCACTTAGATTAGAATACATGTATAAAAGTGTTTTAAGGACATTTTGACAAAAAAAAAAAAGTATTTAAATATATTTCGTCAAAAAATGAACTTGGAATAACCTTTTTTTCAAAATGTTCTCCTTTTTTGAAAAATTCTTCTATTATAATATTTTGCCTGTATATAGCTCAAATCTCTGTACAGAGGCTCAACTATGATTTTTGAAAAATTCACATTATTTTCAGAGTTACAACCAATTGAAACAATTATTGGCATTTTTTTCTTAAAATTTCTCCCCTCTGTTGTCTTAAAATATGGATAAACCCATTTCTAAGTTATATATTTCAAAAATTTTAGTTGAGCCTCTTTACAGAGGTCTGAGCTATATACAGGCAAAATATTATTATAATGGAAGCATTTTTCGCAAAAGGAGAATATTTTGAAAATGGGTCATTCTATGTTCATTTTTTGTCAAAATAGTGTACTTAAATAATTTTTTATTGTAATACTATTTTTAAAACAATTTTATATACATTTTATAATCTAGGTGACACTAAATATCATAAATATTATCCATTTATACGCTTTTGCAAAATCACGGTTCCGAACGTAGTCGGATACCTTAATAGATACCTATTTCTACCATAGCGGGTCAAATGACCCGACTTTATGTTTTATACTTGAATGTATGAAATATGGATGTTAGAAAGGAAATAAAAATAAAAATTAAATTTATTATAATAAAACAAAATAGTAAATTGACCATTTCTATTACAAAAGCAAAAAATTAGAATTTTTATTTTATTCGCATTTTTTACATTCGCATTTATTTTATTTCGCATTTTTTACTTATAAGTGTGTCCATTGTACATTTTCCGCAAACATATTTTTTACATTTAGAGCAAATTTTGTTGGTTTTATTTTCTTTACAGTATCCTATTTGACATCTCTTACATTGATAAGCATCTGTAGTAGAATTAGGCAACGATCCTTTCGTATTTTTTCTTTGTTTTGGTTGTTCACGGGCTTCTCGAAAATCGGCGCCAAGTTCCACTGCTATCTTGAGTAAAAAATCTTGTCTTGAGATATTTTCTCCTGTCGTTTGCTTGTACAAAATCCGGGCATTTATGCCAGCTAAATCAAGGATATTGAAAAAACTTGGAGAGGCCATCTGCAAGACTTAGAACTTAGACTTTTCTTGAAATTATTCTCAGCTATTTTGAATGAACTACTTTACGCAACAGTCCGTGCAACTTACCGACTACAATACGATAAGCAATAGGACTCGATAAGCTTATAAAACAAAAAATGCTCTCCGGGTCAAATGACCCGTTGTGGCAGATAACGGTATACGATAAGTATTACTCAAAATAAATAAAACAAGACAAAAAAAGTAGTATATTAACTGTAGATTAATTACTTAGAAAAAGTCATGAAGTCAAATGTGCAAAGCAATAAGACGATACATGCATTTTCAATGCATAAGTTCAAAATGGGTCATTTGAACAGTTATGGTATGTTTAGTGTTAATATATCCGACTACATTCGGAACCATTATTTTTCAAAAGCGTACAAACGAATATTTTTTAATATTCAAAGTAAATCAGATTATAATACACGTATGAAATTGTTTTAAGAATGTTATTACAATTAAAAATGATTTAAATGCAATATTTTGGCAAAAATTGAACATAGAATTGCAGTCGAAATTCTATATAACGAACCTCTACATTGAGAATTTTTAATATAGCGAACTTTTTCCTGGAACCTTGAACATTTTGCGATTTCCTTCGTAAAATAACCTCTCTATATCGAAGGGCATTTTCTATATAACGAACTTTTTCTTTTGTGATTCAATTTTTTTTTCTCCCCATTTTTAAAGTATTTCTGAACATTTCAAATTATTCTCTCTTTAACACTTTTTATGGTGGTCAAAAATCTCGAACTGGCTTTATTAGATCTTAAATTGCTGAGAGCAATAGAGTTCTGGACGATTAATCAAAAAAGTGCAACCTTTAACCCCCATTGTCCAGTTCACTAGAAACATCTTGAAACATCTCCCTTTCATGCTCATTGGAGTTGTTCCGGGTTCTATTTATAAAATGTATGTTTATTATTAGTTGTATGGTTTAAATTAGAAAATGTCCTTCAAATTCATTAATTTTAATATAAAATTATTTTCTTAATATTGAAAATACAGTGCATTCTTCGACATTCTTTTATTCTTGTTTTCCTTGCAGTTTTTTTCTTTTTTCTTTCATAAGGTATATAAAATAAACATATATTAATTTTAAAAAAAGGTGTGAATAATTACTTTTTTTAACATATAGTGTTTATGAATTTAAAATTTATTTTATGTAGCTTATAAAGTATATTAAAAGATGAACCTCTATATAAAGAACTTTTTTCCAGTATTTAGCGACTTCGTTATATACAGGTCCGACTGTATTTATTTTCCAAATATTTTTCCTTTATGGAAAATGCTTCTGTAATAATAATATTTTGCTTATATATGCTCAGACCTTTGCACAGAGTCTGAATAATTTTTGAAATAAACAATTTAGAAGTGGATTTATCCATATTTTAATACATCTGAGTGGATAAATTTTAACAGGGAAACACAGATAATTATTTTAATTGGGAGTAACTCTGAAAATAATGAGAATTTTTCAAAAGTTTTGGTTCAGGCCCTCTGGAGAAGTCTTAGCTATATATAAGAGAAATATTATTGTTACAGAAGCATATTTTTTATGAAAGGAGAATGTTTTGAAAAAAGGTAATTCTAAGTTCATTTTTTGCGAAAATATTGCATTTAAATAATTTTTGTATTGTAATAATATTTGTATTGTAATAATATTCTTAAAACAATTTTATATTTGTATTCTAATATAAGTGACATTAAATAATAATAATAAAAAAAAAAAATTCGTTTTTTCAAACTCACGGTTCCGAACGTAGTCCGATACCTTAATATTGTTGGATAAAATTAATGTCTGTGTTTTTATAGCCAGTATGTGATGTGGAAACAGATGTGAAAATAAATTTGTGTTGTTTGTATTTTTCTTATTTTTGTTATTGTTAGTAAAGATTTAAATTTTTAAAATATACCGTATGTATTCGAATTTAAACCGCCATCAATTCTACGCTGCGCAATGTAAAATTGTGTAAAATGGTTTATCGACAGCCAATTTTACGAAATTAAAATAAGTTTAAATAGAGAACGAAGAAGAAATGAATAATTAATTATTTTTACCAACATTATGTCTTTAAATACATACATGAACCTGTAATTGCTCTAACTACCTCATCCAACGAATTATTTTCCTTCGATTCTAAGCCGCACTTGATTTTCAGTAGCATTAACATTGGAGAAAAAGTATGGTTTAGATTCGAGTAAATACGGTATGTTATTCTACTAGGCTGGGACTTTTGAAGCGATAGTTATTTAAAATTTAAATGATTAGTTCAAATTTCAACATTAAATATAAATTTCGGAATAATGAAAGGATCTAACAAACATCAATGTATGTTGCAAGTATTATAAAAGTCGCACAGTAAAAATATGTACCGCAGAAGAATAACTGGACTACAATTTAATTTGAAATGATTTAAGATTTGTAATGCAGAAAGGAATTCTTATTAAGGATGAATGCGCTTTCAGTGAATTCATAACTTTTCTTTCTTTTCTTTCTCAGTTATTTCAAATTTCTTATAACATTCTTAATTTCTTGTACATTTCTTCAAGGATTATTGTATACCATTGCATAGAAAACAAATGCAACAAGCGTATAACTTCAATCCTTTTTTTAAGAAAAAAAAATTATGCATGTAATAGGAAACAGCATTCTGAACTTTTTTTCAAATACCATAAACCGTAAACAAGTAGAAATCATGTAATATATCACTGTTATTATTGCAATGTTTCATAGTTCGAATAATTTTGTTTAAAAACGAGCGTGTGTTCAACCAATGTTTTTGATTATGTACAAAAAATTGCTTTCATAAACAGATATATAAGTTTTCATGCAAGATTTCTTGAAAATGTTAAATGGTACAGCGAAATAAATGTAAATTTTGCTTTAACTAATAGTTATTTCCGACTCAAGATAGATGGATAATCGTACAATGAATGTTAAACGTATTTGATAAATGAACCACTGGAGAACATTGAACATTCACTGTAGGTATGTTATACATGGATTCCTTACATTTAAGGGAATATAGAATGTGGCATTTACAGTACCACAATGTGATATGTTGCATTCAGATATATTGAAACATTTACAAACAGTAAATGAACTGCTGGTTCAACAAATGAACTGTTCTTTTTAAAGCAAATCACTTGAAGCTATTGACAAAGTCATAGCTTCTATTATAAAATCAGTTATGATAATAATAACCAAATAATAAAAACATTCAAAATCAGAATAAACAAATAAGCAATTTGTATTTTGTTCATTGTTGCATAGTAATATATTTCTGTCTGGTGTATTAAATATGATTCTATAATTTCGTCCTGCAACTCTTTTGATACTTTAAAATAATAAATAAATAACGAATAAATAAGAAGGATACTATAAGAAATGATCAGGAAGCTTGTTACAAAATAAAAAAGTGAGACAATTAGTGTAAAATGATACATTATAACATCAACTGAACTCTTGTTTTGAAAATTTATTTAGGTTCATTATAAACACACACACACAATATAAGCATAATATAAATACACAAGAAAGAAACTTTAACGTTAATATAAAGAATAAAAACTGTATATTAATTTTGTCTGGCAAGATCCTGTGTTCTCGTTGGTCTGCTTCACATCTTCGATTCTTTGTCGTCCAAGCGGTCGTACAAGTAGGCATTTAAAATCACAGCTTATACCGTTTGCTATGGTATACAGTCAAAAAAATTTGTTGCAACATGGTTTACAAAAAGGATAACTGAAAAAAAAATGAAACAAGTTACAAACTAACATATTAACTAATTCACAGAGCCCCATAGGTAGAATGCAAAATTCATGACAAAAGAAAATAAATTATTGAGTGTATAACCAATCAATTTAAACAGCGTGTCATCACAAAAGTAGCTGTCACTGGTGTTATAGTCCAGGAATAACAAATCAATTGACTCTAGGAGAGGGATTTCCTGTTCAAAATATTGATTCGCTTTTAAGTAAGAAATGTGATAAAATATTACTTGACATTAATTCTAGAAATGTATTTTCAATCGATCATTTTTCCAAGTTTCATTCAAGAAGAGCCTTATGTGGAAATAAACATGGTATTTAAATTTTAAGCCTTAAACGGGCATCAATATAATATAATTCACAAAATCTAAGTTAAATAATAAAACGGGGTCTAGAAATTTATAAGATAAGTCCCATTAAAAAGAAATAATGGCCGCGGTTATTATGGGAACTTCTGTAATTAAATAACTTTTCTTAACATTATAAATATTTTGAATATAGTGGTAACATTACAATTCATCAACTACTTTTAATACGAAGAAGTGTCTGTATGTTAGAAAGTATGTAAAAGAGACACGTGTTTTAGAATTAAGCGTTACAGCTTTCAAAATAATTTGTTTTGCTTCATTGACAGTGACAAATGTGTGACGGGCTCACGCGTCTTTTCTTTAACATAACCTCTGGGTTCTTTGGGGGCCAAGTTTAATGGCAACTTTTTTCCAACCAAAATCCAAGAAGTGAAATGTGAAAAAGAAATGTAAGTAATATAGTTTTTAAATAGCAGAAGTTTCAGTAAGTGAAATGGCAATTTTGGGGAATGGTATGTGGGAAAGAGACAAGTGTGAATTGACAGCCAATCGTGAAGTTACCTGGAAAATAAGCCATTAAATCAAGGTGCATAACATTGCACGCGCGCCCAGACGTTTCTTCATAAGATTGAATTTAAATTTGGATTAAGGTAGAAATGATTATTTGATATTAGGACGTAATATTATTAGAAGTGAGAGTAGGCAAATTAAATAATTATAATGGTCTAAGTTACGCCATTCGGTTTAACTATTACTGTGTGTTTGTTCATTATAGATTCTCGCTTAATTAATATTATCTAAATTGTTTGACATTTAAGTTCTATTCTTAATAAAGTCATATTAAGAATCAAAAATGTCTATTCCTTTTGCAAACCCTACACCTCTAGCTCACGCTGACAATCAAAGATACGGTCACCATAGGGTATTACAAATGTTTTTAAAAATTTTTGACAGATTTTTTTTCCAGTAAAATTTTCAATTCCTTAAAAAATCACATAATGTAGTATAAAAGAAAGTTATATTTTCAAACAAGTTTTTTTTATTGAAAAAGTAATAAGCAACAAAAATTATTCAAGACGTGTTAAGTTCTCGTCATTTGGGGTCTTTTTGTATAAAAGTACTTGCACTTTTCAGTTACTCATGGTTTGTTTACATTCATTCTTCTGAAAATGATTTTTTTTTCTTAAAAAAAAGTTTAACATGTTTATTTTGGTTTTTGTATTAATTTTGATTAAATCACATAATTTCAATATTGCATTTTTCATTGTATAATAAAAATAAGCATACATGGGGCTTAATCATTCTGTAATAATTTAATTCAAAATTCACAACGGAAAAGAAGCATTGTATGTGTTTCATAAAAAATTGTATTAAAAGTAACAACAATAACAACAAAAGAATAATTAGAAAGATTTTAAAATTATTTGATTAAATTCTGTATTTTATGTTTAAATATGAGCAAAAATTTTATAGAAATATTATTTTCAAATTTAAATTGCAAGGAATAATTTTAATAAACATTTAAAAATGGAGTAATTTTTAATCACATAAAAGGATATGAATATTTTTTTCAAGTAAATTTTGTGTAGGATAATAATTTATCTTAAAAATATTTATTCAGAATTTCATAAAGATTGAGTAATATTTAGAAATTGCAGCTGTTTTGAATCAAATATGCTTTTAAATCAATAAAATTTTAAAATTTGTATACTTACTGAATAATTGTAAAATAAAAATAAATTAACTTGCATTAGCTTTGAATTAAACATTCTTTTTTAAAAAAGAAGGGAGGGGGGACTCTGAATTATCATGAATGTACGTTAGTTATATATTTTCAAATATAAATTTTAGTACAAAGTATATAAAGGATTATGAGATTACTTCTTTGTTATCTTCTTTTCAGATTTTTTAGTTAGGACTTGAATCAATCCTAGATGAGTGTTTTTCAAAGGCAAATCGTAGATAAATGATAAGAAAACTTATACACGCGAAGGACATTTTAAATAATATTCACATTTTCCCTTTGATTTAAAGAGCAAAGTGCACCGAGACTTCCAGATAATATTTACATAGTAAATAATTTACATTTTGAGACCTCCAAATAATAAAAAGACAATTTAAAACTAGGAGATGACATTTCATGTATAAATATATCCTCTAAAATTAATTAAATTATTTTAATCAGAAAGGAATTTTCTATAATAAAAATATACAAATTAATGTAAAATTCATGGGGTTATAAACCACGAAAAAGTAATCCAATCTAGTAGTTAAGTTGTTAAAAATGTTTTTAGAACATTTTAAATTAATCTGAGCGAAATCTGAATTTATCTTCAATTACTTCCTATTTTGATACAAAACATAATTATTTAATGAAGCAAAAATTTCATTTAGTTTGTTTTCAACAACCGTTATATTTTTGGATACCTATCGGAATTATATCATGTTATAAAATATATATATATTTAAATCTATTTAAATTTCTTTTCTTTACGTTTTATATTTTGAACTAATTTTCAATTGACTATTTAAGTTATTCGGTAGTTATAAAAGGGTTTGCAATCCCGTGTTGTATTTTCGATCCCGGGATTTCGAGATTACATTATCCAAATCACGGGATTACGATTGGGATATTTATTAAAAATACTTATACATTAGCCTAATTGAAGTTGCATAATAAAACTGTAAAAATATAATTAAAAATTGGTTTAATATTTTTTATTGAAACAATTCAAAAGAAAACTTAATTCATCATAAAAGAACAACTAAAAATAGTACATAATAAAATTAAAAAAAAAACAATATTTCTTCAATTCTTGTGTTTCTGTAAATGAGCTTTTTAAAAAACGCAGCGCGTTCAACGTTTCATTGTTCAAATGGCTTCTAATTTTTGCTACGTCCTGCCGAAGAAAATGCTCGTTCAGACTTATATTATTAGGTTTTATCATTAAATAGAAGTATGTTTTTTCCAGGTAGTCACCACATCTCTCTCCATTTCCAAAAAAGAGATGTTTCTTTCTGAATTTTTGATGACAGTGTCTCAAATCTAATAGCCTGCATTGTTGGATATCGCTCTTTGACAACTATTTAGTTTTCTTCCGCTACACTTAATAACTTTTGTGTAC
>BMAV01026030.1:165361-177363 GCA_019973955.1 Trichonephila inaurata madagascariensis | reverse complement strand
GTATTTTCTAATGCATATATATGTTAGTAATCTCTTCTACGTCTTTCTTTTTCTTTTGATAAAGCTACAAAATGTATTGTTATCAAAGGAATTATGTTAGGATACTTAATCAGGTTTCAGTTTGGTTTTAATTTACGTCACACTATAGAGTTACACGTGGGATATTGGCAACGAACCTCACAATTTTGAATCCCGGTCAGTTGTCCAGGCCGACTTCTGAGCTGGTGCCCCTTCACTAAATTTCCATATTACCCAAAGGGATGACTTTGAAACTAGACAGATTTAATATGCATTAGAACCTCTACACCAGCGATACTCCACCTGCGGCCCACCGAACCTTTTTAAGTGGCCCGGTCATGGCTCTCTGCCCTGAGAAATTTACTTATTTAAGAACATTGTATTAAAATTTGGTGGGAAATTCTTTGTCAAGAAATCAGACATATCAATTTTGCTTTTTGTTGCTGATGTAGTACGGGTACGAAATGATATTCTTTTTCTATTTGGAACGGTTACGATTAGTGATAACAGACAACAGTGGAGTAGCGACAATTTTATGGGTGGAACTAATTTTTAACAATCTTTTATATATTGAAAATGAAAAATTATTCGAAGAAAATATATCGTTTCAAGACTATTGGGGGGTTGACTATTTTGTAGTGAAAAACAAACATGGATCAATAATTGTTTGATTTGTCACGAAAGCGCTGTATTTGAAAAATACCAATAAACAGGAATCATTCAATGTTCAATGACACTTTTCCTCGAAGAATTCTTACAAGAGGTAATAAATAGGCTTTCTTGAATAATCTTTGCAACAGCAACAAAGTGTTTTGTCAGTGGTAATATCACTGCGGTAACAGACATCCTATGAAGTATGTTAAAAAATTTGGAAATCATATGAAACCGTTTACTAATGCAGAAACTGTGAAGGAGTGTATCGATGTTTTCAATAGTTAAATTAGTTGTGGTTCTAAATTACATAATTATCCTCTTCAAATCATTTTCAATATTAATTCTCGTATAATATGAATCAGTAAATAAAATTTCTTAAAACATTGAAACACATTTTAATTTTTAAAAAGGCAGAGGGAAAAGAGATATTTACAAATATGATATCTCAAAATATTTTTTTATTATAGATCTTTTAAAAAAGAAAAACTTTTAGCCTTAATTTTTTAGTTTAACTTTAAAATTTGTAGCTGCTTATGTTTTGGATACAAAGTTATTGAAACAAAGATGTCAGAAAAAAAAATGATGTCGCAGAGAGTTTTTAAATAATTCAACAGAAAAAATAGGACCCATTAATTACTTTTTTGCCTCATGCATTTGACTGTGTACAAGTTCTAAATTTCAATTGTGTAAATCCAGAAAAAAACCCATCTGTGCGACTATAAATATTCAGAAATATTCAATATAAATTCAATTTTAGTTTTAATATATTACCGTCAATATAAAGAAATCTCACATACAAATGATCATTCACTTCTTTTCAACCAAACAAATATATATTCAATGAAAGTTTACAAGTTATCCTTTTTCTTCGTTCAGCACACCATCCCACACAGTTTTTACGTCTATCATTTAAAATACTCTTTGAACCTTTCTCCAAAGCTTATTTCATTTCAGGTAAAAGAAAAATCTATACTGTGAGTCGATCATATTTTTATCATGTAATTTTTATATTAAAAAAGTATTAAAGAACTAACGAGTATCTACTTACTTAAAAGTTTAGCAAATATATACCATTTAAGGACTATCCCTTTATTTAACAAAATCATGATTGGCTTAGTTACAAAGAAAATGTAAAAGAATTTCTCACTCCTTTTCCAATAATGGTTTTAAGAGCATGATTCTCCTTTCCATAGGTTATGTTAAAGTTTAAAACACGATTTGCGATCTTTATGTCTTTAACTCACTCGTAGTTATAATTGATACTTTAAATTAAATAATTCAATTTTAATTCAGTTGGGGAAAAAAACCCTCTCATTTGCAACGACATATTTTAATGTGTTTATTCCTTATCAAACCAACTTTATCTCGTTATGAATTGATACTTAAATTTTAGTTATTTAAATATTCAATTATACTTATGGGAGAGTAAAAGTCATTCCACCGTATTTGAAATTTGTTAGAACCCTTTCTATGTATGTTAATTTGATTAGAATACATACTCCGTCACTTCACAAAGTATTATCATTTAGAGCTGATAAGAAACGTTTAGTTTGGAAATATGAAACATTACATAAATAATTAAAAATAAAAACTATTTCTATATATGTGTTAAAAATATATATTTAGAGTTTCTTGAATGTGATCTAGTTAAATTACAAATATAATTTAATATGGAACTAAAGGTTGCCAGTGGCAATAATAATCTAGTGTGCTGAACAGGGTCTCTCTATATAAAGAATAGAAACCTTTAAGAGCCATAAAATCCTTCTTCAAGATGGAGACAGATCCATGGAATATTCGGATAAGTACGCCCATCCTTTCTATTTTGCTGACATAGCATAATGATCGCGTGACAGCCTAAACTCCAACAAATCCTTTGAATATGAGGCATTGCAATGGTAAATATATTTCTTTTCAAGCACGTTATATGTGTTCAAATATTATATATATTTAGTTTCTTGAATGCTTCTTGTTAAATTAAAAACATAACTTAATTTAGAATCAAAGGCTGCCAGTTCCTATTTTTATCAAGTCGCAATAATAAGCTAGTGTGCTGAACAGCCTCTATCTATATAAAGAATAGAAATCTTTAAGCCATAAAATCCTTCTTCAAGATGGAGACAGATTGAATGAATATTCTGATAAGTACGCCCACCCTTTCTATTTTGCTGGTCATCCCTGTCTGACCGAGCGTAATAATCGCGTGATAGCCGAAACTAAATCCAAAATAATCGAATGCAGTCGAGAGGGCAGCAGCTTCCCGCCGACTTCATCAAATCGTTAACCTCAACGAGACGTCGACACATCTCTCCAATCTGCCTGGACTTCCCTGCCGAAATATCAGATAATGAAGTAATACCGGCTTTCCGATATCGGGCCAACATTCGCAAACTCTACAACTATGACGTTTCCTTGACACCTCACTTCGTTCCATGCGGAACCACCGCCCCCTTTTCTCTCTATTAGCGCCAAATTAGCCACGCCGAGAGTTTACCCGAAGACAACCTAATCTGGCTCCCAAACTGGTTATCGAACTGGTTCTCTTTCCCCCTTTTCCTTTTCGCACTAAATGATATCGAAGGGGGCTAAAGCGAGAGAAGGAAGAAGGGAGCGTGAAAAGTTTTAGATTGCTGCGAATTAATAATAATTACGCTTCGAATGTTCTGGCGAGATAAACGCTTACAGCCATTTACGGCAACATTGCGAAAGAGTTGACAAGTGTTAATTTGTCTCTCGGTCCTCAATGGGCAGAGATGGTTTTCTGGGGAAGAATATTATTGGGAGAGAAGGGGGAGGAGATGCGTTTCCAGAGAACAAAAGAGATTAGCCCCTCAGTTAATACGGTTGCAAAATCGCCTGCCGTTCGAAAACGAATCCCTGGGAGAGCTTCGGAGATTCGTAATTTTGTAATTGCAAAAGCATCTTTTAGTTTCGTGCAATAACTCTCTTCGCGCTATCTAATCCTCTCTTATGGAAGCTTTTAAAGCAATCGTCTTCTTTGGGGAATAAATGCGTAAAGAAGAATTGGGGAAAACGTCTATAATGGAGCTGTGAGTGTCCGCCAATTATTGCGCGGAGATTTGTTTTATCTAATGCTCGATAAAAGAGATTTTGTTTAAAAGCTTCGAAAGTTGTTGGAAAAATAATTAACAAGTAAGAATAAATATTATAATCTACTAAGGTTTTTGTAAGAAACGGACGACGATAATAAACTGAAAGGGAAATTATGGATATGAAAGGAATAATTATTTTGCTGTAAAAATAAATGGACGATTGTTGAGGTGTTAATATCAGATATGTTTTCTGTTGTTTTTAAATTCTTTTACTTTTGAGCTTTGTATTTAATACCAGGAATTAAAGCGTAAATTTAAAGCAAGATTTCATTTTCATCGAAATAAGAACTATATATATAATAAATAGAACATTATATACATACATTTTTATAGGGTTTAAAAGTCCATAAACAAATTTTATTTTTGACAAAGAGTACACGTGAGTCTTATTGCTAAGTTAAATGAATTATTAAAAGATTTTTTGGAAATATTTTGGGAAACTTTGTTGAAAAGTTTAAATATGTGCATTGTTTATATTGAAATCTTTCTTTGAAAAGGGCTAAAAACCTGCTTGAGAGAAAATATAATTAGATATGATCATTGTGACGAGACATAAATCATTCAATAAGCACTAATGATCTACCTATGGGCTATTAATTATTTTAATAGCCTAATTTATTGTTTATTTCCTGTACATTGGGAGTTTTCTAGCTACTAAATTATATACAGTTTCATGCCCTATGTATATATATATATATATAAACAACATTGAGAGGGATTACTGTATGTTAGTGCACACGAGATCTCAAGCAGCCTAATGATTCACTCTCTTGTAGCTTCCGTTTTTCCTCCAGACATATAAAACGTACAAGTTTTCTGTCTGGTGGCACCATCTAGTAGTTGAGACATTTTTTTTTTATGCTAATATATTACCCCTTTGGTTACAATATGATATTTGTACAAAATAGGATTGCAGCTTGTTAACTATTAAAGGTTTACTGGGTAAAAAAAGACAGGATTTCTCAATCAGCCATTATCAATATTTCATTCGTAAAGGTTGAAGGCACACTGAGTGTTTCTTAAAATTAAATTCTCTAACCGCGGGGGATTGATATCAACGCTTTTTTAAGATTTGATACAATTTTTCAATAAAAAGTAACCATGTTTAAAATGAAATGATTTTGTAATTTTTGAATTTAAAAAAAATTATATGTCTTTTTACAAGTATTTGCTACCTATGCATAAAAATCATACATATAAGTAATTAGCGTTGGTTTACTCATTATTTATGTATAGTTCCTCATTAATATTGATTTTTTTTTCAATAAAGAACATACTCATTCAGAAATTTTACATAACATTTAAATGAAACCAGAAATTGAGCAGAATCCGAAAACAGAAGTTCGTAGCTAATTATTACAAACTTTTGTAGAAAAAGAGTAAAAAAATGTGTTTACATGTTTGAATCTATATATTTGTCTTCCTGTGATACATACACATAAACATAAAATCCTTTTTTATAATCCCGAATTAAAAAAAAATTGCAAATTCTAAAATAACAGAAATTTAAATTATCATTAAAAAGAATAATATTAGCACAATTAGGAATATTTAAATATTTTGTAACTTTTTGTATTTCTTAAACGAATTGTTTGCATCTAATATTCTTTTCTAGCTGCATGGTCCGGCGTTGCACGGGCTTTCTCTTTCCCTCATGACGCCAGTAATTATGTGTGTGTGTTTGTATGCGCGCAATGCGAGTGATTTCTAAAATTATTTCATTAAATTTCCCTTTATCGAAATTTGTTCTACATATTTTCGATGTAAGACAGGTTTCTTTTCCCTCTTTCTAGCCAGGCATAACACGGGTTTTTTTTAGTGTAAAATTATTGTTCCCTCTTTCCCTCCCCCTCACAGATAAGATATAGCTTCAAATTTTGATGTATGACTTATAAAAAACAATATTGAGTTAGTTAAAAACTATTAATGTGAAACAATAAAAAGAAAACGATTCTGATACTAAGAGTAAAACAAAAAACTTTCATCATTTTTTTTTTAATAATAGTTAGTCTCTAAGAAACTAAAATAATAAAATAAATTTCAGAATTTCATGAATCAATCAATCGTTACTTATAGTTAGCTTAAAAATGTCTCTGAAATGTATTTTTATCCGATATAATAGACGATGTTCTTTTTAATTAACAAATAATTAATTTAGTGAGGAAATAGTAGAAATAATCCTTTTAAAAACATATATATATTAATTAAAATACATTTTCTATAAGTAATAAATAAAAGAAAAATTTACAGATAGGTATTGAAACGATTGTTATTTTTTAATGCTTGAATAAACATATATACACACATATATATATATATATATATATATATATATGTGTGTGTGTGTGTGTGTAAGTTATAAAAAACAGTATGGGAGAGAGCCTAGATATATATTTACATGTATTGAAAAACAAAAACATTCAAAAAGAAAAAAAAAACTATCTGATAAAAACATTTTGATATTTTATTTTAATTCATAGTGTTTCATTCCACTGTTTATTGTTACAAATTTTGTGTAGTGAACGTTTAAAATAGTGTAAATAATTTATATCTGGAAGTGTAATGCAGTAATATTACTTATTGTTGTATTTATTTTATGTTAAAATCTTGCTACCACATCTCCCTTCGAAATCTAGTTTTATTATGAAATTAAAAAAAAGTAGTGATTACACTGATCAACGGAATAAATTAAAAGCGAGCGCGCACTGAGGCATGGCGTAGACAAAACAAAAGGGAGAGCTTTGCTTCACACAAAAATGACAGATGTATGCTATCACAGGCTTTTTTGCAGACGGCAGAATTTTTTCCTACTTTCTTGACAATTATCGTTATATTTTGAAAATTTCACACAATATAAATTATAGCTTATGTGTTATTCTGATGTGTAAGCTATATTATTGTTTAGTTTCATTAAAATCAATTTATTTGTTTTTCCGTGAAAGACTACCAAACATCCAAACATACTTTCCCATTTATAATATATATCTTGATATTTGGGCTCTTTATAACTAAACAGAACAAAATGCACTCAGAAATAATTAATGTAAATATTCTTAACACTTTCTACTCGTAATATTTGATATTCTTAGAAATTTAATGTATCTAAACACCCAAATTCGATTGTTTTCAAGAAAAATACTTTGAAACAGAACTATTGGTCCTCTTTTCTGTTGTTGAAGAATCTAATTTAAAAGAATACAAATGTGAATGGTAAATAGAGTTTTCTATAATTACAAAAAATAAATCTTACTTAAATATTTTAGATATTTTTAAAATGCTTTTAACGGGCAATTATTATTATAAAAAGTAATTAAAAAAAGAAGAGCTTGTGAGTATATTGGAACAATGTAGCACAAAAACAGAGAGATATAGATGCGTGGAAAATATGGGGGAGGGGGATGATAATGTACACCCTCGAAATACTTTTTGAAATATCTTTTAGATTTTCAAAACTTTAAATTTGACAGAATTTTTGGTGATGCGTCCGCGTTTATCTCTAAATGTGGTAAAGTATTCTTTATTTTGGAGAAAGTAACAAATTTACATTATCCTTATGTTTATTTATTGTTATATCTGCCTATTTGCATATTTTTTACATCGAAATTATTTCCTTCATGAATAAAAATAATGTTTTTGTGAGCAATATGGTTTAAGTTTACAGTTCTGCTTTTGAACTTTTTTTTTCCTTCGATATAAACTTTTAGCTTATTTTATCTTTTTCAGTAATTCTGAGCTAAATTTTGATTTATTTATCTGTTTTAGAAGGTTTTAAGTCATTATTAATGCATTGTAATATTTTTTTCTGTTCATGCGTTAGCACTTTCAACGACAGTTTTATTTTATTCCTAAGCAAAATTGGTTTGAATAATTTTCTTAGATAATTTTTTGGATTAATACTTTAATGTAATTTCTTTTTCATTTTTGTATTATTTTACAGTGTTCAGAGCTGCCTATGATAGAGTTCCTTCAAAGCTGGGCGTATTTTATTTGTTTAAAATAGAGTTTTTTTTTTTTTTTTTTTACAATTTAATGTTAAAATTTTTTTTTTTAAAAATAGAGTTTTTTTTTTGTTTTTTTGACAAGTTAATGTTAAAAGATATTTTGCTAAAGATATTTTCATCTTTAATATTTATGCCAATCCATCCTATGATCCATTCAACTTAAGGGGGGGAGGGGAATCACTTTATATCGGTTTCTTCGCAATGTTAAAAATGACCAAATTTAAGGAAGATTTTTTAAGAAATTGATTGGCCTTACAGTTTTTATTTATGCGTATTTATTGTATTATTATTATTTTATAGTGTAAGCATCTTAAAAAATTTTATTTTAGTTTTTTTTTTTTTAAATCTTATGCACATATGAAATATATGTGTGAAAGGTTTTCAAACCAGGAAATTTCGTACACATTTTTTAACCTCTAAGTATCATTTTAAGGCTCAGTGGGGTCGAGTGGTAGCGCATCACGCTTCCACACCACAGGTCCGGGTTCTATTCCCGGGCTGGACAAGGTCGACTCAGCCTTTCATCCCTACTGCAGTGGGTCGATAAATGAGAACCAAGCTTGCTTGGGACTTAAACACTGGGGGTCTCGTTTCAGACTGACCACCTGATTGTGGCACATCTGCTCATGTACCTCAATGCCCAATGGTCACGTATACTGGATTGGCCACAGTAGGCCCTGCGCGGCACTGAGTTTGAGTTTAAATATCATTTTAAATAACTTGTTTGATAAACTGTTTTACAGTATTATTATGTAATTTCAAAGTACTTTCAAAATTTCAAAGGTATAAAAAAGATAAGCATTTTTTTTTCTTTTAAAAAATGTTCTCTTTGTATTAAAATTTACACTTTTGAAAAATTGCGATTAAATTATAAATTTTGGAGAGATGTAAGCAATTAAAAATATTTAAAATACTTACATATATATATAGTCTTATTCTATACAAACAAGAGATAACATCCAACAATCACATTGGAAAAACACATAGACAATAGGAAAATCACACAATGAAGGACATATGAGCAACCGAGATTAAAAATTATAAAATTGATGCTGCAGTATTATAAACATTGCTGACTTAGGACAGCAAATATATAAAATAATTTATATAAAAGTGGGGTTGAACATGTTTTTTGGCCATCCCACTTTCCCCCTTTATGTAAATAATGCTCAACAAAAGCCTATTGAAAGTAATGGATAGGAATATCTAAATCCATTACAAGATAGAGGTAACTTACCTAAAAATTACACTTAAGAATGCAGAGCCCGAGCTAAATCTGAGTGCAATAAATAAGTTATTGCCAGATTCTGGACCCTAATGCAGATTTAAGTCATGTGAATGGCTGAAATGTAGCACTTAACAAAAGTATAAAAAGAATGGAAATAAAAATTTATAAGAGTTACACACAAATTATAGCATAACTTTTGTAACACTAGAGAAAATATGAATAAAATAATAATAAGTAATTTTATCTAATATTAGAATATGGAGATAACTGTAACTATGAAATATTTGTTTATAGTAATAAACTATTATCAATCTCAGAATTTTTAATCCTTACTATTTTGAAAGCTTTATTCATATAACTATTAATAAAATTAATTGGTTATTTCTGATTTAAGCAATATTTAGTAAAATGTTTATAGTTATTTATTATTTCTGATTTTTTTGACACCAGAAATTTATTACATTGTATATAATTAATAATAATATTTCTGAATATAGAAACATGTATATATATATAATAATTCCCTCTAGTATCCTTTTTGTTAACTCTTTGTACTAATATTTAAACAAACTTTAATTTTTTTGGTTTAAAAATAATACTGTAATCTTAATCGTAATCGGCTAGTCCAAAATCCCTATCCCGCCCATTCTATCCAATCAGAACTACTATTATATAATAATCCCGCGCTTGCCACTGCCGGTATAAAAGCAAAAATCTTGTGTAATCGCTCTCTTTGTCTTTGTGTTGTGTCCTGTAACAAGTCGCTGCTGCTTGTCTCTTGTCTACTTTGCTTTATAATCGTCGCAAGTTTGTCTCGCCAACGTTAACATGTACCGCAATTTCGTCCTCAGCTTTTGATGTGTGCGTCACAATAAAAAAGATGAACGTCCACTGAAGATGTTGTTTTCTTGAAACCCTACTAACACTCGACAAATACCACACTCGGCCAATATGTTACATATATATATATAGATAAATATATAATTGCGGTCAAATAAAATTTCAAAATTTGCATTTAAAGCATTAGTAGATGCAATATTTTCCCAATAAAATAAATTTATTAACCGAATCACGTGAAGTGTTCCCCTGTTACACGTCTTCTCAGGATTTCTAGGAGCATCAACAAAATTCAAGGGAAATCTCATCCAACCGTTGGCTGGATGTGAAAAATCCTTGCTATTCCACACAAAACTTTATGTTAGCTTTTCATAAATCGTTAGAACTGAAAGTTTAAATATATTTGCTCCCAGTAAAAATACATTTAGCATTGCTTACCCCAAGAAGCTCTTTGATGAAATTTTGGATGCTATTATTTATCTTAAAGTGATTTTCTTTTTTTTTTAAAAAAAAAAAAACCTTAACATTTTTTTTCTTTTTTTCAAAATTCAATATTGAAATGATTTTTCTTCCCGTAACATTACAGTTTAACTAAACCTTATTTATATTCAAGTTTCTTTTAAATTTATAGCAGAGTTACGATTTTTTTTCAAGGCAATTATTGCAAATGTAATCTAGAAACAAATGCGAAATCGTTCTACAAGGAAAATACTGAAAAAAGGAGCTTCTTATCCCTTTTTGTTCAAAATTTAAAAAAGGAAGAAAATGCTTCAAAGTCAAACTGCATTCTCTTAAAATCAACTTGCCTTCTAATTTTTTAAAATTTGTTTCAAGTGAAGTTTTGTTCACTTTATTTTGTATCTTCATTGATTTGATTTTGTAATTTTTTGTAAATTTTTCATTTCTTTGTTACTGTAACTTTTTTGTATTGGCTTTGTTACGTAATTGTTTTATTTTGAATGTATTTTTGTCTTTGTAACTAGTTTGTTTTTGTTATTTCATTGTTTTGTTATCTACTTTTTATTTTATTTATCTTATTTGTTTGTTTTACTTGTTTCTTTAAGTCCCGTATGATACTTGTGGTGAACGGAAATTATTTTTTTGTTTTCAATAAAAAAAATATAGAAGCAAAACTAAATGCTACTTTTGCAACACTTTTTGTGATATTCTTCCTGTTTCCTGTCTATTTTGGGTAGTTTCTTGTATTGTAGTTGCTCTATTAATGTTATTTCTTTTGGAGTTTAAGTCTGTCTGATATACTGGGTGTCCGGGCTTAAAGTATACAAAGGTTATGGCTTATTATTACGGAACTACTCATCATAATGTTATAAAGTGTTCATCCGTGGATTGGAAACCCCTCCGAGATTTTTCTGGGTCTATTTCGATCGGCCGCAAGTGCTAGCATTATTCGGAGACGATAAACTTGTTACACTGACTTCATTAGTAAAGCTGTGGACGCCACAGTAAAAGGTACAGTGCGTACTTTGGTTACGGAATTTAAATCAGTCACGCGTGCACAGCGACGTGTTCGAACAGAATGGAATGTCGACCCTCTGACATCAAAATCCATCCACCAATAAAACAGAACTTCAAAGGAGACGGGAACTTTGGTATCTCAAAATGGTAAGTATCCTTGAGTTTTCGTGATAGAAGACACTGTTGAATGTGTGCGTGATTAATTTTGTATGAGTCCGATAAGTCTATCAGACAAGCCATTAACGACGTTCCATTCTTTTCGAGCACGCCGCTGTACACGAGCGACTGATTTAAATTCCATTAACCAAAGTACGCATTGCATTTTTTACGATGGTATCCATATCTTTACTAATGAAGTCAGTGTAAAAATTTTATAGTTTGCAATTGCCGAATAATGCGTGCACGTGCCACCGATCGGACTAGACCCAAAAAATCTCGGAGAGTTTTCCAATCCACGGTTACTTTTGAGTACTTTAAGCCCGGGCACTCAGTATATTGAAACAGTATTTTTTTAAAATGATTTGTAATAGTTTTATGGTGAGGACTTTTTAAGGTAAATTAGTTTGATTTATCTGTTTTAGGTTATATATAAGGAATCAACTATGCTTACAATTTATACATCTTTGCTCCAGACGGAAGTGGTGTAGTTACTAAGAGGATAATGGTCGTGAACTA